>CM059609.1:28438865-28841365 GCA_030412105.1 Cyclura pinguis | reverse complement strand
ATAAGAGCAGACATGTTTTTCTTTTCTTTTTGTGGCTGTTTCTTGGAGCACACAGTGGGAGTTGTTAGAGACAGGCTGTTGTTACTGCTTAGGGCACACAGTGCTTTTCTTGGTTGTTTTCCTTAGATGGATCTAGTCTTGGTTGTCGCTGTTTTGTTGCTACAGGTGCTCTTTTTTGGGGTGTGCTTGGTGTAAAAAGCACTCTGTGCTGGTGGTTATTGTTCTCTGAGGTGTCACAGACATTGCTGATGATACTGAATTTTTCAACAGGACTTCAACCACGTGAAGCAGTGTTGGGACTTCTGTGTTTCCTGAGCCTCCTGCAGTTCTCAACATCAAGATTCAGTTGCTTCTTCTGCCCATAGTAATTTACTTCTCCACCAGATTGCAAAAAAGGACATCTGGCTTTGGAGCTCAGAGATTTCTAAAAGGGACAGAATAAATGAATTCTACACCAGCTGCATGGCTGAGCTTGTTTCTTTACATTTCCACAATTTTTTTTACATACATGTAACTTTTTTTAATTAAAATTTTGAATAAAGAATAAAACAAAAAAACTGCCAAATTCCATGCGTCTTTATCCCATTTGAGTCTGTGTTTACGTTCCATACATTGTTTCTGTTTAACAAATAATCTTACACTATTACTCTTAACATTGTTACAACTTATGCTTTACCTATAACATCATTAGTTCATATAAACCACATTTTGCACAATCTTTCTTTACTCCGTCCTCTTCTTATTCTTTTATGCAATTCTAAACTTCTTGCCGTTCTCTTCCAAAGTTATGGACTGGCTTACTTTTAAGTGAAAAAGTTAAATTTTTCTATCTCTACCATACCCAGGTCTTTTAATTTCCATTCCTTTACAACAATATAGTTTTTTTCTTTCCAATATTGAGCATATATAAAGCTTGCAGCAATTGTTACATATAACAATGTCTTCTGATCAGATCTTCTTTCTCTTTGTTGCCCTAACATATTTAACAAATAGAATTCTGGCTTCATTTTAAAATTTAAACCGTATATTTTTTGAATTTCATTATGTATTTCTTTACAAAAGTTTTTTCCTAACTTATAGGTCCACTAAATATGAAAGGACCCCTCCTTTCCACTGCATTTCCAACATTTTCAATTCCGATTTTTTGTTGTCTTTTTGAACCTTTCAGGTGTCATATACCTTCTACATAACATTTTATAAAAGTTCTCCCTTAAATTGAAACTTAGTTTAAATTTTACATCTGTTTTCCCTGCCCTCACTCATAGATCCAGCTGAATTGGAGCTCCTATATTCTGAGCCCATCTGACCATATTATCTTTGACAATCTCTGGTTCCATTTCTCTTTCCAACAATATTTCATAAAACCTAGAGATTCTCTTTTTCTGGTGCCCTTTAATCAGTATGTATAATTCATTTTCATTTTTTCCAAACCCATATAATTTTTGAGCCATATTAAATCTCTTTTCATTGTCTCCCTGGAAAGTTAAATTCATCATTTCCACAATTTCTAAATACAGTAACTTCATTCTCCAGAAGATGGCACTAAAGGGTCATTAAATCACACAGTTGGAGGGGATCGTAAGGGGCCATCCAGTCTACCACTTCTGCCATGGAGGAATTCTCCATCAAAACCCTCCCTTTTACCCCGACCCACAGCCAGGAGCAGCCCCCAGTGCTAAGTGCTGTTTCTAAATGCAAGCCCAAAAGATGGAAAGATCTCAGGTCCCCAACAACGGAGAAAACTCTCCACCACCAACCCCTGTGAGGAAGTCCACTGTGCTGACCTCTTACCTGCAGAAAAAGCTAAATTCTGAACCAGGTTCCATTCTGGTGATTCTTCAGCAGAATTCAACATTTATGGGGGGAAAATTCTCCATCAGAGAGCTCTGTTACTCATTCTAGAAAGCAGCACTGCTCAGATACTTTTTGTGTACTGTAATAATCAAATTTTCCTACCCAAACCAAGGGTTCTCTTTCTTTTCAGTACACAACAGTACTGAAGGGCTGCTACTGAAATGCAGTAATTGATTCCGGGCTCTCAAGGGGAGACAAAAGCACCACCTGCTCAAGAATAAAATCATCCTGTCCAGAAATGGTGGAAACACAAAGAAAGAACACCAACAGTGCCAGCTAATGGAGAGTTGATTTCTGTTGGACTCTTGAAATCAATTAACTTTAAAACAAGGTGCCCAACCCAGTGACATCTGTCCAGTGGAGAATTAAACAATTTCAGCAAAAAGGGACAACTTAAACTTTGTATGAGCAACTGTGCACGGCTTGCCCCATCACGCTTTAGGGTGGTGCAACTCCTGCCCTAAAAGAATCTGTATTTTCCCCGCTCCAAACGTCTCCCAAAGCTCTCTGGGTGACAAAGGAGACTTTCTTGCCATTTTTTAAATTTATTTTATTCCCCCAGGTGGGGGTTCATAGGCCCAAGAAAGTTTTTTTTTTTAAAATAAACAGGACTTCTGGTTTACTTCCAGTTTAAAAGGCTGTTCCTGGGCCCTATAAGGGGGGCAAGGAATGTACTGAAAACATCTCCATCGCTCCCAGAGAACATTTGAGAACAGTTTAACATTCTAAAACACTTCTTTAATTTCCCAGGGACACTAAGGGCCAAAAAAAATGGCCAGATGGACAGAATGTGTCACATGGACTCATCTTTGCCCACCCTTTACTTAAGCAAAGATATTTTATTTATTAAAAACACTCAACAGAATCATTTGATAGCGAATAAAATTACTGCATATGAACCACTGTAAGCTGCCTTTAGACTTGGGGCGTCAGAGAGACCACTGCCCACTGGGATCCTAGGAAAGCTGGGTTTTCCTGCTCCTGCACTAAAACATGTTCCTCATCCATGCAAAAATACTCCCTTTCCAGCTGATTTAAAGGATCTTTGACGGGAGGAAGCCCACGCCCTCTTCTAGTTGCAAGAAGCTCCACGAGACACAACCCTCCAGCCCGGCCCGGAGTTCCCACTTACCTGGCAAGGTAGGACTTTCCCAACAGAGCTATTTCCTCTCCCTTAAAGATGTGCAGAAGATAAAGCACGACTTAGTGACTTTGCGGCAAATACACTTTGCACAAGGGAAGAGAAAACGGGCTGTTCCCTTGGAGCAAATTTAAAGATTTGCACTCCTCAAAGTTTTTTCTTTTTCAACTGAGGAAAACCAGTGGGAGGTTTTGTCAGCCGACCGCCAGAGAAAATCAGGTAGTTCTGGTGCCAATGTGGCGTCCAAGTGTGGCTGGCACCCTCCCACAGCTGGAAGCTGAGGCCTAAGCATCTCCTCCTCCCTCACCTTTGGGTCACATTCTGGGCGGGGGCTTTTGTACCCTCGCAGAAGCACGGCCGGATTCTCACGGCTTGTGTTACGTGGATGAGTGTGCATATGGACACACGCCCAACGTTGGAAACACTGGCACTCGGTTTGCCCCTCAAGGGCCTCCACAGCATCTCTGGTTCCGCGATTCATGCAACCATTTCCCCCCAATCTCTCGAAGGCGGGCTGTGGAACCCCCTTCCACCACGTGGACCCTTCTGCTCCCTCCAAACCAGAAAGCAAAGACCTTCTCCTTACAACACAACTTTGAAACATCCCAATGCAAGAGTGTCTCGGAAACAGGGCAGCATTGTTTTGCTGTTTTCTTCACATTTTAGATATGTTTTCAAGGTTTTTTAACTACATGACTGTCCAATATTTCCATTCCGGCTTTTGAAATTTTTTTAAACCTTGACTTTTGTTTCAAATTATTTGGAAGCCGCTTGGGCCACATACCAATGCAACGGTGGAATGTGAATTAAACAAAAGAAGGAAAAGTAAGTGTAGAAATTGTTGGTGATCTTTCTCCCCTCCCCTCACCTCCCTAACCGAACCTTACCGGCTGCTCAAAGAGAGGCCGTCTTTTGGAATCCCAGAGGAAATCTCTGGAAACATCCTGGTCCGTCCGCAGGAAGCCCTGTGGGCCTCTCAGGACTTGGAGCGAGTGGGAGAGGGGCAGAGGAAAGGACAGACGGTGTCCAGCACCTTAAACTCTAGCTATCGGGATGCAAGGACATGATTTTTATCTTTTTACAAAAGACACAACTTCAAATGGACTAAAGGAACATTTTCCAGAGAAATTACACACATGGTTTCTTCTTTTCTGAAAGGCTTCGGGATAGATGCACATGCGAAAACTCTCTTCGCTAAGGCATTCCAAGTGGAAAAGAAAGTCGTCCTGCAGACATTCGATGCAGCCACCGACACCGACGCGACCAGAAAACGCAAAGAGGCTTCTTCCCTCCCAACTGATCTCTCTACTGCAGAATAAACACAGGAAAGCCTCAGTTAAAATGGTCCCAGAAACATTTTCTCTTCTGCTTTTCAAGCCTCCAAAGCCTGAATACCTGGATAAGGCTGAACGAACGCTCTGCACGCAGGAGGAACCGCACTCGCTTCCCGGCCCCTCCAGGCGAAGGATTCCCTCTCGGCAGGCGGAGAAGACGACGGCAGGAGCGTTTCGGGCACAGAAAAAGAAAGAAAAGCGGGTCAGAAAGGCGGATGGTCCCCCTCGTTTACACACCAGGATGCACACTGAGCGAGTATTAAACAAATTCCCCTCTAATAATGTCCCATCCTGGCTTTACATCAAACCCAACATTAACAGTTCCGCTCCCACAAAAAATCAGTGAGGTTCTCGAGTCCTTCGAGGAAAGGTGCCAAAGTCCGTCTTCTTCCCAAGAGTCAGTTTTGTCTCTTTCTGCCAGTTCCGTCCATTTGAGCCATCGCTTTCCCGCGAAAGGTAATTCTGGGTTCCTCCGTCGTCACGCAGGGAAAAGTCTCCCAATAAGAAAAATAAATAGTCATTGGAGGGTCTCATCCAGTCCCGCATCACAGAGTCTGATAAGGAATACGTCCAGTTTGAGATTAAAGTCCATCTTTACAATCCACTGGGATAAATATATTAAAAGAGAGAAATCTGTGGGGAAGCCCTGAAGCCTGAATCACTTGTAGGTATAGAAGAGAGAATCTACCCCAAGATTTCTATCCGATCTATCAATAGACACAGATCTCTAGGGAAAGCATGAACTCCTAGAAAGGTGGCGGGGAGTGTACCCCTGGATTTCTATTCTATTAATCTACAGAGATCTCCAGGGAAGGTATGAAGCCTCTATCATTCCTAGCTACAGGGAGAGGGTACCCCAATACTTCTATCCCTTCTATTAATTGGCAGAGACCTCTGGGGGAGGAATGAAGCCTCTCTGACTCTTAAAAATGCGGGTAGTATACCCCTAGATTTATATTCTATTAATGCACAGAGATCTCCAGGGAAGGCATGAAGCCTCTATCATTCCTAGGAATGGGGAGAGGGTACCCCTATATTTCTATCCCCTCTCTTTATGGGCAGAGATCTCTGCAGAAGGCATGAAGCTACTCTCAGTCCTAGAAATGGGGGGGAGTGTACCACTGGATTTCTGTTGTATTAATACACAGAGATCTCCACGAAAGGCATGAAGCCTCTATCATTCCTAGCTAAGCGGAGAGGGTACCCCTATGTTTCTCTCTCCTCTATTCAAGGGCAGAGATCTCTGGGGGAACCCTGAAGCCTTTCTAACTAACACAAATAGGGGGAGCGTACTCCTAGATTTCTATTCTATTAAAACACAGATCTCCAGGAAAGGAATGAAGCCTCTATCATTCCTAGCTGCAGGGAGAGGGTACCCCTATATTTCTCTTCCCTCTATTCATGGGCAGAGATCTCTGGGACAGGCATGAAGCCTCTCTCACACCTAAAAATGGGAGGAGTGTACCCCTAGATTTCTATTCTATTAATACACAGAGATATACAGGCAAGGCATGAAGCCTCTATCATTCCTAGCAACGGGGAAAAGATACCCCTATATTTTTGTCTCCTCTATTCATGGGGAGAGATCTCTGGGAGAGGCATGAAGCCTCTATCATTCCTAGTTTGGGGAGAGAGTACCCCGATGTTTCTCTCCCCCCTATGAATGGACAGAGATCTCTGGGGGAGGCATGAATCCTCTCTAACTCCTACTAAATGGGGGGAGTGTACCCCTAGATTTCTATTCTATGAATGCACAGGGATCTCCAGGGAAGGCATGAAGCCTCTATCATTCCTACCTACGGAGAGAGGGTACTCCTATATTTCACTCACCTCTATTAAGGGGCAGAGATCTCTGAGAAAATCATGAAGCCTATCTCACTACTAGAAATGGGGAGAGTGTAGCCCTAGATTTCCATTCTAATGATGGACAGAGATCTCCAGGGAAGGTATGAAGCCTCTATCATTCCTAGCTACGGAGAGAGTGTACCCCTATGTTTCTCTCCCCTCTATTCATGGGCAGAGATCTCTGTGGAAGGCATGAAGCCACTCTCACTACTAGAAATGGGGAGAGGGTACCCCTATGTTTCTCTCCCCCCTATGAATGGGCAGAGATCTCTGGGGGAGGCATGAAGCCTCTCTCACTCTTAAAGATGGGGGGGAGTGTACCCCTAGATTTCTATTCTATTCATGCACAGACATCTCCAAGGAAGGCATGAAGCCTCCATCATTCCTAGCTATGGGGAAAGGATACCCCTATATTTCTCTCCCCTCTATTCATGGGGAGAGATCTCAGGGGGAGGCATGAAGCCTCTATCATTCCTAGCTACAGGGAGGGGATATCCCCATGTTTCTCTCCCCCCTATTAAAGCACAGAGATCTCTGGGGGAGGCATGAAGCCTCTCTCACTCCTAGAAATGGGGATAGTGTACGCCTCGATTTCTATTCTATTAATGCACAGAGATCACGAGAAAAGGCATGAAGCCTCTAAGATTCCTAGGAATGGGGAAAGGGTACCCCTATACATTTCTATCCCCTGTATTTATAAGCAGAGATCTCTGGGGGAGGCATGAAGCCTCTCTCACTCCTAGAAATGGGGGGAGTGTACTCCTAGATTTCTATTGTATTAAAGCACAGAGATTTCGAGAGAAGGCATGAAGCCTCTATGATTCCTAGGAATGGAGAAAGGGTACCCCTATACATTTCTATCCCCTGTATTTATGAGCAGAGCTTTCTGGGGGAGGCATGAAGCCTCTCTCACTCTTAGAAATGGGGGGAGTGTACCCCTAGATTTCTCTTCTATTAATGCACAGAGATCGCCAGGGAAGGCATGAAGCCTTTATCATTCCTAGCAACAGAGAGAGGGTACCCCTTTATTTCTCTCCCCTCTATTAATAGGCAGAGATCTCTGGGGGAGGCATGAAGCCTATATCACTACTAGAAATAGAGGGAGAGTACACCTAGATTGCTATTCTATGAATGCACAGAGATCTCCAGGGCAGGCATGAAGCCTCTATCATTCCTAGCTACGGAGAGAGTGTACCCCTATGTTTCTCTCCCCTCTATTCATGTGCACAGATCTCTCTGGAAGGCATGAAGCCTCTCTCACTACTAGAAATGGGGAGAGGGTACCCCTATGTTCCTCTCCCCCTATTAATGGCCAGAGATCTCTGGGGGAGGCATGAAGCCTCTCTCACTCCTAAAAATGGGGGGAGTGTACCCCTAGATTTCTATTCTATAAATGCACAGAGATCTCCAGGGAAGGCATAAAGCCACTCTCATTCCTAGCAATGGGGAGAGGAGACCCCTATATTTCACTCCCCTCTATTAATGAGCAAAGATCTCTGGGAGAGGAATGAAGCCTCTCTCACTACTAGAAAAGGGGGGAATGTACCCCTAGATTTCTATTCTATTAAAACACAGAGATCACGAAAAAAGGCATGAAGCCTCTATCATTCCTAGCTACGGGGAAAGGATACCCCTATTTTTCTCTCCTCTCTATTCATGGGGAGAGATCTCAGGGGGAGGCATGAAGCCTCTATCATTCCTAGATACAGGGAGAGGGTACCCCTATGTTTCTCTCCCCCCTATTGATGCACAGAGATCTCTGGGGGAGGCATGAAGCCTCTCTCACTACTAGAAATGAGGATAGTGTACCCCTAGATTTCTATTCTATTAAAACAAAAAAGATCACGAAAAAAGGCATAAAGCCTCTATCATTCCTAGCTACAGGGAGAGGGTACCCCTATGTTTCGCTCCCCATTGATGCACAGAAATCTCTGGGGGAGGCATGAAGCCTCTCTCACTCCTAGAAATGGGGATAGTGTACCCCTAGATTTCTATTCTATTAACACACAGAGATCATGAGAAAAGGCATGAAGCCTCTATGATTCCTAGGAAGGGGGAAAGGGTACCCCTATATATTTCTATACCCTGTATTTATGAGCAGAGATCACTGCAGAAGGCATGAAGCCACTCTCACTACAAGAAATGTGGGGAGTATACCCCTAGATTTCTATTCTATTAACGCACAGAGATCACGAAAAAAGGCATGAAGCCTCTATGATTCCTAGGAAGGGGGAAAGGGAACCCCTATATATTTCTATCCCCTGTATTTATGAGCAGAGATCACTGCAGAGGGCATGAAGCCACTCTTACTACAAGAAATGGGGGGAGTGTACTCCTAGATTTCTATTCTATTAATGCACAGAGATCTCGAGAGAAGGCATGAAGCCACTATCATTCCTAGATAAGGGGAGACGTTGCCCCTATGTTTCTCTCCCCTCTATTCACGGGGATAGATCTCTGGGGGAGGCATGAAGCCTCTATCAATCCTAGCTCGGGAAGAGGGTACCCCGATTTTTCTCTCCCCCCTATGAATGGGCAGAGATCTCTGGGGGAGGTATGAAGCCTCTCTAACTGCTACAAATGGGGGGAGTGTACCCCTAGATTTCTATTCAATTAATGCAGAGAGATCTCCAGGGAACGCATGAACCCGCCGTCATTCCTAGCTACAGGGAGAGGGTACCCCTATATTTCTTTCCCCTCTATTTAAGCGCAGAGATCTCTGGGGGAGGCATGAAGCCTTTCTAACTCTAAGAAATGGGGAGAGTGCACCCCTAAATTTCTATTCTATTAATGCACAGAGATCTACAGGGAAGACATCAAGCCTCTATCACACTTAGCCACAGGGAGAGGGTACCCCTATATTTATATCCCCTCTATTTAAGGGCTGAGATCTCTGGGGGTGGCATGAAGCCTAACTGACTCCTAGAAATGGGGGGAGTGTACCCCTAAATCTATGTTTTACTAATGCGCAGAGATCTCCTGGGAAGCATGAAGCCTCCATCATTACTAGCTACGAGGTGGGGTGTACCCACATATTTCGCTGCAATGGAACCCCTGGGAGTAAGGGCAACACCCTAAAAGCAGTCATTTTTAATTATTCCTATGTTTCCAAATAGAAGTAGAAGGGAGCATAGTAAAAATACTGTTACAAAGTTTGAAAACCTTCCTGAAACAATCAAAATAGAACTGAGCACTCTTACCTCAGCAAAATGCTCAGGTACACACGTGTGGAAGGAGGAATTCCCGGCCTCGGACCAGAACTTGAGAAACGTCTTGGGATCTGAGCCCAAATGTGTTACGGACCCTGTCTGGAATACTGAACCCCGTTTTTCATGAAGCCCTTAGAGCAGATATATAAGCAAGAAGTCCCCTCCGTTGGGCCGTGATGGCCGCTTGTCCCTGTACTCCCGAAAGGACCTCCGCATGCCTCCCTCCCTCTATACC
Source organism: Cyclura pinguis (assembly GCA_030412105.1). Classification (NCBI taxonomy): domain Eukaryota; kingdom Metazoa; phylum Chordata; class Lepidosauria; order Squamata; family Iguanidae; genus Cyclura; species Cyclura pinguis. The sequence continues at coordinate 28,831,747 of CM059609.1, read as the reverse complement.
TGGCCTTCCTCCCGGGGTCTGAGAGCATCAGGCAGAGTAGAAAAGAGCCATGCTTTCCTACACTCTGCCTCACGTAAATGAAAAGGGGTAAATCCAATAATTAGCCTACAGATTGAAAGGAATTTGGCTGAACATCCCAGCTGCACCATGTTACAGGCAATGTGGGGAGGGGGATGCTAGAACTACTGAGCCTTTCCTCCTCATACCTGGCTTGCAATGCCCCACCCGCGCCTACAAGTTCGGGGGGGGAGTCTCTTACTGGGTGCTGAATGCCTCGGGAGAACCACTCCAGCCTGTAGGGAGCCCCCTTGAGACAGGGAGCCATGCCTGAGGGAAAGACGGCTCCCTAACTCTGGTTACAGAGTGGAGCATCCTCCCGGGTACCCCAGGGGTTCAAGGGCAAAGTGTTACCCTCCTCCTGGGTTCCCCACTGGCGCTTTGTGGCGAATAATAATAATAATAATAATAATAATATGTATTTCTATCCCGCCTCTCCACATGGATTGTGGCGGTGAACAACAATGAAGCATTAACAACATTAAAAACATTAACCAGCCAGTGGTCTCGAACCCACCCTAGCAGAGAGGGCGGGATTCCCCTCCGGAACCGGTTGGATCTCCCCGATGCCGCCTCAGTCTGGTCTAAGCCGGGAGATGTGGGTGGCAACCAGGCCCTGAGCTTGCTCCTAACAGAAATCCAACAAGACTCACAATCACACCGACCTCGGCCTCGAGCGACCGCTCAAACAATCCACGCATTCATTTTAAAATGTTTTTTATTATGATTTTAATTATACGTTTGTTTTTAGAGTGTTTTATGTTTTTAATATATTTTAATGCGTTTTAATCATGTATTTAATTGCATTTTAATTTCTGTTGTACCCCGCCTCAAGCCTTGAGGAGAGAGGGGTAACCCTTGTTGTTTTTAGAATTGTTGTTGTTGTTATGTTGTTGCTGCAAATATTATTAAGCAGCTTCACATTCATAACACCACACCAGACACAGGCGCAAACTTCTAAATAGAACACAATATCACAAAACCAGCACTACCTGCACAGACCTACACACCTTCACCTTTCCCTCTGAACAGCCTGCAAAATCCCTGACGCTTCAAGCAAATATGCAAGAGAGCACTCGCCACGCACACCTCCAATTACAACACTCGTGCAAAGCAGCAAAAATCCACATGGCAAGACTGGCACCACAAACCACCTATATCCTGGCAGAACAAAAGCACAACTACACACGACCCCTGGTTGCCACAAGCAGTTCCCGGCAGAGACCAGAACAACGCGACACCGAGGAGCTCCCTCCTGGTCTGGAGAGCGTTTCCCCCTCCTGGCCGCCCCTTCCCAAACCTGAAGTAGACGTTTAGGAGGAAAAAGTGGGAAAGGAGGACTGGAAGGAAAAACAGCTACATTGAGGATCCCTCCCAAACTCACACACAATGGCAGATTGATGAAAAGGTTGCTTGGGGGGCTACGTTCCTCAAGAGAGGGAGAGCTCCCATAGCAGTGGAACAGTTCCCCTCAGACTAGCTTACTAGTTGCAGGGAGTTGAGTTCTAATCCTGCTTTCCCTCAATACCACTAAGAGCCCAGCTGCTGGACAAACCTCTTCTCGTCTTGCCCCCTTCTGGCGAGGCTGGGGTCCCTGCCCTCGATCTGCGTGGCTTCGGGACCCGGGAGGCCTCGAAGGCCCTCCAACGCTGCTCTGAGACCCCATAAAGGGATCAGGGAGGACTGGAGTACCAGAACTCCCACGCAGCTGGGACCCCCTAGGAATTTTTTTTAAAAAAAATGCATTAAACCACAGGAAGGCATAATACCTAAAAATACTGATAGCCGTATGTAAACCCACGAAGGGTCTACCTATGGACTCATCCCGTTTCCAGGGTCTTCCCAGTTAAGGAAGACTGAACTGCAATGGCTGGCAAAAAGATCTGCCCCTCCTACGACAGCCATTTTGGTTCCCCTTCTCCGCAACCTCCCCGCCTCTCCGCTGTCCTTTCTAAATGCAGTTACTACAAACCTACCCCCGTTCCAGACAGGGTCGTGCCCTGGAGCTCTGCAAATACAACGTGGGATTGGAGCTTCTATTTCCGATCCCTTTTCCGATTATGCCCCGCTTGGGAATTCCTCCCTCCATTTTACAGAACACGATTGAAACACAAGGTCTTACATTTTCCATACAGATACCAACCTTGATCCCCAGGTCCCTCCTTCGCGGGCTGACAGGTCCGGCAGTGATGTTTTTGCCCCAAAATCCCCGCTTTCCTCTCCCCCTCCCCTGAATTTTGACCCACCCTCTGAAAGCTCATCCCCCCGTTTGGGGAAAGCCTTTGGCAGGGGGACATCCTGTGTGATTGTCACTTGTCAAAAATATCTTCTTCCAGGACAAAGTGCACACCCTCAGCAGACACCCTAACATTCAGGGTCTGCCCCCGGTCCTCTCTCCACCCCAGGCCTCCGAAACAGACCTGTTTTCTGTTTGTTTCTAGGAGCGTTTTGTCTGCGATCCTGTGTCTTCTCTAACGAACCTCCACGCCTTTGGCTCTTAAAGTACTTTAGCGGAGGAACGGATCGACTGAGAGCCCTTTTTGCATTTGCTTAACCGGGTCTCTCTTGCTTTTGCCCTTTCCTTTGACGTGTGCATCATTCCCTCTCTGTACTTAATTTTGTTCCAGTGTTTTATTAATGTGCCATCACTTTCATGAGAATAAGATTCTTACTCAAGTCGTTTAGACAACTGTCACGCTTATCACGTTTGGCACAAGGTCTTTTCTGCTTTCCTTCTTTGGTAGGAACGTACCTGACTGTAGTCAAAATTAGTGATGTCCCACCTGCCAAAGGAGAGACCCCCCCCCAGCGATCTTAAAAACATTTCCGTACTAAGCAAGAGTGTGAAGTGTGAAGAAATCATTTAAGACAATGTTAAGCAATTAGAAAGCCTAAAGCAAACTGTCTGCTGTGAATTACAGGAATGTGAGCTACAAATAAAATGAGAACACAACGGTAACATCCACAGGTGGGGGGTAAGGAGGAACTGGCCAGAAACTGCGCATGAGAAAAGGATCCCGGGACGGCAGTCAAACGTTACAGAGACCCCACCTGGAAGGCTCCACCCGGTTCTCCCTGCTGCCCTCCAACTACATATCCAAAAGGGAAGGGATCCCAGAGGGGTGCGAGGGTTATCAAGCGCCATAAGACTCTTTGCTGCTGCTGCTGAGCCATGAAGACTCACGGGCTGGCCCTGGGCCGGTCACTTTCTCTCAGCCTCACCTAACACTGAATGGGGTCCTCCGACTTCTGAGCTAAAGAGAAGGACTCCCACTTAGCCAAACGATCCAGTCCTTCCTCTGGGATCCCGAGGGGCCCCTGGTCCAACCTGCTGCCTGGACGGGAACCCAGACTACACCACCCCTGACGGGCGGCACAGAATACACTTTGGCCCGGAAATCCCCAATGAAGGAGATTCTGCCACGTGCAAAGTGCACAGTCTTCCAAAGGAACGGACGGGGCTCAACGTGGGAGGAAGACTGCGTTGTGAGGAAAAGCATTATGCATCCCCCCTCTCTCTCTTTCCAATATAGGAAACTATATTTTTTTTAATTCTCTAGCCATGGTTAGAGACTCATAAATCAAAGGAGAAGCTCTGAGTAAGAGGAAGGAATTCCTCAGGAGCACACCAGGAGGTGCTGCAGAAAGAGCCCGTGGGGTACAAAGGTTTTATTTTAATAGGCCACCCGAATAAAGAGCTGCTTCCTTCCTGATTTTAGGACAGACGAACCTCCAAGCCGTGGGGTTCAGGGGTGGCCACAGCTGGGCCCCTCCTCAAGGAACTGAGCCAGGGCCATTTAAGGGCACACAACCTGGCAGCCATCCCTAAATCCGGGCGGGGGGGAGACCTGGGGTCTTACTGTTATCTCCCACCCTTCACTTTCAGGGATCAATCTCAAGGGGTTCAAGGATTAACCCATCATCCCTTCCTCCTCTCTTTCCTAACCTCAAAAGACTCGGACAGTGCGGTCCCTTTGGTGGTCCTTTCCTCCAGCTTCTCCTTCTCCCCAACATCCTTTTGCAATACAGAAAACTCTACATTGTATTACTGGTGGGGTCTCCCTGTGGGTCTATGCAAAGCCAGAAGGACCTTTGGGGCTTAATTACTGGCCTTTTCCAATCACGGCCGACTCAGAAACGCAGCCCTTTTCGCAGACGTCCCAGCCACGAGCCTCCCCCCCCCTCGGCCGGTCCCTCTCAGCCCACATCCTGCGCTTATACGGGAACTTCATAAACATTTTGTCCTGATATCATCCCTTTAGAAACGCATTCCCCAAATTTTTCTTTTAAAGCCCATTTCAACCCCACCCCACCCTCATTTGGAGTATTTACCCCCTCTGTCTTTTTTCGTTTACATCACATTCCTTTGCGTTACATTTCCGCCACGTTACATTTGTTTACCTTACATTATCCCATGCCTTCTGCAAACATGATTACCTGAATCCCATTTCCCCACATCAAGCTGATGAATAAAAAGAACTATTTGGAGGTGAGGCCTCCAAGGAATGAGGATGTCATGCTATGCTAACCCGGGAGAAAAACTATGTTTTTAAAGCATGTTAATTTTTAATAAGATATAACATTGAAAAGTATTGGTATTTCAAGTAAAGCTGGACCCATAATGGGCGCCCTCGCTTCTCAGAGTCTTCCCAGTTAAGGAGGACCGGATTGTAAGGGCTGGGAAAAGGACTTCCCCCTTTCGGGCCCGACAACGCCTGTCCTGCTCCCAGTGGGCCCGGCAAACCTCTGTCCCCTTAACTGGTCTTGCTGGGCCCAAGGAGGATTTACCTCCCGCAGGAAGAGAACCTGGGAGCCTTCAGCGGCCGTTTTCATCCTGGGTGCTGCAGAAAATCGAAATTAAAAAGGACCGCTCCAGCGCTATATATCAGTCATAAAACTGACCTTTACTATTGTACTGTAACATTTAAAGTTCCTATTTTTCACTCTGAGTATTATCTAGAACCAGTTATTTTCAGTATTTCAGGTTTCTGGGGTGCTGGTGGCTGAGATCCCATTCAGAGACAATTAAGTTAAAAGGGACCCAGGGGTCATCTAGCCCAACCCCCGTGTGGCAGAAATCCCTCTAACTCACCCCTGAAGGGTGGCCAAAAAATCCTCTTCCATTTCAGAGCCATTAACTTAGGAGGCAAATTGGGATCTTCGATTAAGGCAGCGGAGAAAGAGATGCGCTGGGGGATCTGAAAACAACTCTGCATTTGCTCTATGGCGTCCCCTACACCCCCCCTCAACATTTCTTTTCCTACGCAATTTTTTATTGTCTTACTCATCCTTGCACTATTTGATGCACGGCTTTCTCGTTGCTTCCACGTCAGTCGGAGTCTTACCTGTCTCGCCAAAACGTCTTGACACATGTCTAAAAGTCAAAATGCATGACGCCCCCTCCCCTGCAAGGAAACTGAGCCCCCTCCCCCCAAAAACAGTTCTCCCCACAGTTAAAACATGGGAAGAAAAGAAAAACATTGAAGGCCACTCAAAGCAATGGGAAAGCACAGCTGAAAGAGAGAGACAGGATTAAAGACAAGTAGGAAAGGCACTGAGAGTAGCGGCAAGAGAAAAGCCTTGGGGGGCAAGGGTGGGATGGGGGGCGCCTGGCATGTGAGGAGGCGAATGAAACACGGGCAGAAGCCCCCGAGATCCCGGGACCTATTTCTACCCCCTGCCCTCCAACTCCATTTCGAAACTAGAAGAGAGCTCTCCAGTGAGGAGGGGGTCTCCCGGCCAGTGGTCCATCTACGCCCCGCTGAGCCAGGCAACGGCTGAGCTCGGGGTGCCCTCCTCTCAGCCTGACCTAAAACTGAACAGGATTCCTGCGAGGACAAAATGGAGGGCAGGGGAGCCACACAGCGGCAAATGGTAGGCGGACTTTTAAACGAAACCTCAAAATTACCTGAGGAATCGAGCCGGCCTCTCCCAGCCTCCAGAAGCTACAAAAGCCTGGGAGATTCTGACCTGGGGGGCCAAAATGGTTTCTAGCCAAGGACTGAGAAGCTCTTCAGAAGGAGGGGGCTTCCGGAGACAGGAGGAAAGCTCTCCGGCTCCATACTCGGGGAGTGTTAAGCGCAGGGCGCGTGAAGCACGGTCCCGGTCATGAACAAACCGTGTCTCTCCCCGCATCGGGACCTCTGCGAGACGTGAAGTCCCACGTGGGCCATGAGGGACATCCCTGCCACGGGCCAGGGCCACCTCCCCGGGTCCAAAGAGTTCCTGTGCCCCGATCCAGAGGTCTGCTTGGTTTCCCCAGGGTGTCTGGAAAAGCCCTGCCTTTCTATACTCTGCCTACAATAAGCAATAAGGGGGCAAGCCTATTCGTTAGCCTATAGATCAAGGGGGCTTGTGCTGTACAGTCCGGCTGCACCGTGTTACAGGCAATGTGGGGCGGGGGGATGCCAGAGCTCCTGAGCCTCGGTTGCTGCTACCTGGCTCGGAGCGCCCCGGCCACGTCTACAGGTGTGGTTCTGGGGTGGGGATTTACTACTGGGTGCGAAAAGCCTCGAGAGATCCCCCCCCAGGCCCTGTAGGGGGCTCTCCCGAGACAGGGAGCCATGCCTGAGGGAAAGACGGCTCCCTCCCTCCGGTTACGGAGCGGAGCGTCCTCTCGGGCACCCCGGGGGCTAAAAGGCCGAGCGCCACCCTCCTCCCGGGTTCCCCGCTGAAGCCTTCAGGTTTACGGCCGGCCAGCGGTCTCCAACCCCCCTGGAACTGCGATGGAACCCCCGGGAGTGAACGCACCCCCCAGGAAACCCCCGTCCCTCTCCGTACCTCTGCTCACGGATTCCAATTAGAGACCGCCCCCCAACCAGCTGTTTAGCCTTCCCATCTCCCTCCCCATTTCGTTCCTCTAGAACATGTAATTCCAGTTTAGAGATTGACGGACCGGGAAGGGCGAAATGCTCTGCTAACCGTTCTGGGGCGCCGTCCCTTTACAGGGCCCTCCGGAAGGGACCCCCGAATGCAGCCGGACTTCCGTCCCTTCCTCCTCCTGCGCGGGGACCGTCCCGTTTGCCCGACGCGGGACGCGGAGGGGCGTTCCCGGCGGGGGGCAGCGTGGGTCACGCTGGAGGGGGAGCGGGTAAACGCCCCCCTGGCGTGACGGACGGTGTTCCGGGGACCTGCGGCGTCGCTCCCGGGGTGGATAAGGGGGTAGGGTCGGTGTGGGGGGTCGCGGCGGGCTCTCCCTCCCGCACCGCCACGCCGGGCACGGTTTCCCTTTGTGGGCGCGCGGCCGTTCAGGGCGGGGGGGTCTCCGTGGGCGGGGAAAGGCCGGGGGCCCGGAGCCTGAGAGGGGGTCCTCGATGCCGCCTAGGTCCGGTCCCTGCCGGGAGCTGCGGGTGGCAACCGGGGCCCTGAGCTCACTCCTCACAGAAATCCTACAAGACTCACAAACACACCAACCTCCGCCTGGAACAACCCACGCAAACAATCCACACACACACACACACACACACACACATTTTGATGTGTTTTTAATTTTATGATTTTATTTATACGTTTGCATTTTAAAAGTTTTGTGTTTTCGGTGTATTTCAGTGCATTTCAAGCATGTTTTTCATTGTTTTTTAAGCTCTCTCCTACCCCACCTCAAGCCCTGAGGAGAGGGGGGTAACCGAGCTTATTTTTAATATGGCTACTGTGTGGTTGCATTGTTTTTATTGTTATTATGAATGTTATTAAAGTTGTTCACATTCTTCACACCACAACAGACACACGCAACAGATATCTAAGTACAACACAACATCACAAAGCCAGCAATTCTCGCACAGACCTACACACCTTAACGCTTCCTCCTTAAACGCCCCACCGGATCCCTGACGCTGCAAACGACTAAGCAACAGACCTCTAAACGCACACACCCGAAATGACAACACTCATACGCAAGACCAGCACCACAACCCACTCACGGTCAGGCAGAACAAGAGACACACACAACCCAACAGCGGCTGCCCCCTGCAGATTTCGGCTGAGACAGGGCCGAGGCGGCATCGAGGAGCTCCGACCGGTTCCGGAGGGGAATCCCGCCCCCCTCAGACTCTGGACCCCCCGGCGTTCCCTCGCCCCCAGAGAGACCCCCGCCTGGAAGGGTGGCGGGCCCCCGAAGGGAAAGCGTAGTCCGGATGGCCGTACCGGGGGGGAAGAGGCCGCCACAAACCCCGACGCCGAGCCCGTCCCCCGATCGACACTGGGAGCGAGACCGCGGGGCCCCACAACACCGCCCGTCACCCCCAGGGGACCATTATCCCGCTTCCCCCTCAGCGTGACCCCCGCCGCCCCCTCCCGAGAAGGACCCCCCGCGTTCAGCGTAGGGCAAAGGGGAGGGTCTCTGTGCAGAGAGAGGAAGGGAGGGAAGGGGGCTGAAGGAGAGGCGGCCCCCAGAAGAGGAAGCAGAGCATTTCCCCCTTCCTGGTCCCCCATTCCCAAAGCTGGAAGTACATGTTTTGGAGGAAAAAAATGGAGAGGAGGATTGGAAGGAAAAACAGCTAGATTGAGGAACCTTCCCAAACTGAAACCCAGTGCCAGATCTATGGAGAGAGATCCAGGTTTCTCGGGGGGCTGCATTCACCAAAAGAGCTTCCATGGCAGTGAAACAGTTCCCCTCGGGCTATCTCGTAACTTTCAGGAAACTCAGTTCTAATCCTGCGTCACTTCAATAGTGCTATAAGCCCAGCTGCTCGGGAAAATTATATCTGATCGCCCCGCCCTGGCGAGGCTTGGGAGACCTTGAAGGCCCCCCCGACGCTAGGCTGAGACCCCATAAAGGGATCAGGGAGGACTGGATTACCAAACCTCCCATGCGGCTGCGATCCCCCAAGAATTACCTTCTTTAAACAAGCGACAATCAAGTCTAATAATGAGAACTACCTGTAGCTAAGGCCTCCCGGGAAGCAGGATGCCAAGCTACGCCTCCCAGAGAAAGTAACGTGGGAGACAGCTGAAGTCAGCCCGCGAAGGGCCTCCCTATGGACTCCTCCAGTGGTCCCTCTTAACATATTGTTTTAAAACATATTAAGCCATAATAGGATATAATACTGAGAACTACGGGTATCGGAAGCTAAGTTGGACCCGTGAAGGGCCTCCTCGCTTCTCGGAGTCTTCCCAGTTAAGGAGGACTGAATTATAAGGGCTGGGAAAAGGATTTGCCCCTTTCGGGCCCTGCAACGCCTCTCCTGCTCCCAGTGGCTCCAGCAAACCTCTGTCCCCTTAACTGGTCTTGCTGGGCCCAAGGAGGATTTACCTCCCCCAGGCATTAAAACTGGGAGCCTTCGGCGGCCATTTTTTATTCTGGTTGCAGCAGAAAATCTAAAAGTTAGAAAGGTCTACTGTGTCGCTACATCTGAGACATAAAACGTGCCTTTTCTAATTTGCACTCTGCGCATGCTCTACAGCTAGCTTCTCTCCATCTGGTTTTAGGTCTTTGGGGTGCTGAGAGCTGAGATCCCAGTCGCAGACTGTCAAGTGAAAGGGGACCCCAGCGGTCATCTATCCCGACCCCGATAGGATGGAAAGGGACATTAAGCCACCCCTGAAGGGTGGCCGCAGGATTCCTGCTTTGAAAACTCCCACGGAGGAGTCCCTTGTCGCGTGTACCACGGGCAGACCGAGACCGTACAGCACGGAGCACGTTAGGCGTGCGCCCCCACCCTCCCTCATGCTCAAAATCCCTTTTTGTTTCTCTCCTCATCAGAACAACCCCAAGAAAAAACACGGACACAGGTTTTCAAAATTCTTTATTAGAAATCCCGTTTTAAATGCCTATCTCCTTCTAATAGTAGGATGAATACGCCCCTTAGCTATAACTTAATTATAGTATGCAAATGTTTCAAGTTAACCTTGTAAAATTATTATAAACTTCCTTGAATATCATCCTCAGAGAAAGTAGGAATCTAAATTTAGTCAGGGAGTAAACCAATGAACTGTGTGCAACTCCTTACAAATTCCTGCCAGTGCCAGTAAAGGCTGCAGGGAAAGTCAGTGTGGCATCGAGGCTTTGCATTAAGAAGCCACCCAAACGCACAGCTCTCTTTTTCCTTCCTTCTCCTGCTTTAAACATTTTTCTTTCTTTCTTTCTGTGGTTAGGGTCTGTGGGACTTCTTCCAAAATCAAGAAAGAGGTCTCCTCCCTGCCACAACCAGACAGAGGCCCTGGCTGTTTCTAAAGTTTTGCTTGTGCATGACCTGCATTTTTAAAGCCTTGATTTTATTTTGTTTTAAGAGTTCTTGAAGAACAGGACAGAAAATCTCCTTGGTGGTTCTGCTTTGGGGCTGATTTAACAAGAGAAGAACCACCAAACTGAATCAGGCTGAGGACCTGCCTCAGGGACTACGCTTCAAAGGCCGAAGGTTTTAACACCGGGACCTCTGGATCTGCGGGCTGAAACCCACAAAAGCCCGCATGTGTGCGTCTGGGTGTGTGAGGGGGGACACCTTGGAGAAAACCAGCCAGACAACACTTCACTGGTCTCCAATGCCGAGGCCTCGTCCCCTCGATTTACTCCGGGAGCGGCACTGCCAAGGATTTTTATACCCGTATTAAGCAGGCAGGCCTCGAGGCGGCAATCCGGATCCAGGCACAGGAACAAAAGTGAGGGGGCCGCCTGCTCAGAGGCATCTGCAAACCAATTCAAAATGGCAGAGGCACAGCCATTTTGGTACTGGCTCCTTGCTGAGTCCTTCCACGAGCCCCCAAACTGCCTGAAGTGTATTTAAGAGGAGATTCCTGGAGGGTGACCGCCTAATCTATGGATGGGGACCATTTTGGGTCATCTGCTGCGTGTGCAATGTTGTGTTTGAAGCTGAAACGAGATCCTTACCTGTTTCTGTTGCTCTTCCGCGTGGCTCCGTCCTTTCCAAACTGCCTGTTCCCCCGTTTAGGTTGCAGTGGATTTGAAGTACTGAAGAAACAGCCATCCCTGCGTTAATACAAAATACTGCTGTTCACATGCCTTCAATTCTCCTTTTCCGTCTTTTTTAAAAACTATGCTTCTCCATACTCAACTAATCTGACTTTATGCCCTATTTTCAACCAAACTGACTTTTTTTCCTTTAAAAAAAACCTTTTACACAATTAGAATTTTTATCTTTTCTTTTCGAGTTTTTCCTTAATTTTTGTAAGCTGCTCTGGAACCTGAACAAGGAGAAAACCCTTCATTTAATAAACGAACAATAAATCCCCTTTGTCTTCTTTTTTTCTTGTTCTTTATTCAAATTTCCTTTCCTTTTCTTTTTTTTAATTCTTTTTTACTACGTTTAAATTGTGTATTACATTGCTGAAAAAGCAATGCAAAAATGTAGCAATTCCAAGTTCTTCCTTTTTAAATTGTATATTACATTGCTACACGTTTGCGTTGCTTTTTAAGCAATGGCAAGTTCTTGTTCGTTAAAGAAAACATTGGTAGAACTTACTTTCCAAAATGAATCCTATGCTGTCTTCCTTGCAATGCTTATATCCTGCCTTGGATTTCTGTATAAAAAGAAATAACAATAATAAAATCCACCTCATCAGCTCAGGAGAATTGTATGACCTTCATTTCCCCTCAGATGTTAAAGATTTTTGACCATATTTCTTTTATAAAAACTTACTTTTTTAAAAAAACCACTTTGAAGAACTTATCTCTCAAACTTTATCCTATGGTGCCTTTTAAAAACGTTGGTAAGCTGCCAGGGATCCTGTATGAAGAAGAAGATATTAAAAAAGTTCAGTGAGTAAGAAAAACAGAGGTCATCTCATCCCCTCAAGAATGCTGAGGATTCCCTTCATTTTCCCCTGAGACGGCACATTGTAAAGATTTTTGCCTTCATTTCTCTAAAAACATCCCCCCTCTTTCAAAATGTAACTTCTTCCACCCTCCTTGGCTCCCATTAACTGTGCCTTTTTTTATAAAATATCTTCATTTTTTTCCTTGTTTGTAGTCTTTACTATTTTTTACTTCTATATTACTTTGTTTTATTTCTGAATTTTTATCTCTCATATGATTGCATTCCCAAAAAACAAAACTTTTCTACAACTAGTGCTTTAAAGTGTCTTCTGTGGTGTCTTTTTAAAAGATCTTTTTTGATTCTATACGAAGAGAAAGGTACTAAATGAATACAAAACTCTCCTCCTCTCTGCCATCCCCTCAGGAAAAATGTGGAGGGACTTTATTTTTTCACCCCAAACTGCACATTTTCAGGGTTTTTGCCCTCTTTTTCTTTCAAAAAGGCTCCTTTTGTTCCAAAATGTAACGTCTTATCCACCTCTCGCCACCTGCCTCCCATTTCCCCTGCTTTGTTTAAATACCTTTTCTTCTGAGAAGTTTTTTCTCCACTACATGTTCACTGCGCTTTATAGCTTTATTATTTTGCTTCTTCTATATCCATATTTTTTACTTCACTTTAAGTAGGCATTAGAGTACCTGTCGCCCTTGAGCTGGGTTTCTTTCCAACCACCCGTGAATTATTTCTTGGCTTTTTCAGAGCCCGTCTTTTAAACCAGGCTGCGTTTACTCAAAATGCCGGCCAACCCCCCTCCAGCTCCACCAGGAACCAACAGGGATAATTAAAATGGAGAAATAAGTGAGGACAAACCCACCCCATTCCCCGCAGTACAGCCGGGAGAGCCCCCCATTTTACCCCCAAGGAAACTCCACTATTGTCATTCCTGCTACTATTATCGTTATTACCACCAGCCACCTTCTTCCCCCAAAGTTAGGAGCCGAAGCGCCTCATGGTTTTAATCAAACGCTACACTTAAGAGGCCAGGCTACTTACGCAAAAGAAATACCAACGGGCCGAAGAAGAAGACGCCCCTCAGGCAGACTAAGGCCTCTTCAACGTACCCCAAACTCTCTCCCCTCAGAACCGGCTCTCTCTTCGCTCCCGGCCTCACGAAGCCTTTTATATTGCCAGCGCTCCCGCCAATTGTTCAAACCCTGCCCCGCCTTCCTTCCGAGCCTCCGGTTGGACAACGAGGCTGCCCGTCACGCGCTCGGGGATCGCGCCGAAAGGGAGGAGGGAGGGGAACTCTACTTCGCATGCGCAGTGCCGCCGCCGCCGCCGCGCCTTTTCTTTTTCCCTCAGCTGACTTTCCCCCTATTTGGCTCAATCTCCCTCTGGTTTAGAGGCCGCTTTTTGGTCCGCATTCCTGTACAGCAGGGGCCTACTAGAGGCTTTGTTCCCAAAAAGAAGGCGTAATAGACCTTCCCCTCACGGAGCAGCTAGCTTTCTCTCGCTTTTGGCCCCCTTCAACATTCAACGGATGCTATTGGTCACCCTGGCTGCCCCTCAGGAGTTAGAATTGGCTGCCCGGCGACCTCGGCGGCTCTTTTCCTCGGAAGCTCTCTCCCGCCTTTTCCTCCGGCCCCCTCCCCTCCGCACATCGGCAGGGAAAGCCGTGTACGGCAGCGCGCATGCGCCAACCGCGCCTTCTCTGCTCCGGTTTGCCCGCCATTTTCTCAAAGACGCCATTTTCCCTCAGACGCTCCGCGGGGATAGAGACCGGCTCGGGGGGGGGGGGGAGGCTGCGGGCCTGCAGGTAAGGGCCCTCGCTCGCCCCTCCGTTGCCCGGTTGCTCGCCCATTTATTCAGATGGCTTGGTTTCATTCCAATATGCCTTTTAAGGGTACTGCTTTGTTAAAACTTGGAGGCGCTCTGGCTCCCGGTTTTGAAGGAAAAAGTGCACATGACTAATAATAATACTGGAGTTTTTTGGGGGGGCCAAATGAGGGGCTCCCCGGCTATACTGAGGGGAAAGGGGTGGGTTTCTCCTCACTTATTTCTCCATTGTAATTATCTCTGTTTGTTCCTGGAGGGGCTGGAGGGGGGCTGGCCGGCATTTTGAGTAAACGGAGCCTGGTTTAAAGGACGGGCTCTGTAAAAGCCAAGAAATAATTCACGGGTGGTTGGAAAGAAACCCAGCCCAAGGGCGACAGGTACTTTAATACGTACTTAATGAGCATTAAAAATATGTAAATAGAAGAACAAATAAAATGTCAAGGCCACAAAGCACAGCAGAGGCGCATGAAAAAAAAAGATGAAGAGAGAAGCCCCTTAAGGGAAGCAGAAGAAATGGGAGGGGGCGAAGTTACATTTTGGAAGAAAGGAAGTGTTCGTAAAAGAAAAAAGGGCAAAAAGCCTGAAAATGTGCTGTTTGGGGGGGGGGATCGGGTCCCTCCACATTTTTCCTGAGGGGACGGGAGGGAAGAGGTGAGTTTTACTGTTTGTTTTCTTTCTTTTTATTCTCATGGCAGTTTGGAAGTATTTTTTAAAAAGACAACACAGGAGCCCGCTTAAAAAATTAATTGCAGTAAATGGTTTTGTTTTTTTTTTTAGAGTAACAACATGAGAGAAGGAAAACGGAGGGGCAGCAAGATGATATACAAATAAGATAAAGACTAAAAAGAAGGGGAAAAGCAAAAGCATTTTTTAAGAAAGCACAGTTAATGGGAGCGAAGGAGTGGAAAATCAATTGCATTTGGGAAGAAATGAAGCCAGAAACGTTGAAAGTGTGCAGTCTGTGAGGAAAATGGAGGTAATCCACAGCTTGCTTCAGGGGATGAAGTGAACTTTGTTTTTTTTATTCAATGAATTAATTTACTGTTTTTTTCTTCATACAGCAACTAAGGCAGCTTCCCAACGTTTTTAAAAAGACACCATAGGATAAAGTTTCGAAGGTAAGTTCTATAAAACTGCCTTTTTTAAAAGCAAGTATTTTCAAAAGATTTAAGACCAAAAAATCTTGAAAATCTGAGGGGAAAATGGAGGCCATGCAGTTTTCCTGGGAGGGTGAGGTGGGTTTTTTAATTGTTGTTTATTGTTCTTATACAGGATACAAGAAAGCTTACAAACATCTTAAGGAAAACACCACAGGATTCCTTTTGGAAGGTGAGTTCTATAAAAATGTTTTTTAAAAACCAAGAACTTGGTATTGTTGGAAAGGCAAAGCAAAGGCTTAGCAATGCAGTACATAGTTTAAATATAGTGAAGAAGAATTGAAAAGAAAAAAAGGAGAAGACATTTGATTAAAGAACAAGAAAAAAAGGAAACCAAAGGGGATTTGTTTCTTGAATTCATGCCTTTCTCCTTATTCAGGTTCCAGGGCAGGTTACTCAAATTAAGGAAAAACACCAAAAGATAAGATAAACATCTTGATTGTGTAAAAGGGTTATTTACGGGAAAAAATTAAAAGTGAGTTTCCTAGAAAATAGGGTACAAGGTCAGAGTAGTTAAATACAGAAAAACTTAGTTTTTAAAAAGACGGAAAAGGAGAATTGAAGGCATGTGAACAGCAGTGTATTGTATTAACGCAGGGATGGCTGTTTCTTCAGTACTTCAAATCCACTGCAACCTAAACGGGGGAACAGGCAGTTTGGAAAGGACGGAGCCACGCGGAAGAGCAACAGAAACAGGTAAGGATCTCGTTTCAGCTTCAAACACAACATTGCACACGCAGCAGATGACCCAAAATGGTCCCCATCCATAGATTAGGCGGTCACCCTCCAGGAATCTCCTCTTAAATACACTTCAGGCAGTTTGGGGGCTCGTGGAAGGACTCAGCAAGGAGCCAGTACCAAAATGGCTGTGCCTCTGCCATTTTGAATTGGTTTGCAGATGCCTCTGAGCAGGCGGCCCCCTCACTTTTGTTCCTGTGCCTGGATCCGGATTGCCGCCTCGAGGCCTGCCTGCTTAATACGGGTATAAAAATCCTTGGCAGTGCCGCTCCCGGAGTAAATCGAGGGGACGAGGCCTCGGCATTGGAGACCAGTGAAGTGTTGTCTGGCTGGTTTTCTCCAAGGTGTCCCCCCTCACACACCCAGACGCACACATGCGGGCTTTTGTGGGTTTCGACGCACAGATCCAGAGGTCCCGCTGTTAAAAACCTTCGGCCTTTGAAGCGTAGTCCCTGAGGCAGGTCCTCAGCCTGATTCAGTTTGCTGGTTCTTCTCTTGTTAAATCAGCCCCAAAGCAGAAGAACCAAGGAGATTTTCTGTCTTGTGCTTCAAGAACTCTTAAAACAAAATAAAATCAAGGCTTTAAAAATTGAGGTCATGCACAAGCAAAACTTTAGAAACAGCCAGGGCCTCTGTCTGGTTGTGGCAGGGAGGAGACCTCTTTCTTGATTTTGGAAGAAGTCCCACAGACCCTAACCACAGAAAGAAAGAAAGAAAAATGTTTAAAGCAGGAGAAGGAAGGAAAAAGAGAGCTGTGCGTTTGGGTGGCTTCTTAATGCAAAGCCTCGATGCCACACTGGCTTTCCCTGCAGCCTTTACTGGCACTGGCAGGAATTTGTAAGGAGTTGCACACAGTTCATTGGTTTACTCCCTGACTAAATTTAGATTCCTACTTTCTCTGAGGATGATATTCAAGGAAGTTTATAATAATTTTACAAGGTTAACTTGAAACATTTGCGTACTATAATTAAGTTACAGCAAAGGAGCATATTCATTCTGCTATTAGAAGGAGATAGGCATTTAAAACGGGATTTCTAATAAAGAATTTTGAAAACCTGTGTCCGTGTTTTTTCTTGGGGTTGTTCTGATGAGAGAAACAAAAAGGGATTTTGAGCATGAGGGAGGGTGGGGGCGCACGCCTAACGTGCTCCGTGCTGTACGGTCTCGGTCTGCCCGTGGTACACGCGACAAGGGACTCCTCCGTGGGAGTTTTCAAAGCAGGAATCCTGCGGCCACCCTTCAGGGGTGGCTTAATGTCCCTTTCCATCCTATCGGGGTCGGGATAGATGACCGCTGGGGTCCCCTTTCACTTGACAGTCTGCGACTGGGATCTCAGCTCTCAGCACCCCAAAGACCTAAAACCAGGTGGAGAGAAACTAGTTGTAGAGCATGTGCAGAGTGCAAATTAGAAAAGGCATCTTTTATGTCTCAGATGTAGCGACGCAGTAGACCTTTCTAACTTAGATTTTCTGCTGCAGCCAGAATAAAAAATGGCCGCCGAAGGCTCCCAGTTTTAATGCCTGGGGGAGGTAAATCCTCCTTGGGCCCAGCAAGACCAGTTAAGGGGACAGAGGTTTGCTGGAGCCACTGGGAGCAGGAGAGGCGTTGCAGGGCCCGAAAGGGGCAAATCCTTTTCCCAGCCCTTATAATTCAGTCCTCCTTAACTGGGAAGACTCCGAGAAGCGAGGAGGCCCTTCACGGGTCCAGTTTAGCTTCCGATACCCGTAGTTCTCAGTATTATATGCTATTTTGGCTTAATATGTTTTAAAACAATATGTTAGGAGGGACCACTGGAGGAGTCCATAGGGAGGCCCTTCGCGGGCTGACTTCAGCTGTCTCCCAAGTTACTTTCTCTGGGAGGCGTAGCTTGGCATCCTGCTTCCCGGGAGGCCTTAGCTACAGGTAGTTCTCATTATTAGACTTGATTGTCGCTTGTTTAAAGAAGGTAATTCTTGGGGGATCGCAGCCGCATGGGAGGTTTGGTGATCCAATCCTCCCTGATCCCTTTATGGGGTCTCAGCCTAGCGTCGAGGGGCCTTCAGGGTCTCCCAAGCCTTGCCAGGGCGGAGCGATCAGATAGAGGTTTCCCCAGCAGCTGGGCTTACAGTAGTATTGAAGTGACACAGGATTAGAACTCGGTTCCCTGAAAGTTACGAGATAGCCCGAGGGGGACTGTTTCACTGCCATGGAAGCTCTTTTGGTGAATGCAGCCCTCCCGAGAAACCTGGATCTCTCTCCATAGGTCTGGCACTGGGTTTCAGTTTGGGAAGGTTCCTCAATCTAGCTGTTTTTCCTTCCAATCCTCCTCTCCATTTTTTTCCTCCAAAACATGTACTTCCAGCTTTGGGAATGGGGGACCAGGAAGGGGGAAATGCTCTGCTTCCTCTTCTGGGGGCCGCCTCTCCTTCAGCCCCCTTCCCTCCCTTCCTCTCTCTGCACAGAGACCCTCCCCTTTGCCCTACGCTGAACGCGGGGGGTCCTTCTCGGGAGGGGGCGGCGGGGGTCACGCCGAGGGGGGAGCGGGATAATGGTCCCCTGGGGGTGACGGGCGGTGTTGTGGGGCCCCGCGGTCTCGCTCCCAGTGTCGATCGGGGGACGGGCTCGGCGTCGGGGTTTGTGGCGGCCTCTTCCCCCCCGGTACGGCCATCCGGGCTACGCTTTCCCTTCGGGGGCCCGCCACCCTTCCAGGCGGGGGTCTCTCTGGGGGCGAGGGAACGCCGGGGGGTCCAGAGTCTGGGGGGGGCGGGATTCCCCTCCGGAGGTAGTCGGAGCTCCTCGATGCCGCCTCGGTCCGGTCTCAGCCGAGACCTGCAGGGGCAACTACGGTGTGTATGTTTCTTGTCGTTCTCCCTGGCGGCGAGTGTGTTGTGGTGCCGGTCTTGCGTGTGAGTGTTGTCGTTTGGGGTGTGTGCGTTTAGAGGTCTGTTGCTTAGTCGTTTGCAGCGTCAGGGATCCGGTGGGGCGTTTAAGGCGGCAGCGTTAAGGTGTGTAGGTCTGTGCGGGATTTGCTGGCTTTGTGATGTTGTGTTGTACTTTGATATCTGTTGCGTGTGTGTGTTGTGTTGTGAAGAACGTGAGTAACTTTAATACCGTTGATAATAACAACAAACCAAAGCAACCGCATAGTAACCGTATTAATAATAAGCTCGGTTGCCCCCCTCTCCTCAGGGCTTGAGGTGGGGTACGAGAGAGCTTAAAACACAATGAAAACACATGCTTGAAATACACTGAAATGCACCAAAAACACAAAACTTTTAAAATGCAAACGTATAAATAAAATCATAAAATTAAAAACACGTCAAAATCTGTGTGTGTGTGTGTGTGTGTGGATTGTTTGCGTGGGTTGTTCCAGGCGGAGGTTGGTGTGTTTGTGAGTCTTGTAGGATTTCTGTTAGGAGTGAGGTCAGGGCCCCGGTTGCCGCCCGCAGCTCCCGGCAGGGACCGGACCTAGGCGGCATCGAGGACCCCCTCCCAGGCTCCGGGCCCCCGGCCTTTCCCCGCCCACGGAGACCCCCCCCCCGCCCTGAACGGCCGCGTGCCCACAAAGGGAAACCGTGCCCGGCGTGGCGGTGCGGGAGGGAGAGCCCGCCGCGAACCCCCACACCGACTCTGCCCCCTGATCCACCCCGGGAGCGACGCCGCGGGTCCCCAGAACACCGTCCATCACGCCAGGGGGGCGTTTACCCGCTCCCCCTCCAGCGTGACCCACGCCGTCCCCCGCCGGGAACGCCCCTCCGAGTCCCGCGTCAGGCAAACGGGACGGTCCCCGCGCAGGAGGAGGAAGGGACGGAAGTCCGGCTGCCTTTGGGGGTCCCCTCTGGAAGTGTCCCGTAAGGGGGCGGCGCCCCAGAACGGCTAGCAGAGCATTTCGCCCTTCCCGGTCCGTCATTCTCTAAACTGGAATTACATGTTCTAGAGGAACGAAATGGGGAGGGAGATGGGAAGGCTAAACAGCTGGTTGGGGGGCGGTCTCTAATTGGAATCCGTGAGCAGAGGTACGGAGAGGGACGGGGGTTTCCTGGGGGGTGCGTTCACTCCCGGGGGTTCCATCGCAGTTCCAGGGGGGTTGGAGACCGCTGGCCGGCCGTAAGCCTGAAGGCTTCAGCGGGGAACCCGGGAGGAGGGTGGCGCTCGGCCTTTTAGCCCCCGGGGTGCCCGAGAGGACGCTCCGCTCCGTAACCGGAGGGAGGGAGCCGTCTTTCCCTCAGGCATGGCTCCCTGTCTCAGGGGAGCTCCCTATAGGGCCTTGGGGGTCTCCCGAGGAATTTCGCACCCAGTAATAACCCCCCCCCAGAACCCCACCTGTAGACGTGGCTGGGGCTTTCTGAGCCAGGTAGCGGGAGCCAAGGCTCAGGAGCTCTGGCATCCCCCCGCCCCACATTGCCTGTAACACGGTGCAGCCGGACTGTACAGCACAAGCCCCCTTAATGTGTAGGCTAAGGAATAGGCTTGCCCCTTTATTCCTTATTGAAGGCAGAGTATAGAAAGGCAGGGCTGTTCCGGACACCTTGGGGAAACCAAGCAGACCTTTGGATCTGGGCACAGGAACTCTTTGGACCCGGGGAGGTGGCCCTGGCCCGTGGCAGGGATGTCCCTCGTGGCCCACGCGGGACTTCACGTCTTGCAGAGGTCCCAATGCGGGGGGGAGACCCCATTTTTCGTGGCCGGGATGGTGCTTCACGCGCCCTGCACTTAACGCTCCCCGAGTTTGGAGCCGGAGAGCTTTCCTCCTGTCTCGGGAAGCCTCCTCCTTCAGAAGCGCTTCTCAGTCCTTGGCTAGAAACCGTTTTGGCCCCCGAGGTCAGTGTCACAATCTCCCAGGCTTTGTTAGCTTCTGGACACTGGGAGAGGCCGTCTCGATCCCTCAGTTAATTTTGAGGTTTCGTTCGAAAGGCCGCCCGCCATTTACGGCCGCGTGGCTCCCCTGCCCTCCATTTTGTCCTTCCAGAATCCCGTTCAGTTTTAGGTCAGGCTGAGAAAAGGGCAGCCCGAGCTCAACCGTTCCCTGGCTCAGCGGGGCGTAGATGGACCACCGGCCGGGAGACCCCCTCCCCACTGGAGAGCTCTTCTCTAGTTTAGAAATGGAGTTGGAGGGCAAGGGGTAGAAATAGGTCCCGGGATCTCGGGGGCCTCTGCCCGTGTTTCCTTGGCCCCCTCACGTGCCAGGCGCCCCCCATCCCACCCTTGCCCCCCAAGGCTTTTCTCTTGCCGCTGCTCTCAATACCTTTCCTACTTGTCTAATCTTGTCTCTCCCTTTGAGCTATGCTTTCCCGTTGCTTTGAGTGGCCTTCAATGTTTTTCTTTTCTTCCCATGTTTTAACTGTGCGGGGAATTGTTTTTGGGGTGAGGGGGCTCAGTTTCCTTGCAGGGGAGGGGGCGTCATGCATTTTGACTTTTAGGCGTGTGTCAAGAGGAACAGCGGCAACAGCGTTCTGGCGAGGCAGGTAAGACTCCGACTGCCGTGGAAGCAACGAGAAAGCCGTGCAAAAATCACGTCGGAAAATAAATGTGGGAGGGGGGAGGAATGTAGGAGACCCCATAGAGCAAATGCAGAGATGTTCTCAGATCCCCCAACACATCTCCGCTGCCTTAATCGGAGAGGCCAATTTGCCTCCTAAGTTAATGGCTCTGAAATGGAAGAGGATTTGTTGGCCACCCTTCAGGGGTGAGTTAGAGGGATTTCTGTCCTGCCGGGGTTGGGCTAGATGACCCCTGGGTCCCTTTGAACTTAATTGTCTGTGAGTAGGATCTAAGACACCAGCACCCCAGAAACCTAAAATAATGAGAATGATTATCTCTGGAGAATACACAGAGTGCAAAATAGTAGTTGTAAGTGTTACAGTGTGATGTGATAGTCAAAACGTCTTTTGTGACTGGTATATAGCACTGTAGCGGTCCTTTTTAATTTCAATTTTCTGCAGCACCCAGGATGAAAACGGCCGCTGAAGGCTCCCAGGTTCTCTTCCTGCGGGAGGTAAATCCTCCTTGGGCCCAGCAAGACCAGTTAAGGGGACAGAGGTTTGCCGGGCCCACTGGGAGCAGGACAGGCGTTGTCGGGCCCGAAAGGGGGAAGTCCTTTTCCCTGCCCTTATAATCCGGTCCTCCTTAACTGGGAAGACTCTGAGAAGCAAGGACGCCCGTTATGGGTCGAGCTTTATTTGAAATACTAATACTTCTCAATGTTATATCTTATTACCAATTAATATGCTTTAAAAACATAGTTTTTCTCCGGGATTAGCATAGCGTGGCATCTTCATTCTTTGGTGGCCTCACTGCCAAATAGTTCTTTTTATTCATCAGCTTGATGTGGGGAAATGGGATTCAGGTAATCATGTTTGCAGAAGGCATGGGATAATGTAAGGTAAACGAATGTAACGTGAAGAAAATGTAACGCAAAGGAATGTGATGTAAACAAAAAAAGACAGAGGGGGTAAATACTCCAAATGAGGGTGGGGTGGGGTTGAAATGGGCTTTAA
The DNA here is from genome assembly GCA_030412105.1 of Cyclura pinguis. Lineage (NCBI taxonomy): Eukaryota > Metazoa > Chordata > Lepidosauria > Squamata > Iguanidae > Cyclura > Cyclura pinguis. Next base: position 28,809,775 of record CM059609.1, on the reverse strand, counting down.
AAGAGAAATTTGGGGAATGCCTTTCTGAAGGGATGACACCAGGAGAAAATGTTTATGAAATTCCCGTTCGTAAGCGAGGGATTTGGGCTGGGAGGGACTGGCCGAGGGGGGGAGGCTCGTGGCTGGGACTTCTGCGAAAAGGGCTGCGTTTCTGAGTCGGCCGTGATTGGAAAAGGCCAGCAATTAAACCCCAAAGGTCCTTCTGGCTTTGCATAGACCCACAGGGAGACCCCACCAGGAATACAATGTAGAGTTTTATGTATTGCAAAAGGATGTTGGGGAGAAGGAGAAGCTGGAGGAAAGGGCCACCAAAGGGACCGCACTGTCTGGGTCTTTTCAGGTTAGGAAAGAGAGGAGGAAGGGGTGACGGGTTAATCCTTGAACCCCTTGAGATTGATCCCTGAAAGTGAAGGGTGGGAGATAACAGTAAGACCCCAGGTCTCCCCCCCGCCCGGATTTAGGGATGGCTGCCAGGTTGTGTGCCCTTAAATGGCCCTGGCTCAGTTCCTTGAGGAGGGGCCCAGCTGTGGCCACCCCTGAACCCCACGGCTTGGAAGTTCCTCTGTCCTAAAATCAGGAAGGAAGCAGCTCTTTATTCGGGTGGCCTATTAAAATAAAACCTTTGTACCCCACGGGCTCTTTCTGCAGCATCTCCTGGTGTGCTCCTGAGGAATTCCTTCCTCTTACTCAGAGCTTCTCCTTTGATTTATGAGTCTCTAACCATGGCTAGAGAATTAAAAAAAATATAGTTTCCTGTATTGGAAAGAGAGAGAGGGGGGATGCATAATGCTTTTCCTCACAACGCAGTCTTCCTCCCACGTTAAGCCCCGTCCGTTCCTTTGGAAGACTGTGCACTTTGCACGTGGCAGAATCTCCTTCATTGGGGATTTCCAAGTCCAAGTGTATTCTGTACCGCCCGTCAGGGGTGGTGTAGTCTGGGTTCCCGTCCAGGCAGCAGGTTGGAACAGGGACCCCTTGGGATCCCAGAGGAAGTACTGGAACACGTGGCTAAGTGGGGGTCCTTCTCTTTGGCTGAGAAGTCAGAGGCCCCCATTCAGTGTTAGGTGAGGCTGAGAGAGAGTGACCGGCCCAGGGCCAGCCCGTGAGTCTTCATGGCTCAGCAGCAGCAGCAAAGAGACTTCAGGCGCTTGATAACCCTCGCGCCCCTCTGGGATCCCTTCCCTTTTGGATACGTAGTTGGAGGGCAGCAAGGAGAACACAGTGGAGCCTTCCAGCTGGGGTCTCTGTAACGTTTGACTGCCGTCCCAGGATCCTTTTCTCATGCGCAGTTTCTGGCCAGTTCCTCCTCACCCCTCCACCTGTGGATGTGACCATTTTGTTCTCATTTTATTTGTAGCTCAGATTCTTGTAATTCACACCACACAGTTTGCTTTAGGCTTTCTGATTGCTTAGCATTGTCTTAAATGATTTCTTCACATTTCACACTTTTGCTTAGTACTGAAATGTTTTTTAGATTGCTGGGGGGGGTCTCTCCTTTGGCAGGTGGGACATCACGAATTTTCACTACAGTCAGGTACGTTCCTACCAAACAAGGAAAGCAGAAAAGGCCTTGTGCCAAATGTGACAAGCGTGATAGTTGTCCAAACGACTTGAGTAAGAATCTTATTCTCGTGAAAGTGATGGCACATTAATAAAACACTGGAACAAAATTTAGTACAGAGAGGGAATGCACACGTCAAAGGAAAGGGCAAAAGCAAGAGGGACCCGATTAAGCAAATGCAAAAAGGTCTCTGAGTCGATCTCTTCCTCCACTAAAGTACTTTAAGAGCCAAAGGTGTGGAGGTTCCTTAGAGAAGAGAGACGCTCCCAGACAAAACGTTCACAAAAGCAAACAGAAAACAGGTCTGTTTCGGAGACCTGAGGTGGAGAGACCACCAGAGGCAGACCCTGAATGTTGAGGTGTCTGCTGAGGGGGTAGACTTTGTCCTGGAAGAAGATATTTATGGCAAGAAGTGAGAATCACACAGGATGTCCCCCTGCCAAAGGATTTCCCCAAAATGGAGGGATGAGCTTTCAGAGGGTGGTTCAAAATTCAGGGGAGCGGGAGAAGAAAGCGGGGATTTTGGGGCAAAAACATCGCCGCCGGACCTGTCAACCCGCGAAGGAGGGACCTGGGTATCAAGGTGCGTATCTGTATGGAAAATGCAAGACCACGTGTATCAATCATGTTCTGTAAAATGAAGGAGGGAGGAATTCCCAAGCGGGGCATAATTGGAAAAGGGATCTGAAATAAAAACTGCAATTCCACGTTGTATTTGCAGAGGTCCAGGGCACGACCCTGTCTGGAACGGGGGTAGGTTTGTAGTCACTGCATTTAGAAAGGACAGTGAAGAGATGGGGAGGTTGCGGAGAAGGGGAGCTAAAATAGTTTTTGTAGGAGGGGCAGATCTTTTTGCCAGCCATTGCAATTCGGTCTTCCTTCACTGGGAAGACCCTGGAAACAGGATGAGTCCGTAGGTAGACCCTTCATGGGTTTAGATACAGCTACCACTATTTCTAGGTATTATGCCTTCCTGTGGTTTAATGTATTTTTTTAAAAAAAATTCCTACGGGGTCCCAGTAGCGTGGGAGTTCTGGTACTCCAGTCCTCCCTGATCCCTTTATGGGGTCTCAGGGTAGCGTCGGGGGGCCTTCAAGGCCTCCCTGGTCCCGAGACCACGCAGATTCAGGACAGGAACCCCAACCTGGCCAGATTGGGGCAAGACGAGAAGAGGTTTGTCCGGCAGCTGGGCTCTTAGTAGTATTGAGGGAAATCAGGATTAGAATTCAGGTCCCTGCAACTAGTAAGCTAGTCTGAGGGGAACTGTTCCACTGCTATGGGAGCTCTCTCTCTCTTGAGGAACGCAGCCCCCCAAGAAACCTTTTAATAAATCTGCCATTCTGTGTGAGTTTGGGAGGGGTCCTCAATGTAGCTGTTTTTCCTTCCAGTCCTCCTTTCCCACTTTTTCCTCCTAAACGTCTACTTCAGGTTTGGGAAGGGGCGGCCAGGAGGGGGAAACGCTCTCCAGACCCGGAGGGAGCTCCTCGGTGTCGCGTTGTCTTGGTCTCAGCCGGGAACTGCAAGTGGCAACCAGCGGTCGTGTGTAGTTGTGCTTTTGTTCTGCCAGGGGATGGGTGGTTTGCCGTGCCAGTCTTGCCGTGTGGATTTTTGCTGCTTTGCACGATTATTGTAATTGGAGACGTGCGTTGCGAGGGCTCTCTTGCATGTTTGGTTGAAGCTTCAGGGATTTTGCAGGCTTTTCAGAGGAGAAGGTGAAGGTGTATAGGTCTGTGTAGGAAGTGCGGGTTTTCTGTTATTGTGCTGTATTTAGAAGTTTGCGGGTGTGTCTGGTGTCGTGTGACGAATGTGAAGCTTCTTAATGATATTTACAGTAACAATATAATAACAACAGCAATAATAAAAACAACAAGTGTGATCCCTCCCTCTCCTCAAGGCTTGAGGCGGGGTACAACAAAAATATACTAAAAACATAAAACACTTTAAATACAAACATATAATTAAAATCATAATAAAAAGCACATTAAAATGAATGCGTGGATTGTTTGAGTGGTTGCTCGAGGCCAAGGTCGTTGTGATTGTGAGTCTTGTTGGATTCCTGTTAGGAGCGAGCTCAGGGCTTGGTTGCCACCCACATCTCTCGACTGAGACCAGACCAAGGCGGCATCGGGGAGATCCAGCTGGTTCCGGAGGGGAATCCCGCCCTCTCTGCTAAGGTGGATTCGAGACCACTAGCTGGTCATAAGCCATAAAGGGCCAGTGGGCAACCCAGGAGCAGGGTAGCACTTGGCCCTTGAACCCCTGGGGTACCCAGGAGGATGCTCCACTCTGTAGCCAGAGGAGGGGAGCCGTCTTTCCCTCAGGCATGGGTCCCTGTCTCAGGGGAGATCCCTACAGGGTCTGGGGGGGGGTCTCCCGAAGCATTCTGCACCCAGTAGGATTGCCCGCCCCCGAACTCCACTTGAAGACACAGGTGGGGCATTGCGAGGAGCAAAGGCTCAGTAGTTCTGGCATCCCCCTCCCCACATTGCCTGTAACACGGTGCAGCCGTATTTTGAGCAGGAGTCCCCTTAATTTGTAAGCTAATTATTGGATTTATCCCTTTTCATTAACGTGAGGCAGAGCGTAGGAAAGCACGGCTCTTTTCTACTCTGCCTGATGCTCTCAGACCCCGGGAGGAAAGCCAGGTAGAGAGGGAGGGAGGCACCCGGGGGCCCTTCGGGGAGTAGAGGGACAAGCGACCATTACGGCCCAACGGAGGGGACTTCCTGCTTATATATCTGCTTTAAGGGCTTCATGCAAAACGGGGTGCAGTATTCCAGACGGGGTCCGTACCGCATTTGGGCTCAAATCCCGAGACGTTTCTCACGTTCTGCTCCGAGGCCAGGAATTCCTCCTTCTGCACGTGTGTACCTGAGCATTTTGCCGATGTAAGAGCGTTCAGTACTATTTTTATTGTATCAGGAGTGTTTCCAGATTGTTTAATATTATTTTAACTGTGCTCACTTCCACTTCTATTTGTAAACATAGGAATAATTAATAATGACTGTTTCTGGGGTGTTCCCTTTACAACCTGGGGTTCCGTTGCAGTGAAACCTCGTAGCTAGTAATGATGGAGGCTTGATGCCTTTCATAGAGATCTCTGTGCATTAATAGAATAGAAATCTAGGGGTACCCTCCCCCCATTTCTTGTAGTGAGAGTGGCTTCATGCCTTCTGCAGAGATCTCTGCCCATAAATACAGGGGATAGAAATATATAGTGGTACCCTTTCCCCGTTCCTAGGAATCATAGAGGCTTCATGCCTTTTTTCGTGATCTCTGTGTGTTAATAGAATAGATATCTAGGGGAACACTATCCACATTTCTAGGAGTGAGAGAGGCTTCATGCCTCCCCCAGAGATCTCTGCCCATTCATGGGGGGGAGAGAAACATAGGAGTATTCTCTCCCTGTAGCTAGGAATGATGGAGGATTCATGCCTTCCCTGGAGATCTCTGTCCATGAATAGAATGGAAATGTAGAGGGTACACTCTCCCCATTTCTAGTAGTGAGAGAGGCTTCATGCTTCTCTCAGAGATCTCTGCCCATTATTAGAGGAGAGTGGAATATAGGGGTACTCTCTTTCCGTAACTAGGAATGATAGAGGCTTCATGCCTTCCCTGGAGATTCCTGTTCATTCATAGAATAGAAATCTAGGGGTACACTCCCCCCATTTGTAGGAGTGAGAGAGGCTTCATGCCTCTCCCAGAGATCTCTGCCCATTAATAGAGTGGAGAGAAATAAAGTGGTACCCTCTCCCCGCAGCTAGGAATGATAGAGGCTTCATGCCTTCCCTGGAAATCTCTGTCCATTAATAGAATGGAAATGTAGGGGTACACTCCTCCCATTTGTAGTAGTGAGAGAGGCTTCATGCTTCTCTCTGAGATCTCTTCCCATTAGTAGAGGGGAGGAAAATATAGGGGCATTCTCTTCCTGTAGGTAGGAATGATAGAGGCTTCATGCCTCCCCCAGAGATCTCTGCCCATTAATAGGGGGGAGAAAAACATAGGGGTACCCTCTCCCCGTAGCTAGGAATGATAGAGACTTATTGTCTCCCCCAGAGATCTCTCCCCATGAATAGAGGAGAGAGAAATATAGGGGTATCCTTTCTCCGTAGCTTGGAATGATGGAGGTTTCATGCCTTCCTTGTAGATTTCTGTTCATTAATAGAATAGAAATCTAGGAGTACACTCCCCCCATTTCTAGTAGTGAGAGAGGCTTCATGCCTTCCCCGAGATCTTTGCCTATTAATAGAGGGGAGTGAAATATAGGTGTATTCTCTCCCCGTAGTTAGGAATGATAGAGGCTTCATGCCTTCCCTGGAGCTCTCTGTCCATTAATAGAATGGAAATGTAGGGGTACACTCTTCCCATTTCTAGTAGTGAGAGAGGCTTTATGCCTTCCTTAGAGATCTCTGCCCATTAATAGAGGGGAGTGAAATATAGGGGTACTCTCTCTCCGTAGCTAGGAATGATAGAGGCTTCATGCCTTCCCTGGAGATCCCTGTGCATTCATAGAATGGAAATGTAGGGGTACACTCCCCCCATTTGTAGGAGTTAGAGAGGCTTCATGCCTCCCCCAGAGATCTCTGCCAATTCATAGGGGGCAGAGAAACATCGGGGTACCCTCTCCCTGAGCTAGGAATGATAAGAGGCTTCATGCCTCCCCCAGAGATCTCTCCCCATGTATAGAGGGGACCAAAATATAGGAGTATCTTTTCCCTGTAGCTAGGAATGATAGAGGCTTCATGCCTTCCCTGGAGATCTCTGTGTATTAATGGAATAGAAATCTAGGGGTACACTCCCCCCATTTTTAGGAGTGAGAGAGGCTTCATGCCTCCCCCAGAGATCTCTGCCCATGAATAGAGGGGAGCGAAACATAGGGGTACCCTCTCCCCGTAGCTAGGAATGATAGAGGCTTCATGCCTTTCGTGGAGATCTTTGTGCATTAATAGAACAGAAATCCAGGGGTATACTCCCCCGATTTTTAAGAGAGAGGCTTCATGCCTCCCTCAGAGATCTCTGCGCATTAATAGAGGGGATAGAAATATAAGCGTCCCACTCCTTCTGGCTAGGATTAAGTCAGGCTTCATGCCTTCCCTGGAGATCTCTGTGCATTAATAGAATAGAAATCTAGGGGTACACTCCCCCCATTTCTACTACTGAGAGAGGTTTCTTGCCTCCTACAGAGATCTCTGCTCATGAATAGAGGGGAGAAAAATATAGGGGTACCCTGTCCCTGTCGCTAGGATTAAGAGAGGCTTCATGCCTCCCCCAGAGATCTCTGCCCATTAATAGGGGGGAGAGAAACATAAGGGTACCCTCTCCCCATTTGAAGTAGTGAGAGAGGCTTCATTCCTCCCCCAGAGATCTTTGCCCATTAATAGAACTGAGTGAAATATAGGGGCATCCTCTCCCCGAGCTAGGATTGATAGAGGCTTAATGCCTCCCCCAGAGATCTCTCCCCGTGAATAGAGGGGAGAGAAATATATGGGTATCCTTTTCTGTAGCTTGGAATGATAGAGGCTTCATGCCTTCCCTGGAGATCTCTGTGCATTAATAGAATATATATCTAGGGGTACACTCTGCCCATTTTTAAGAGTGAGAGAGGTTTCATGCCTCCCCCAGAGATCTCTGCCCATTCATAGGGGGGAGAGAAACATTGGGGTACCCTCTCCCCGAGCTAGGCTTGATAGAGGCTTCATGCCTCCCCCCAGAGATCTCTCCCCGTGAATAGAGGGGAGTGAAATATAGGGGTATCCTTTCCCCATAGCTAGGAATGATAGTGGCTTCATGCCTTTCCTGGAGATGTCTGTGCATTAATCGAATAGGAATCTAGGGGTACCCTCCCCCCATTTCTTGTAGTGAGAGTGGCTTCATGCCTTCTGCAGAGATCTCTGCCCATAAACACAGCGGATAGAAATATATAGGGGTACCCTTTCCCCATTCCTAGGAATCATAGAGGCTTCATGCCTTTTTTCGTGATCTCTGTGCGTTAATTGAATAGAAATCTAGGGGCACACTTCCCCCATTTTTAGGAGTGAGAGTGGCTTCATGCCTCCCCCAGAGATCTCTGCCCATGAATAGGGGGGAGAGAAACATAGGGGTACCCTCTCCCCATTTGTAGTAGTGAGAGAGACTTCATGCCTCCCCCAGAGATCTTTGTCCATTAATAGAGGAGAGTGAATTATAGGGGCATCCTCTTCCCGTAGCTAGGAATGATAGTGGCTTCATGCCTTCTCTGGAGATCTCTCTGCATTAATAGAATAGAAATCTAGGGGTACACTCCCCCGATTTTTAGGAGTTAGAGAGGCTTCATGCCTCCCCCAGAGATCTCTCCCTGTGAATAGAGGGGAGAGGAATATAGGGGTATCCTTTGCCCATAGCTAGGAGTGATAGAGGCTTCATGCCTTCTCTCGCGATCTCTCTACATTAATAGAATAGAAATCTAGGGGTACCCTCCCCCCATTTCTTGTAGTGAGAGTGGCTTCATGCCTTCTGCAGAGATCTCTGCCCATAAATACTGGGTATAGAAATATATAGGGGTACCCTTTCCCCATTCCTAGGAATCATAGAGGCTTTATGCCTTTTTTCGAGATCTCTCTGCGTTAATAGAATCGAAATCTAGGTTCACACTTCCCCCATTTTTAGGAGTGAGAGAGGCTTCATGCCTGCCCCAGAGATCTCTGCCCATGAATAGAGGGGAGAGAAATATAGAGGTACCCTCTCCCCGTAGCTAGGAATGATAGAGGCTTCATGCCTTCCCTGGAGATCTCTGTGCATTAATAAATTAGAAATATAGGAGTACACTCCCCCATTTGCAGGAGTTAGAAAGGCTTCATGGCGCCCCCAGAGATATCTGCCCATTAATATAGGGGAGAGAAATATAGTGGTACCCTTTCCCTATGGCTAGGATTAAGAGAGGCTTCATGCCTCCCCCGGAGATCTCTGCGTATGAATAGAGGCGACAGAAATATGAGGGTACCCTCTCTCTGGAGCTACAAGTTAGAGAGGATTCATGCCTTCCCTTGAGATCTCTGTGCATTAATAGAATAGAAATCCAGGGGTACACTCCCCCCAGTTCTCGGACTGAGAGAGGCTTCATGTCTTTCCCAGAGATCTCTCCCCATGAATAGAGGGGAGAGAAGTATAGGGGTACCCTCTCCCTGTGGCTAGGATTTAGAGAGGCTTCATGCCTCCCCCAGAGATCTCTGCCGATTAAAAGAGGGGATAGAAATATTGGGGTACCCTCTCCCTGTAGCTAGGAATGATAGAGGCTTCATGCCTTCCCTGGGGATCTCTGTACATTAATAGAATAGAAATCCAGGGGTGCACTCCCCCACCTTTCTAGGAGTTCATGCTTTCCCTAGAGATCTGTGTGCATTAATAGAGCGGATAGAAATCTTGGGGTAGATTCCCCTTTCTATACCTAGAAGTGATTCAGGCTTCAGGGCTTCCCCACAGATTTCTTTCTTTTAATATATTTATCCCAGTGGATTGTAAAGATGGACTTTAATCTCAAATTGGACATATTCCTTATGAGACTCTGTGATGCGGGACTGGAGGAGATCCTCCAATGACTATTTATTTACTTATTGGGAGACTTTTCCCTGCGTGACGACGGAGGAACCCAGAATTACCTTTCGCGGGAGAGCGATGGCTCAAATGGACGGAACTGGCAGAAAGAGACAAAACTGACTCTTTTGGGAAGAAGACGGACTTTGGCACCTTTCCTCGAAGGACTCGAGAACCTCACTGATTTTTTGTGGGAGCGGAACTGTTAATGTTGGGTTTGATGTAAAGCCAGGATGGGACATTATTAGAGGGGAATTTGTTTAATACTCGCTCAGTGTGCATCCTGGTGTGTAAACGAGGGGGACCATCCGCCTTTCTGACCCGCTTTTCTTTCTTTTTCTGTGCCCGAAACGCTCCTGCCGTCGTCTTCTCCGCCTGCCGAGAGGGAATCCTTCGCCTGGAGGGGCCGGGAAGCGAGTGCGGTTCCTCCTGCGTGCAGAGCGTTCGTTCAGCCTTATCCAGGTATTCTGGCTTTGGAGGCTTGAAAAGCAGAAGAGAAAATGTTTCTGGGACCATTTTAACTGAGGCTTTCCTGTGTTTATTCTGCAGTAGAGAGATCAGTTGGGAGGGAAGAAGCCTCTGTGCGTTTTCTGGCCGCGTCGGTGTTGGAGGCTGCATAGAACGTCTGCAGAACGACTTTCCGCTTGCAACGCGTTAGCATAGAGAATTCTTGCACGTGCATTTATCTAGAAACCTTTTCAATTAAACTTTTTGAAAACAGCCATGTGTGTAATTTCTCTGGGAGATGCTTCCTTAATCCATGTAAACGTGTACCTTTCCTAAAAAGATAAAAATCGTGTCCCTGGATCCCGATAGCTGGACCTTAAGGTGCTGGACACCCTCCGGCCCTTCTTCTGCCCCTCTCCCGCTTGCTCCGAATCCTGAGACGCCCACGGGGTTCCTCCGGAGGGACCAGGAGGTTCCAGAGATTTCCTCTGGGCTCCCAAAAGACGGCCTCTCTTTGAGCAGCCTGGAAAGTTCAGTTTGGGAGGCAGGAGGGGGAAGGAGGAACATCAGCCATAATTTCTACACTTACTTTTCCTCCTTTTGTTTCACGTCCCACCGTTGCATTGGTATGTGGCCCAAGCGGCTTCCAAATAATCTGAAACAGAAATGAGATTTTACCAAACTTGGGGAAGCAGGCATTTCCATTCCACAATCAAGTTGTGATGAACCCTCGAAAACACATTTAAAACTTTAAATGACAAAGGAGTGGTGGTACTGTTTGCCAAGACACTCTTGCCTTCTGATTTTGGAAGGTTCTGTCTGAATGAAATGTTCTTCCCTTGGTAGAGCCTCCCGGAACCAGAGGAGTCCGGCTGGAGTAACAGGCAGCATTTTGGAGGGTGGGATGGAAAAGGGGGCGCAGCCAGGGGGCCCTAAGAACGAAAGTCCCACATGGGAACCCTCTTCCTGCAAGGCGGTCCCCCAGTTAACAGGAGCTGTCTAGCGGGCTGGTGGCCCTGAAATTGGAGGTCCTGCAGGGGTCAAACAGAAGCAGCACAAATTGAGGGAGGGTGCTTATTTTTAAAACTACAGTATCTCTTAGAGGGATTATGGTGGCCTACCTCGCAGGGTTTCGTGGTCCACGTCCTTTCGTGGGGGTCTTTAGGTGAAGTTCTGAGGGTTTAAATCCATGCTTGGCCATGGAAACCCACCAGCTGACCTTTTGCAAGTCACTCTCTCTCAGAGGATGACATGGGGGGAACAACCCCTCTGACCCAATCTTGGCACAAGGTGGGCTGTGGGCCTCATTGGGGGGCACTTTAGCTTTGGGCCACCACCTCGTAGCTGATTGTGGTTGGGCTGGATGCCCTCTGGGGGACCCTTTAAACTTTGTTTTTATTTCTACTTCCAAAGAGGGGGGATTCTTTTTATTTTATTTTATTTTAAATGTATTTGAATTCTGTTTGTTCAGGCCAAAGGGCCCACTCTGGCGGGCGGGCGCATTTCTCATTCTCTTTACTGGGACTCCAGTGGCCTACTCTGCAGGGAGGCTGTTTTGCTTCAATGGGGTTGGGGGGACGAAACTAGCAGGGTTCAGAGGAGGGAGGGGGATTCAAGGGTGAGGTGGAGAGAAGGGGAGGAGGTGTAGGAGGGCGGAAAAAGCCTCCACGGTCGCCGAAAGCCCCTCGGCGGCCCGAGCGATATGGCGGGCGGGGAAGGACCCTCTGCAGCGGAACGCTTTTCTTCTGGCCCAGGTTTCCGGAGGGAGAGACACAGAGAACGGACTTCACTGCGTTGCCCAGAGCGGTCGGGGAAGTCCGCCTCTGCTGGCGCCGTTCGGGAACTTGGGAGTGGGCGTGGCCCCCCACATCCGGGGCCCCGGGACGGGGCCTGTTCCTCGGCGCGGACGTACTTGGGCCGTGGTGGTGATGGCGCTGGACCAGGCCTTCGGGTAGAAGTCTGTCACGTTCCCGCCGGAGGGGGACAGAGCTCCACGTGGTCGGCTCCGACGAAGGGCGACGAGCGGAGGTCTGTCAGGGCCTGGAGGGAAAGGAGAAGGAAAGGAGAAAAAGAAGGGCTTCCGAAGCGACGCAGGGAGGAGGGGGCCTGAGAGAGAGGGGAGGGGCCTGAAAAGGGGGAGGAGGAGAAATTGGGGGCCGGGAGGGAGGGGGGCGATGCGGCCGTACGGGGGGGGTGCAGGGAGAAGAGGCAGCGGGGGTGAGCTGGGGGGATTGCAGCCGGGGGGAGGGGAGGGGAGGGGGAGGGAGGAGCGGGGATGGAAAAGGGGGGTTTCTCCCAGGTACCCAGGGTGGGGGAGAGGGATGGGGGGGTCTTTCCTGGCATTTTGGATAGGAGAGAAGAAGACGGGGGGCACAGAGGGACAAGAGGGCTCGGGAACATTTACAAATCTCCAGCTCGGGGCGGAAGGGATGCAGCAGCATTAATTCAGGAGGTTTGGGGCACTTCGGAGGCCCTCCCCCAACCCCTTGCAGTCCGCGAAGGAGTGGGCACATCCCTCCCCTGGCCATTACAGTCCACTTTTCCCTGTCTGCAGACCTGGGACTATTTAGTTAGGAAAAGCCAGTAGGTGAGTCCCAGATTTTGCGTGCCAAAAACAGACAAAGGGAGCCTTTGCTTATTCCTCTGTCTCGTTCCAAGTGGAAACAAGCCTCCCTTGCAGGGTTGTTGTCCAGCCACTCACCCCGGCCATTTCCTCCCCCCAGGGAGCAAATCAGTTGTTTAGCCAACAACCCTCCTGCCTGGTAGCCTTCCGGAAGCCACTGAGCTCTTCGGTGTCCCCATCGCCTCCCCGGAAGACCAGAGGAGGAAGCGGCAGCGAGGAGCTGGGGTCAGGGAGCGTTTGCTCTTTCGGGACCTAGGCCGGCCAGGCAGAGACCCCCAGCGTTGGGTCCCCCCCACCCAGCAACTGCTAGTTTGAGCGGTCCAGAAAAATGGACGGCCTCCCCTGTCTACCTGTGTCTTTCTTTCCTCAGGACAACTTTTTAAATGAACGTGTTAATACCTTGATTTGCAAGGAGGGGTATTCCTTTAGCTCTCCTCCGTGTGCGTTGCCCGAAAATTTCCTTCCCTTCAACAGTTAAACACGCAGCCAAAATTAAGAAAAATTGCACTGTTTATTCAATGCCCTTTCCTGTTGTGTAGGGGGGGAGTCCCACCACCTGTTTCAAAAGAACAGCTGCAAGACACCTTAAATCCACCCTAGGCCCCTTTCTGGAAGCAGGTGGGGGGGTGGACTAGATGTCCTTTCAGGCTGTTTTGAGGACAGAGATCCCTCCAAAGCATTTGGGACTTGTGTGGTCCATTAAAGGGGGCCCACAGCCCACTCCTCCTGCCTTAGCCGGAGAAAATGGGGGTGCATTTTCTGCCCCAGGGAGTCCAACCAGTGAAGGTTTTGTGGGAAGCAGGGCTGAGAGGCTGCAAATGTGCCTTTTGCTCCTTTGCGATACTGTGTATCCTGGAGGGATGGAGGCATCTCTCCCACCCTCCTCTCTCCTGGCAAAACGTGTTCTCCGTTATAGTTCTCTGTCCACATTACACGTCCATGTCCATCAAGCACAGAGGACTCGGGGGAGGGGGGCAAGGGTCCTGTCCCCTTCTACTGGGGCTGATCCGGGTCTCCTACAACAACCAGGGGGTCTTCGGGAAGAGGGTAATAGTTCGGGTCTTCATCCGGTCAAAGAGAGGAGGAACGGAGCCGAAACGGAGACCCCCACAAAGGAGTCTTCGGGGGGCTCGGAGCATTCACCCCAATGAAGCCCCTTGGGCTGCTCCCACTTTGGGCGGGAAATGGGTTCCACGACTCACAGGAATCCGGGCGTCAAAAGAAGCTTCTGGTCCCCGGGCTGGTTGGGGAAAACGTCCTCCAGGAAGTGGTAGAGGTGGCCCACGGCAATGCCTGTGTGACGGGAGGGAACGGAGCCGTATGAACAGACACCCCAGGAACTGGATCTGGCCTCCAGAAAATTGGGGCATCAAGGAGCCCGGCAGAACCCCAGAAAGGCCAAGTGGGGCAGAAGCCATGGCAGCACCGCCTAATCCTCCTGCTCCAAGCTGGCCCTTCCCCTGTATTTCGTACTCCAGTCCGTCGGCCACCCACCGAGGAGGTCGATGAGGATGGAGTTTCCGAGTAGGAAGGAGAAGCCCATGAGGACCCAGGGCAGAAAGGGGGCCTGGATGTTCAGGAGGCCGAGGAAGTTCATCCGGACGGAGGGGTTCCGGCGGCTCCAGACATAGACCAGCATGAGGGTGAAGGCCTGGCTGAGGAAGAAGAGGCCAGCCAGGAAGCCACAGAGCTGGCAGCAACGGGGGTGGGGGTCAGGGCGGGCGGAGGGGGGGCCCCAGAGTGGCCCCCAAACAGGCGGGTCTTCGTTCCTTCCCCCTCCGCACCTGCTACCCATGGGAAAGAGGACCCCAACACGATACCGTCATGAGGATGCCCCCAAAGAGAAACAGGAAGACGAAGTCAGCCATCCATCCCTGGAAGGAGCCCCCCTCCAGCATCCGGCAGTAGCGGTATCTGGGCAGAGCGGGGTGAGGAAGCCAAAAACGGGGAAGGAAAGGGGGGGTGGGGGACCTATGGGAAGAAGGCCCCGCCACCGTCCGCACTGTCCAGCCTGGGCTAAAGGGGGCCAGCCTTTCCGAAAATACGTGCTGAGGAGTGAAGCAGGGCCTCCCCTTCCCCCCTCCCCACTTTTTACAACCCAAACTCAGTCCTCTTGAGGCGGAGAAGGCCCTTCCATATCCCTCGCACTCAGGCCACAGACGGTCAAGTGCTTCCCGAATTATCCCCAGCGATTCCCCCCCCCCCGCAGCACCTGCAATAAATATTCTGCCCTTTATAAGTGCAAAAAAATTAAATATTTTGCTCTCTAGCCATGCAATGCAAGAAAATTATTCCTCTCTTTTTAAGTGCAATCGCATAAAATCATTCTGCTCTTTAACGATGCAATAAAAGGAAATAACTCTGCTCCCTATAAACACAATGCAATAATAAAATAAAATACTCTGTTCTCTGCCAATCCAAAAAAAATCAATTATTCCACCCTTTATCTAAGTAATGAGATAATGCATAATCTAACCTACCATTTCTGTACAATAATAAAATATTCCGCTCTCTGTAAATTCAATAAAATAAACTATTTTCCTCTTCATTAAAGCAAAAGATCATATACAAATCAACTGTCTTTTGTAATGCAATAAAGCTAATTATTTTGCTCTTTATAAATGCAATAAAATTGTTCTGCTCTTTATCAAAGCAAATAAACATAATATACAAATTAACTTACTGTGTGTAAGATCAATAAAATAAAATTATTCTACTCTCCACAAATTGTAATGCAACACCCAGACCTTTGGGGATGAGAGAGCAGGGAGGAGGGAGTCACACTCTCTCAGCCTGAGAAGCGGAAAGGAAGCAACAAAGGTCCTCTGGATAATAAATGAGCAAGAAATTTTGTAACTCAGATTTAACAATCCAACAATTAAATAAATATTTCTTTAAAGGCGACGGGTGTCCACAATGGGTGGGGATCTGTGTTCAGGCGGAGACTCGGGAGGAAATTTTGGAAACCTGAAGGGAAAAAAAGGGATTGCCTTTTTTTTCTTTTTTTTGCCACAAACGTTCGTCTGAGCAGGCGCAGAGTGCCAGGGGCTCCTAAGGGTCTTCAGGAGGAAGGGAAAGACCGTGATCTGCAAAGGATACAGAAATATCAAGTTGAAGAAGAAGCTGAACCCCAGGGGGCCGAAGAAGAGGAAGTTGGTCACCAGTCTCCAGATCTGGAAAACAGAGAGAGAAAAAACGGGGGGGGGGGGAGCCACTGCTCTGGGTTTTACTCTGAACTTCAAGGAAGCTCCCAAATGTTAGAAACACCAAATTTCATCCAGAACTACCCAGACAGTGGATCGAACACCAGAAGAGGGGAAGGGTATCCCCAAGGGGCATCCAGTCCAACCCTAAAGTGAGGCAGGAAATAAATCGACAGGGAAAGGTGCTACAGCCCTGCCAGGCGGGCTGCCTGGACTCAGGCAGAAAATCCCCAGGGAAAAGCTGAGAGGAGGGTCCCTCTTTCCTGGGGTTCAGTCTTGTCCCCCCCCAAGGAGAGACCAAGACCCCTGGGGCAGGGCAGCTGGGAACAGGGGCCCTGAGGAATCACCCAGGCCCAAAAGGGGGGGGCCCATAATCCTGCCACAAAGGTGGGGGGGGAGGGCCCAGATTCTGTTCTTATGCACTTCAAAGAGACAGGGAGGAAGGGGGGCTCACCTGTAACTTCCTGAACACCAGACCCGGGTTCAAATACAGCTCGAAAAGGGTTGCGAATTCAAGTTGCTTCCAGGAAGGAAAAATCGGCAGGAAGAGAGAAAAAGGGGAGCCATCATTACAAGGGAGGAAAGGGAAGACTGCAAAGAGGGGGAGAGAGGGAAGGTAACTTTGGGGGGTTACCCTGATATTTCCCTTTCTCGACCGACCCCCAACCCTAAGCAGGGGCTGCCTCCCCTTTTATAGGCTCCCCATTCCAAGGCGAGGGGGAAAGGAGGTAGGGGGAAGGGATGCACCCCAAAACCCAGCCTGCACCCAGAAGGAGGAGGAGGAGAGGGTTCCCCAGTTCTGGGGGTCCCCTTGGGAGGAGGGGAGGCAAAAGGAGGAGGGTCTCCAAAGTGAGGAGAGTGAAGGGGGACACCACCCCCTTCCAGGGAGGAAAAGCGGGTACCAGGGCCTGTACTCCCAAATCTTCACCACCTGGTTCTCCATTAGAGGAGGGCTGGGGGATCGGGACCCCCGGGGAGAGGGAGGAGGGGCTGTACCCGCAACGCCCCGCACCCAAAAATCCCCTCTCCCACGCCCAGGGGGGAGTGGGGCGCAGGGGGGGTTCTCGGTTACTCAGGACGGTGCGCAGGACACAGGCGGTGATGTGGGCGCGGGCGACGGCCGGGACACCCCAGTACTCGGCCGCCAAGCCCAGCTGGGCAATGGACGGGGGCGGGGAGGCAGGAGGGCACAACGACCTAGAACCAAACAGCACTCCGTCCGGTGGCCGCGGGCGGCCTGGAAGTCAGGCCTCATCTCCTGTCTTTATAAGGCCTCTGTGCCACGCCCTCTCCGCTCCTCTGGCCTATCTCGGGGGGAGGGCGGGACGTCCGGTGTGCTAGGCCAATGGAGTCGGGGTCTCAGCCTCCCTGATGACCCGGAGGCTGTGAGGGAAGGGCTGAGTGACGTCGTTTTCCGCCAATGGAAAGCCTCTGCGGAGTCCATCCCTCTCGCCCCCGCTGTTGTGTCCGAGGAGAACGTAGATCTATTAAATTGTAGACAAATCGCATCCGGGAGTTTTTTGGACAGTTTCCAGGCTCAGTGTGGTCTAAAGGCTGGAATTATAGGTTCATTGCTCCAAAAAATCACTTTTCCTGTCGGACGCAAGTCCTACGACAGCCTTGCGAGGAAGGACAAACCCATAGAAAGACATGGGGGGGTCTAAGGCTTATTCTGCTCTCTTTGAATGCGAGGGACAAAAAAATACCAAAAAGTAAAATAGAAACAATATAGAAAAGTACAATAAAATATTGTGCTGTCTATCCATTCAGTAAAATAAGGTAAAGTAAATGAGACTATTGCTTATAAATGTAATAATTTACCTTTGTCTAAATCCCATGAAATCAAATAGAATAAATCCTTCAAGTCTGTAAGAATGCAATAGAATAAAATAGATATTTCTGCTGCCTACAAAACATATTTCGGTGCAAAAGATTATTCTGCTTGGTATACAGGAAAATAAAATTTTATTAAATAGATTACTTTCTTCTTGTCTATACAACTGCAACACAATAAAGTAAACTATTTTACTGTGTAGAAATAAGAATAGATTATTCTGCTTTCCATGCTGCATGGTGGCAGATAGTGACCTCTTTGTTTTTTTTATTAAATAAAAATCTTTGCATTCCTTGTCCTCCATCGCCATCTAGTGGCACATAGGGATAATATTTAATTAAATAACGCCCCCTAATTCCTTGTCCTGCAGTGCCATATAGTGGTAGATAGGGATACTGTTTTTAATTAAATAACACACCCTCGTTCCTTCTGCAGCGCCATCTAGTCGCAGATAGGGACATGGTTTTTTAATTAAAATAGAACCCCTTTCGTTCCTTGTCCTGCAGCGCCATCTAGTGGCAGATAGGGATATTCCTTTTTAATTAAATAGAACCCCTTTCGTTCCTTGTCCTGCAGCGCCATCTAGTGGCAGATATTTAATTAAAAAACAATATCCCTATCTGCCACTAGATGGCGCTGCAGGACAAGGAACCAGGGGGAGTTATTTCATTAAAAAAGAATACTATTTTTTAAATAAATAAAACCCCTTTCATTCCTTGTCCTGCAGCGCCCTCTAGTGGCACATAGGGACATTTTTTTGATTAAATAAAACCTCTTTCATTCCTTGTTCTGCAGCGCCCTCTCGTGGTAGATAGGGATATTTTTTTTTAATTAAATAGAACCCCTTTTATTGCCTTTCCTCCAGCGCCCTCTAGTGGCAGATGGGGACGTTTTTTTAATTAAATAACACCCTCTAATTCCTTCTCCTGCAGCGCCACCTAGTGGCACACAGAGATATTGCTTTTTCATTAAATTGAAGCCCCGTTCCTTCTCCTGCAGCGTCACCTAGTGGCAGATTGGGATATTGTTTTTTAATTAAAAAATTCCTCCTGAATCCTTGTCCTACAGCGCTCTCTAGTGGCAATTAGGGACATTTTTTTTGATTGAATAAATCCCATTTCATTCCTTCTTTTGCGGCACTCTCTCGTGGCAGAGAGGGACGTTTTTTAATTTAAATAAAGCCCCCTAATTCCTTGTCCCGTACCGCCCTCTAGTGGAAGATAGGGATATTGTTTTTTAATAAAAAAATTCCTCCTAAATCCTTGTCCTGCAGCGCCCTCTCGTGTAACATAGGGACATTTTTTTTTGATTAAATAAAACCCGTTTCATTCCTTGTCCTGCAGCGCCATCTAGTGGCAGATATTTAATTAAAAAACAATTTCCCTATCTGCCACTAGATGGCACTGCAGGACAAGGAACCAGGGGGAGTTATTTCATTAAAAAAGAATACTATTTTTAATTAAATAAAACCCCTTTCATTCCTTGTCCTCCAACGCCCTCTAGCGGCAGTCAGGGATATTGTTTTTTAATTAAATAGAACCCCTTTTATTCCTTGTCCTGCAGCACCACCTAGTGGCAGATAGGGATATTCCTTTTTAATTAAATACAACACCTTTCATTCCTTTTCCTCCAGCGCCCTCTCGTGGCAGATATGGACGTTTTCTAAATTAAATAACGCCCCCTAATTCCTTGTCCTACACCGCCCTCTAGTGATAGACAGGGATATTGTTTTTTAATTAAATAGAAACCCTTTCATTCCTTGTCCTGCAGCACCACCTAGTGGTAGGCAGGGATATTCCTTTTTCTTTAAATAGAACCCCCTGCTTCCTTCTCCTGCAGCGCGACCTAGTGGAAGATAGGGACTTTTTTTAAATACAACTCCTTTTATTCCTTGTCCTGCACCGCCCTCTAGTGGCATCAGGGACATTTTTTTTAATTAAATAGAACCCCTTTCGTTCCTTGTCCAGCAGCACACACTAGCGGCGGATAGGGACGTGTTTTTTTTTTATTAAATAAAACCCCCTTCATTAGATAGGGACGCTTTTTCATTAAAAACAACCCCCTGCTTCCTTCACCTGCAGCGCCCTCTAGTGGCAGACAGGGATTTTTTTTTGATTAAACAGATCTCCTTTTATTCCTTGTCCTCCGGCGCACTCTAGCGGCAGATAGGGACGTTTTTTAAATTAAATAACTCCCCCTAATTCCTTGTCCTTCACCGCCCTCTAGTGGAAGATAGGGATATTGTTTTTTAATTAAAAAATTCCTCCTGAATCCTTGTCCTCCATCGCCCTCTAGTGGCACATAGGGATTTTTTTTTGATTAAATACAACCCCTTTCATTCCTTGTTCTGCAGTGCTCTCTTGTGGCAGATAAGGATATTATTTTTTAATTAAATAGAACCCCTTTCATTCTTCGTACTCCAGCGCCCTCTAGTGGCAGATAGGGATATTTTTTTTAATAAAATAGAACTCCTTTCATTCCATGTCCTCCAGCGCCCTCTCCTGGGAGATGGAGACGTTTTCTAAATTAAATAACGCCCCCTAATTCCTCGTCCTGCAAGGCCCCCTAGTGGCAGACAGGAATATTGCTTTTCCATTAAATATCCCCTCGGTCCTCATCCTGCAGTGCCCTCCAGTGGCAGACACAGATATTTAATTAAAAAACAATATCCCTATCTGCCACTAGACGGCGCTACAGGAAAAGGAACCGGGGGAGTTATTTCATTAAAAAAGAATACTATTTTTCAATTAAATAAAACCCCTTTCGTTCCTTGTCCTTCAGCGCCCTCTCGTGGCAGATAAGGATATTCTGCCAGCTCCCTCTAGTGGAAGATAGGGACATTTTTTTAAATACAACCCCTTTCATTCCTCATCCTACAGCGCCCTCTAGTGGCAGGCAGGGATATTGTTTTTTAATAAAATAGAACCCCTTTTATTGCTTGTCCTGCAGTGCCACCTAGTGGCAGAAAGACACATTTTTTAATTAATACCTCTTGGTTCCTTCTCCTGCACCGCCCTCTAGTGGCATACAAGGATATTGTTTTTTAATTAAATAAAACCCCTTTGATTCCTTTCATTCCTTGTCATTCCAGCACCACCTAGTGGCAGGTAGGGATGTTGCTTTTTCATTAAATATCTCCTCGTTACTCCTCCTGCAGCGCCACCTAGTGGCAGATTGGGATATTGTTTTTTAATTAAAATATTACACCTGAATCCTTTAAATAGAACCCTTTTTATTCCTTGTTCTCCAGCACCCTCTAGTGGCAAAAAGGGACATTTTTTTTTTATTAAATAAAACCCGTTTCATTCCTTGTCCTGCAGCGCCATCTAGTGGCAGATATTTAATTAAAAAACAATATCCCTATCTTCCAATAGATGGCGCTGCATGAGAAGGAACCAGGGGGAGTTATTTAATTAAAAAAAATACTATTTTTTAATTAAATAAAACCCCTTTCATTCCTTGTCCTGCAGCTCCCTCTCGTTGCAGATAGGGACTTTTTTAATTAAATAGAACCCTTTTTATTCCTTGTTCTCCAGCACCCTCTAGTGGCAGAAAGGGACATTTTTTAAATTAAATAACGCCCCCTAATTCCTAGTCCTGCAGCGCGACCTAGTGGCAGTGAGGGATATTGCTTTTTCATTAAACATCCCCTCGTTCCTCCTCCTGCAGCGCCACCTAGTGGCACATAGGGACATTTTTTTTTTATTAAATAAAACCCCTTTCATTCCTTGTCCTGCAGCGCCATCTAGTGGCTATTTAATTAAAAAAACAATATCCCTATATGCCACTAGATGGCGATGCAGGCAAGGAACCAGGGGAAGTTATTTCATTAAAAAAGAATATTATTCCCTGTCCCCCAGTGCCCTCTAGTGGCACATAGGGACATTTTTTTTTTTTATTAAATAGAACCCCTTTCATTGCTTGTCCTGCAGCACCACCTAGTGGCAAGCAAGGATATTGCTTTTTCATTAAATATCCCCTCGTTCCTCATCCTGCAGCGCCCTCTAGTGGCAGATAGGAATATTGTTTTTTAATTAAATAGAACCCCTTTTTCTTGCTTTTCCTACAGCGCCCTCTAGTGGCAGATGGGGACGTTTTTTAAATTAAATAATGCCCCCTAATTCCTTGTCCTGCAGCGCCACCTAGTGGCAGATAGAGACATTTTTTAATTAATACCTCCTCGTTTCTTCTCCTGCACCGCCCTCTAGTGATAGACACGGATATTGTTTTTTAATTAAATAAAACCTCTTTCATTCCTTGTTCTGCAGCGCCCTCTTATGGCAGATATTTAATTAAAAAACAATTTCCCTATCTGCCACTAGATGGCGATGCAGGACAAGGAACCAGGGGGAGTTATTTCATTAAAAAAGAATACTGTTTTTTAATTAAATAAGACCCCTTTCATTCCTCGTCCTGCAGCACCACCTAGTGGATGATAGAGACATTTTTTTAAATTAAATAGAACCCCTTTCGTTCCTTGTCCACCATCGCCCTCTAGTGGCAGATACGCACATTTTTTAAAATTAAACAGAACCCCTTTTATTCCTTGTCCGCCAGCACCCTCTAGTGGCAGAAAGGCACGTTTTTTAAATTAAAAAACGCCCCCTAATTCCTTGTCCTGCACCGCCCTCTAGTGGCACATAGGGACTTTTTTTTGATTAAATAAAACCCCTTTCAGTCCTTGTTCTTCAGCATCCTCTCGTGGCAGATAGGGACGTTTTTTAATTTAAATAACGCCACCTAATTCCTTGTTCTGCAGCTCCATCTAGTCGATGATAGACACATTTTTTTAAATTAAATAGAACCCCTTTCGTTCCTGGTCCGCCAGCGCCATCTAATGGCAGATATTTAATTAAAAAACAATATCCCTATCTGCCACTAGAAGGCGCTGTAGGACAAGGAACCAGGGGGAGTTATTTCATTAAAAAGGAATACTATTTTGAAAGGGGTTTTATTTAAATAAGAAAAATGTCCCTATCTGCCACCAGATGCCCAAACCATTACACAACTCGGACTCCCATAATCTCCCCTTAAAGACATCCCCTCCCCACTCAAGGTTGGGGAGCCCACAAGCCCACAAGGGCGTCCATGTGACACTAACAGCTCTTCCAGTCATGCTGTTAAGCCCCCTCCCTCATCTTCTGCTGCTTCTCCCTTTCACCTCCTCGCTACAGCTTCCCAATCTCAATTAACACACCACCAGCCCCAGGCTGACTGCTCCTGTTCACGGAGGATCCCCTTCGCTGGAAAGGGGTGGGTGAGGGCCTCCCACGCAGGCCAGGAAGCCTCCCACTCCCTTCCCCTCCCCATCCTCCTCTTAAGCCTGCGGGGTTCGCCCCAGTACCACCTGCAAAAAAAACACCTTCTCTGTCGTGCAGCCCCTTGGAGCAAATAAGGAATAAAAACACTTTTAATTTCAAAATAAAGGAGGGGAAAGAATTTCCCGTGCTGCTTAGGAACAGGTATCAGGCAGTTCCCAGAACTAGAGCGCTCCCCCCAGAGGCCCATAGCCCACCTATCCTTGAGGGTTTTCATGGAAAGATTTCTTTCCATATGGTAAGCCCTTTATGCCAGCATCCGAGACCGAGAGAGTGTGACACGCCCAAAGTTACCCAGTGGACTTCCATGGCAAAGCAGGGATTTGAACGCAGCCCGCAAAGGCTTAGTCCAGTGCAAAAAGCACTCCATGACACTCGCTCTCACAATCTCCCCTTAAAGACCCCCCCCCGGACAGGCAGCCCACAACCCTGTGAGGGAGCCCGTGTGATGCTCTCCAAAGGCTCTTGCAGCTGTGATATTAAGCCCTCTCCCTCGTTCTGTGCTGTTCCTCTCACCTCTGCCCCAAAGCCAGTTATTGTGCTGTCAGCTGCAGGTGGGCTGCTCCTGTTCACGGAGGAGCCCCCTCACTGGAAAAGGCCATGGGAGGTCCACCGAGACAAGGGAGTGGGACTTTGAGCCTCAGGACCCCCCTCACCTCCCCCCATTCTTCCTTTGCACCCTCTAAAGTGCAGCCTGTTATTCCCGGTAGGCTTCTCTGGCCGCTGGAGGTTCGACCGAAGGAAACGAGCAAAGCCGATGAGTTCCCTCCCAGCCTGTGGAAATACCTCGTCACCTCCCACCACTTCTTAATTCCGATTCCGCACCAAATCTGATTTACCTGCCACCAGCCCCAGGTAGACGGCTTATCTCTAGCAGGGACTCACCTTGCAGGAAATGACGGGGTGAGGCCGATCCATATACAGGGTCTCACAAGGGACTTTCAGCCTTAGGACACCCCCCCCCCTTACCTGCACCGTTTTCTTTCCATCCCTCCGAAGTTCTGTTATTCCACGCAGAGTTATTCTGCTTGAGGCTCCGAGTGGGGGATGGCACCCTCCCACGGCGGGAAGCTGAGCCCCAAGTTCCTCCTCCCACCACGTTTGGGCCGCATTTTCACCTGGGGTTTTGGACGCTTGCAGAAGCATGGCCAGATTCCCACGTCTTGTGTAAAGTGGGCGTGTGCGCACGCATACGCGTCACCAACGTTGAAAAGACAGGCACTGGGTTCGCCTGTCATGGGCTGCAACAGCATCTCTGGCTGCCTGATCCATGCAAATTGTTTTCCCCCGAATCTCTCTCTGCTGGGCTGTGGAACCCCCTCCCCCACGTGGCCCCCTTCTGCTCCCTCCCCACCTGAAAGCAAAGACCTTCTTGTTAAAGGAGAACGTTGTAAAATCACTACGCAAGAGCGTCTTGGGAAACAGGACCCCATTGCTTTGTCGCTTTCTTAAAGGTTTCAGATATGTTTTCAAGGGTTTTCAACTACCTGATTGTGGAATGGAAATGCTTGCTTTTCAAACTTTTTCAAAACCTCATTTTCCTTTCATAGTATTTGGAAGCCGCTTGGGCCATATCCCAATAGAAAAGAGGAATAGGAATTAAACTGATGAAAGAAAAATAAAGTTAGAAATTGTGGCTGATCTTCCTCCTTCCCCCTCTTGCCTCCCAAATTGAACTGTCCAGGCTGCTTAAAGAGAGGAACTCTCTCGAACCGCTCGGTCCACCCGGAGGAAGCCCCGCAGGCGTCTCACGATTCGGAGCAACCACGAGAGGGGCAGAGGAAGGGCCAGAAAGTGTCCAGGATGTGAAACTCCAGTTATCAGGATGGAAGGACGTCAATTTTATGTTTTTAGACAAGGTAGAAGTTTACATGCATTAAGGAAGCTTTTCCCACAGCAATTAAATAAGGAGTGTTTTTAAAAAACATTTTATGCAAAAGGATTGCGGATGGATGCGCATGCAAGAACTCTCTACGGTAACGCGTTTCAACCAGGAAGGAAAGTCTTTCTCGAGACGTTCTACGCGGCCGACGCGAATCACGCAACTCCGAAAACGCGAAGAGGCTTCTTCCCTTGGGACTAATTTCTGTACTGCAGAACAAACACAGGAAAGGCTCGATTACAGTTGCCCGAATTTACAGCACAGTTCCGCTTGAGAGATTTCCCCAGAAATGAATGAATGAATGGTTGAGACCCCCTCTGTGCAACTGAGCCAGAAAGGAGGGTGTGGGGAGGCTCCCCGGAGCTTTGGGGCAAGAAAAGCCCACCGGACTGGACAGGACTGGATTTCATGCACCGTGTTGGCTCTCCAATCTTGTTCCATTTCAACTGTGTTTTAAAACGATTTTTAATTTTCTTTTGAAGCACAACTCTTGGACGTTCTTAAAATTGGATTAAGACTTTTTAAATTGTGCCGTGTTTCCACTTGTAAACCTCATGGAATCGTCTGCTGGGAGGATGGCGGAATACCAATAAAATTAAATATTTAGGCACTGGTCTCTGCTGCCCTCTCCAGACGTTCAGAGAGAACACGCACGGGGTGAGGGGGCAACACAACCTGCCCTCTCTGCTTTCTCTAAACCTGCATTTATGGAGCTGGAACTCCACGGGACTCAAAACGCTTTCCCATGCTTAACATTTTATGTCTTTTACTGAGTGGAAGCGCAGCATGGAAACTTTAATGCAAATAAGTGCTGATTAGATTATGAAAGCGTGAGCGTCAGAAAGCATCCAATCATAGGGAATAAACATGTCACGGCAAAGCTTAGAAAAGCATACAAAGAAAATCGGAACCATTTTCTCTTCTGCTTTTCAAGGCCCCAAAGCCTGAATACCTGAATAAGGCTGAAACAACGCTCTGCACGGAGGGAGAACCGCACTCGCTTCCCGGACCCTCCAGGTAAAGGGTTCCCTCTCTGCAGGCGGAGAACATGTTGGCAGGAGCCTCTCCGGTGTTTCGAGCACAGAAAAAGAGAGAGAAAAGCGGGTCAGAAAGGCAGATGGTCCCCCTCATTTACACAGCAGGTTCTGCACTCAGTGAGTCTTAAACAAATCCCCTCCTCTCCATGTCCCATCCTGGCTTTTCATCAAACCCAACATTAACAGTTTCGCTACCACAAAAAGTCAGTCAGGTTCTCCCATCCGTCAAGGAAAGGCACCAAAGTTCATCCTCTAATCAAAAAAATCAGTTTTGTCCATTTCTGCCAGTTCCGCCCATTTCAGCCATCGCTCTTCCACGGCGGGTAATTCTGGGTTCCTCCGTCGCCACGCAGGAAAAAGTCTCCCAATAATAGATTAATCTTCAGTGGGTCTCCTCCAGTCCCGCATCACAGAGTCCCATAAGGAACTCAGTCCAGTTCGAGATTAAGGTCGATTTTCGCTATTCACTGAAATAAATATATTAAGGTAGAGGAACATAGAAGAAGGGAAGGCATGAAGCCTCCATCCCATCTAGCTACGTGGGAGGGTACCCCGATATTTCTATCCCCCTTATTGATGGACAGAGATCTCGAGGAACACATGAAGCCTGCATCACTCCTGGCTACAGGGGGTGGGGTGGGGGTACACCAAGATTTCTTTCCCCTCTATTAATAAGAGAGATCTATATGGGAAGCCTGAAGCCTCTATCACTCTTAGGTACGGGGGGGTGTACCCCAAGATTTCTATCCCTTCTGTTAAAAGAAAGAGATCTCTTGGAAAGCCATGAAGTTTCTTATCTTTGTTAACTACAGGGGAGAAGGTACCCTGAGACTTTCAACCCTTGTATTACTAGAAAGAGATCTCTGGGGAAGGCATGAAGCCTCTATCACTCCTAGCTACGGGAGAGTGTACCCCAAGATTTCTGTCCCCTGTATTAAGACAAGATATCTCTACGGAAGGAATGAAGCCTCCATCACCTCTAGCTATGGCAGGGTGCACCCCAAGATTTCTATTCCCTCTATTAATAGACAGAGATCTCTGGGGAAGGCATGAACCCTATATGACTCACAGCTATGGGAGGGTGTACCCCAAGATTTATATCTCCTCTATTAACAGACAGAGATCTCTTGAGAAGGCATGAAGCCTCTATCACTCCTAGCTACAGGTAGAGAGTACCCCAATATTTCTATCCCCCCTATTAATGGACAGAGATCTCTAGGGAAGGCATGAAGCCTCTATGACTCCTAGCTACGGGAGGGTGTACCCCAAGATTTCTATCCCCACTATTAATAGACAAAGATCTCTGGGAAACGCATGAAGCCTCTCTAACTCCTAGAAATGGAGGAAGTGTACCCCTAGATTTCTATTCTATAATTGCACAGAGATCTCCAGGGAAGGCATGAAGCCTCTATCACACCTAGCCACAGGAAGAGGGTACCACTATATTTCTATCCCCTCTATTAATGGGCAGAGATCTCTTGGGGAGGCACGAAGCCTCTCTCACTCCTAGAAATGGGGGAGTGCACCCCTAGATTTCTATTCTATTAATGCACAGAGATCTCTGGGGAAGGCATGAAGCCTTTCTAACTCCTAGAAATGGGGGGACTGTACCCCTAGATTTCTATAAATTAACAGAGATCTCCAGGGAAGGTATGAAGCCTCTGTCACTCCCAGCTCCAGGGATAGGATACCCCTATATTTCTATCTCCTCTATTAATGGGAGAGATCTCTGGTGAAGGCATGAAGCCTTTCTAACTCCTAGAAATGGGGGGAGTGCACCCCCAGATTTCTATTAATGCATAGAGATCTCCAGGGAAGGCATGAAGCCTCTATCAATCCTAGCTACAGGGAGAGGGTACCCCTATATTTCTATCCCCTCTATTAATGGCCAGAGATCTCTGGGCATGCAGCCTCTCTAACTCCAAAAATGGGGGAGTGTATTCCTAGATTTCTACTCTATTAATGCACAAAGATCTCCAGGGAAGGCATGAAGCCTCTATCACACCTAGCCCCAGGGAGAGAGGACCCCTATATTTCTATCCCCTCTATTAATGGGCAGAGATCTCCGGGGGAGGCATGAAGCCTTTCTAACTCCTAGAAATGGGGGGACTGTACCCCGAGATTTCAATTAATCCACAGAGATCTCCAGGGAAGGCATGAAGCCTCTATCACTCTTAGCTACAGGGAGAGCGTACCCCTATATTCTATTCCCTGTATTAATGGGCAGAGATCTCTGGGGGAGGCATCAAGCCTCTCTTAACTCCTTAACTTTCTAACTCCTAGAAATGGAGGGAGTGTACCCCTAGATTTCCATTCTATTAATGCACAGAGATCTCCAGGGAAGGCATGAAGCCTCTCTTAATCCTAGCCACAGGGAGGGTGTACCCCGATATTTCTCTCCCCTCTATTAATGGGCAGAGATCTCTGGGGGGGGCATGAAGCCTCTCTCATTCCTAGAAATGGGGGGAGTGTACCCCTAGATTTCCATTCTATTAATGCACAGAGATCTCCAGGGAAGGCATGAAGCCTTTGTAATTCCTAGAAATGGGGGGAGTGTACCCCTAGATTTCTATTCCCTCTATTAATGGCCAGAGATCTCTGGGGGAGGTATGAAACCCTACTATATTCCTAGAAATGGGGGGATTGTACCCCTAGATTTCTATTCAATTAATGCACAGAGATCTCCAGGGAAGGCATGAAGCCTCTATCATTCCTAGAGACAGGGAGAGGGTACCCCTGTATTTCTCTCCTCTCTATTAATGGCCAGAGATCTCTGGGGGAGGCATGAAGCCAGTCTAACTCATAGAAATGGGGGGAGTGTACCCCTAGATTTCTTTTCAATTAATGCACAGAGATCTCCAGGGAAGGCATGAAGCCTCTATCACTCCGAGCGACAGGGAGAGGGTACCCCTATATTTCTCTCCCCTCTATTAATGCGCAGAGATCTCTGTGGAAGGCATGAAGCCTCTCTAAGTCCTAGAAATCGGGGGAGTGTACCCCTAGATTTCTATTCTATTAATGCACAGAGATCTCCAGGGAAGGCATGAAGCCTCCATCATTCCCAGCTACGAGGTGGGGTGTACCCCCAGATTTCGCTGCAATGGAACTCCTGGGAGTAAAGGCAACACCCCAGAAACAGTCATTTTTAATTATTCCTGTTTCCAAATAGAACTACAAGGGAGCACAGTAAAAATAATCTTAAATAGTTTGAAAACTTTCCTTAAACAATCAAAATAAAACTGAACACTCTTACATCGGCAAAATGCTCAGGTACACACATGTGGAAGGAGAAATTCCCGGCCTCAGACCAGAACATAAGAAACATCTCCGGATTTCAGCCCAAATGTGGTACGGATCCTGTCTAGAATACTGCACCCCATGTTGTATGAAGCCCTTAGAGCAGATATATAAGCAGGAAGTTCCCTCTGTTGGGCCATGATGGCCCCTTGTCCCTCTACTCCCCAAAGGGCCCCCGCGTGCCTCCCTCCCTCTCTGCCTGGCGTTCCTCCTGGGGTCTGAAAGGATCAGGCAGAGTAGAAAAGAGCCGTGCTTTCCTACACTGTGCCTCATGTAAATGAAAAGGGGTAAATCCAATAATTAGCCTACAAATTAAGGGGACTCCTGCTGAACTTCTGGCTGCACCGTGTTACAGGCAATGTAGGGAGGGGGATGCCAGAACTACTGAGCCTTTGCTCCTCGCAATGCCCCCACCTGCATCTACAAGTGGAGTTCGGGGGGGGATACTACGAGGTGCAAAATGCCTCGGGAGACCCCCGTAGGCCTGTAGGGAGCTCCCTTGAGATAGGGAGCCATGCCTGAGGGAAAGACGGCTCCCTTCCTCTGGCTACAGAGCGGAGCATCCTCCCGGGTAACCTAGGGGTTCAACGGCCAAATGCTACCCTCCTCCCGGGTTCCCCACTGGCCCTTTATGGCTTATGACCAGCCAGTGGTCTTGAACGCACCCTAGCAGAGACAGCGGGATTCCCCTCCGGAACCGGTTGGATCTCCCCGATGCCGCCTCAGTCTGGTCTCAGCCGGGAGATGTGGGTGGCAACCAGGCCCTGAGCTCGCTCCTAACAGAAATCCCACAAGACGCACAATCACACCGACCTCGGCCTCGAGCAACCACTCAAACAATCCACACATTCATTTTAATGTGTTTTTTATTATGATTTTAATTATATGTTTGTATTTAAAGTGTTTTATGTTTTTAGTACATTTTTGTTGTACCCCGCCTCAAGCCTTGAGGAGAGGGGGGTAACACTTGTTGTTTTTATTATTGTTGTTATTATGTTGTTACTGTAGATATTATTAAGCAGCTTCACATTCATCACACCCCACCAGACACAGACACAAACTTCTAAATACAACACAATATCACAAAACCAGCACTTCCTGCACAGACCTACACACCTTAACCTTTTCCTCTAAAAAGCCTGCAAAATCCCTGATGCTTCAAGGAAATAAGCTAGAGAGCACTCACCACGCACACCTCCAATTACAACACTTGTGCAAAGCAGCAAAAATCCACACAGCAAGACTGGCACCACAAACCACCCATCCCCTGGCAGAACAAAAGCACAAATACACACGACCACTGGTTGCCACCTGCAGTTCCCGGCTGAGACCAGAACAACGCGACACCGTGGAGCTCCCTCCTGTTATGGAGAGCGTTTCCCCCTCCTGGCCGCCCCTTCCCAAACCTGAAGCAGATGTTTAGGAGGAAAAAATGGGAAAGGAGGACTGGAAGGAAAAACAGCGAGATTGAGGATCCCTCCCAAACTCACACCTAATGGCAGATTTATGAACACAAAGAAAGGTTTCTTGGGGGGCTGCGTTCATCAAGAGAGGGATAGCTTCCGTAGCAGTGGAACAGTTCCCCTCAGACTAGCTTACTAGTTTCAGGGACCTGAGTTCTAATCCTGCTTCGCCTCAATACTACTAACAGCCCAGCTGCCGGACAAACCTCTTCTCGTCTTTCCCCGTTCTGGCAAGGCTGGGGTTCCAGCCCTCAATCTGCGTGGCCTCAGGACCAGGGAGACCTTGAAGGCCCCCCAACGCTACGCTGAGACCCCATAAAGGAATCAGGGAGGACTGGAATACCAGAACTCCCACGCAGCTGGGATGCTGTAGGAATTTTTTTAAAAAAAATACATTAAACCAGAGAAAGGCATAATACCTAGAAATAGTGGTAGCCGTATCTAAACCCATGAAGGGTCTTCCTATGGACTCATCCTGTTTCCAGGGTCTTCCCAGTTAAGGAAGACTGAATGCAATGGCTGGCAAAAAGATCTGTCCCTCCTACGACAGCCATTTTGTCTCCCCTTCTCCGCAACCTCCCCATCTCTCCACTTTCCTTTCCAAATGCAGCGACTACAAACGTACCCCCGTTCCAGACAGGGTCGTGCCCTGGAGCTCTGCAAATACAACATGGAATTGGACCTTTTATTTCAGATCCCTTTTCCAATTATGCCCCCCTTGGGAATTCCTCCCGCCTTCATTTTCCTTAA
Organism: Cyclura pinguis; assembly: GCA_030412105.1. Lineage (NCBI taxonomy): Eukaryota > Metazoa > Chordata > Lepidosauria > Squamata > Iguanidae > Cyclura > Cyclura pinguis. The sequence goes on along the minus strand of CM059609.1, from coordinate 28,778,791 downwards.
CATGACTGACACACACAGTCTTACATTTTCCATACAGATACCAACCTTGATCCCAAGGTCCCTCCTTTGCGGGCCGACAGGTCCGGCGGTGATGTTTTTGCCCCAAAATCCCTGCTTTCCACTCCCCCTCCCCTGAATTTTGACCCACCCTCTGAAAGCTCATCCCCCCACTTTGGGGAAAGCCTTTGGCAGGGGGACATCCTGTGTGATTCTCACTTCTTGCCAAAAATATCTTCTTCCAGGGCAAAGTCTACCCCCTCAGCAGACACCCCGGCATTCAGGGTCTGCCTCCGGTGGTCTCTCCGCCTCAGGTCTCCGAAACAGACCTGTTTTCTGTTTGCTTTTGGGAACGTTTTGTCTGTGACCCTGTGTCTTCTCTAAGGAACTTCCACACCTTTGGCTCTTAAAGTACTTTGGTGGAGGAACAGATCGACTGAGAGACCTTTTTGCATTTGGTTAACCGGGTTTTCTTGCTTTTACCCTTTCCTTTGACATGTGCATCGTTCCCTCGCTATATTAAATTTTGTTCCAGTTTTTAATTGTTTTGCCATCACTTTCATGAGAATAAGATTCTTACTTAAGTCCTTTGGACAACTGTCATGCTTGTCACATTTGGCACAAGGCCTTTTGTGCTTTCCTTGTTTGGTAGGAACGTACCTGACTGTAGTAAAAATTGGTGATGTCCCACCTGCCAAAGGAGAGACCCCCCCCCCAAGCAATCTTAAAAATATTTCTGTACCAAGCAAGAGTGTGAGGAAATCATTTAAGACAGTGCTAAGTGATTAGAAAGCCTAAAGCAAACTGTGTGGTGTGAATTACAGGTATGTGAGCTACAAATAAAATGAGAACAAAACGGTCACATCCACAGGTGGGGGATGAGGAGGAACCGGCCAGAAACTGCGCATGAGAAAAGGATCCCACCTGGAAGGCTCCACCCGGTTCTCCCTGCTGCCCTCCAACTACGTATCCCAAAAGGAAGGGATCCCAGTGGGGCGCGAGGGTTATAAAGCACCAGGAAGGCTCTTTCCTGCTGCTGCTGAGCCATGAAGACTCACAGGGTGGCCCTGGGCCGGTCATTCTCTCTCAGCCTCACCTAACACTGAATGGGGTCCTCTGACTTCTGAGTTAAAGAGAAGGACCCGGACTTGGCCACGTGTTCCAGTCCTTCCTCTGGGATCCCGAGGGGCCCCTGGTCCAACCTGCTGCCTGGACGGGAATCCAGATTACGCCACCCCTGACGGGCGGCCCAGAATACACTTTGGCCTGGAAATCCCCAATGAAGGAGACTCCGCCACATGCAAAGCGGGCAATCTTCCGAGGGAACGGACGGGGTTTAACGTGGGAGGAAGACTGCATTGTAGGCAAAAGAGTTATGCATCTCCCCTCTTTCTCTTTCTCACATAGAAAACTATATTTTTTAATTCTCTAGTCATGGTTAGAGACTCATAATCAACAGAGAAGCTCTGAGTAAGAGGAAGGAATTCCTCAAGGGCACACCAGGAGGTGCTGCAGAAAGAGCCCGTGGGGTACAAAGGCTTTATCTTAATAGGCCACCCAAATAAAGAGCTGCCTTCTTCCTTCCTTCCTTCCTTCCTGATTTTAGGACAGACGAACTTCCAAGCTGTGGGGTTCAGGGGTGGCACTGCTGGGCCCCTCCTCAAGGAACTGAGTCAGGGCCATTTAAAGGCACACAACCTGGCAACCATCCCTAAATCGTGGGGGGGGGGGAGACCTGGGGTCTTACTGTCATCTCCCACCCTTCACTTTCAGGGATCAATCTCAGGGGGTTCAAGGTTTAACCCGTCACCCCTTCCTCCTCTTTTTCCTAACCTCAAAAGACCCCGACGGTGCGGTCCCTTTGGTGGCCCTTTCCTCCAGCTTCTCCTTCTCCCCAACATCCTCTTGAAATACAGGAAACTCTACGCCATATTCCTGGTGGGGTCTCCCTGTGGGTCTGTGCAAAGCCAGAAGGACCTTTGGGGCTTAATTTCTGACCCCTTTTCCAATTACGGCCGACTCAGAAACGCAGCCCTTTTCACAGAAGTCCCAGCCACGAGCCTCTCCCCCCTCGGCTGGTCCCTCTCAGCCCACATCCTGCGCTTATGTACAGGAATTTCATAAACATTTTGTCCTGATATCATCCCTTCAGAAACACATTCCCCAAATTTCTCTTTTAAAGCCCATTTCAACCCCACCCCACCCTCATTTGGAGCATTTTCCCCCTCTGTCTTTTTTTGTTTACTTCACATTCCTTTGCGTTTCATTTTCTTTACATTGCACTGCAACACATTACACTTGTTTACATTCCATTATCCCTTGACTTCTGCAAACATGATTACCTGAATCCCATTTCCCCACACCAAGCTGATAAATCAAAAGATTATTTTCATCCCAACCTTGTGGTGTAGGCACATTTTGCATTTACTTCTCAGAATGTTTGGCCCGCAAGCCTGCGGCTTCCCCAACAGACCTCCAGAGCTTTGCCTCTTAAATCAATGGCTCCTAAATTTAAACAGCGAAACAGTTCCCCTGGGAGAAGGAAATTACTTGGAGGGAACCGAGTTCTAATCCTGTGTTACCTCAATACTACTATAAGCCCAGCTACTGGGGAAACTTCCATCTGATCGCCTGATTCTAGTGAGGCTTGGGTCCCTGGCCACAATCTGCGTGGCCTGAGGACCAGAGAGACCTCGAAGGCCCCCCTCTCCAAGGCTGAGACCCCATAAAGGGATCCAGGAGGACTGGATTACCAGAACTCACATGCAGCCGGGACCCTCCAGGAATTACATGCTTAATAATGAGAACTATTTGGAGATGAGGCCTCCAAGGAACGAGGATGCCATGCTATGCTAACCTGGCAGAAAGACAAAGGAGGATTTACATCCTGTACGAAGAAAAACTGGGAGCCTTCAGCGGCCGTTCTTATTCTGGGTGCTGTACAAAATCTAAACTAAGAAAGACTATTGCAGCACTATATACCAGTCATAAAAGATTCTTTTACTATTATACTGTAACATTTACAATTTCTATTTTTCACTCTGCATATTCTCTAGAGCTAGTTATTCTCAGTATTTTCGGTTTCTGGGGTGCTGGCTGCTGAGATCCCATTCACAGACAATTAAGTTAAAAGGGACCCCAGGCGTCATCTAGCCCAACCCCAGTGTGGCAGAAATCCAACTCACCCCTGAAGGGCAGCCAAGAAATCCTCTTCCATTTCAGAGCCACTAACTTAGGAGGCAAATTGGGCTCTTCAATTAAGGCAGCGGAGGAAGAGATGTGTTGGGGGATCTCACAACATCTCTGCATTTGCTCTATGGGGTCTCCTACATCCCCCCCCCCAACATTTCTTTTCCTACGTGATTTTTTTATTGTCTTACTCATCCTTGCAGTATTTCCTGCACGGCTTTCTCGTTGCTTCCACGGCAGTCGGAATCTTACCTGCCTCGCCGGAACGCTGTTGCCGCTGTTACTCTTGCCACACAACCAAAAGTCAAAATTCATGACGCCCCCTCCCCTGCAAGGAAACTGAGCCCCCTCCCCCCAAAAACAGTTCCCCACACAGTTAAAACATGGGAAGAAGAGAAAAACATTGAAGGCCACTCAAAGCAATGGGAAAGCACGGCTGAAAGAGAGAGACAGGATTAAAGACAAGTAGGAAAGGCATTGAGAGCAGCGGCAAGAGAAAAGCCTTGGGGGGCAAGGGTGGGATGGGGGGCGCCTGGCACGTGAGGGGGCGAATGAAACACGTTCAGAGGCCCCCTAGATCCTGGGGCCTATTTCTACCCCCTGCCCTCCAACTCCATTTCTAAACTAGAAGAGAGCTCTCCAATGGGGAGGGGGTCTCCCGGCCGGTGGTCCATCTACACCCCTCTGAGCCAGGGAACGGCAGAGCTCGGGCTGCTCTCCTCTCAGCCTGACCTAAAACTGAACGGGATTCCTGCAACAAAATGGAGGGCAGGGGAGCCACGCGGCAGCAAATGGCAGACGGCCTTTTAAACGAAACCTCAAAATTATCTGAGGAATCGAGACAGCCTCTCCCAGCTTCCAGAAGCTACAAAAGCCTTGGAGATTCTGACGGTGACCTGGGGGGCCAAAATGGCTTCTAGCCAAGGGGAGCGTTAAGAGCAGGGTGCGTGAAGCACCGTCCCGGCCACGAAAAATGGGGTCTTCCCCCCGCATCGGGACCTCTGCAAGACGTGAAGTCCCACGTGGGCCACGAGGTACATCCCTAAAATGGGCCAGGGCCACCTCCCCACGTCCAAAGAGTTCCTGTGCCCAGATCCAGAGGTCTGCTTGGTTTCCCCAAGGTGTCCGGAAAAGCCCTGCCTTTCTATACTCTGCCTTAAATAAATAACAAGAGGGCAAATCTATTTGTTAGCGTACATATTAAGGGGGCTTGTGCTGTACATTCCGGTTGCATCGTGTTACAGGCAATGTGGGGCGGGGGGGGATGCCAGAGCTCCTGAGCCTTGGCTCCCGCTACCTGGCTCAGAAAGCCCCAGCCACGTCTACAGGTGGGGTTCTGGGGGGGGATTTATTACTGGGTGCGAAATTCCTCGGGAGACCCCCCAGGCCCTATAGGGAGCTCCCCCGAGACAGGGAGCCATGCCTGAGGGAAAGACAGCTCCCTTCCTCTGGTTACAGAGTGGAGCATCCTCCCGGGTACCCGAGGGGCTCAAGGGCCGAGCGCCACCCTCCTCCCGGGTTCCCCGCTGAAGCCTTCAGGCTTACGGCCGGCCAGCGGTCTCCAACCCCCCTGGAACTGCGATGGAACCCCCGGGAGTGAACGCACCCCCCAGGAAACCCCCGTCCCTCTCCGTACCTCTGCTCACGGATTCCAATTAGAGACCGCCCCCCAACCAGCTGTTTAGCCTTCCCATCTCCCTCCCCATTTCGTTCCTCTAGAACATGTAATTCCAGTTTAGAGAATGACGGACCGGGAAGGGCGAAATGCTCTGCTAACCGTTCTGGGGCGCCGCCCCCTTACGGGGCCCTTCCAGAGGGGACCCCCAAAGGCAGTCGGACTTCCATCCCTTCCTCCTCCTGCGCGGGGACCGTCCCGTTTGCCCGACGCTGGACACGGAGGGGCGTTCCCGGCGGGGGACGGCGTGGGTCACGCTGGAGGGGGAGCGGGTAAATGCCTCCCTGGCATGATGGACGGTGTTCTGGGGACCCGCGGCATCCCTCACAGGGTGGATCAGGGGGCAGAGTCAGTGTGGGGGGTTGTGGCAGGCTCTCCCTCCCGTACCGCCATGCCAGGCACGGTTTCCCTTTGTGGGCACGCGGCCGTTCAGGGTGGGGGGGTCTCCGTGGGCGGGGAAAGGCCGGGGGCCCGGAGCCTGTGAGGGGGTCCTCGATGCCGCCTAGGTCCGGTCCCTGCCGGGAGCTGCGGGCGGCAACCGGGGCCCTGAGCTCACTCCTAACAGAAATCCTACAAGACTCACAAGCACACCAACCTGAGCCTGGAACAACCCACACAAACAATCCACACACACACACACATTTTGATGTGTTTTTGATTTTATGATTTTATTTATATGTTTGCATTTTAAAAGTTTTATGTTTTTGGTGTATTTCAGTGTATTTTAAGCATGTGTTTTCATTGTGTTTTAAGCCCTCTTGTACCCCACCTCAAGCCCTGAGGAGAGGGGGGTCACAAGGCTTATTACTAATACATTTACTATGTGGTTACTTTGTTTTTATTGTTATTATCAATGTTATTAAAGTTCACATTCTTCACACCACAACAGATATCTAAGTACAACACAACGTCACAAAGCCAGCAATTCCTGCACAGACCTACAAGCCTTAATGCTGCCGCCCTAAACGCCCCACCAAATCCCTGACACTGCAAACGACTAAGCAACAGACCTCTAAACACACACACCCCAAATGACAACACTCACACGCAAGAACGGCACCACAACCCACTCGCTGCCGGGCAGAACAACAAGAGACACACACAACCCAACTGTGGTTGTCCCTGAAGGTCTCGGCTGAGACCGGGCCAAGGCAGCATCGAGGAGCTCCGACCAGTTCCGGAGGGGAACCCCACCCCCTCTCAGACTCTGGACCCCCCAGCATTTCCTCGCCCGCAGAGAGACCCCCGCCTGGAAGGGTGGCAGGCCCCCAAAGGGAAAGCATAGTCCGGATGGCCGTATCGGGGGGGAAGAGGCCGCCACAAACCCCGACGCCGAGCCCGTCCCCCGATCGACACTGGGAGCGAGGTCACGGGGCCCCACAACACCGCCCGTCACCCCCAGGGGACCATTATCCCGCTCCCCCCTCGGCGTGACCCCCGCCGCCCTCTGCCGAGAAGGACCCCCCGCATTCAGCGTAGGGCAAAGGGGAGGGTCTCTGTGCAGAGAGAGAAAGGGAGGGAAGGGGGCTGAAGGAGAGGCAGCCCCCAGAAGAGGAAGCAGAGCATTTCCCCCTTCCTGGTCCCCCATTCCCAAAGCTGGAAGTAAATGTTTTGGAGGAAAAAAATGGAAAGGAGGATTGGAAGGAAAAACAGCTAGATTGAGGAACCTTCCTAAACCGAAACCCAGTAACAGACCTATGGAGAGAGACCTAGGTTTCGGGGTGGGGGGCTACATTCCCCAAGGGAGAGCTTCCATGGCAGTGAAACAGTTCCCCTCGGGCTATCTCATTAGTTTCAGGGAACTGAGTTCTAATCCTGTGTCACCTCGATACTACTATGAGCCCAGCTACTGCGGAAACCTTTTTCTGATCGCCCTGCCCTGGCGAGGCTTGGGAGACCTTGAAGACCCCCGATGCTACGCTGACACCCCATAAAGGGATCAGGGAGGACTGGATTACCAAACCTCCCATGCAGCTGGGACCCTCCAGGAATTACATTCTTTAAACAAGGGACAATCAAGTATAATAATGAGAACTTTCTGTAGCTAGGACCTCCCGGGAAGGAGGATGCCAAGCTCTGCCTCCCAGAGAAAGTAACTTGGGAGACAGCTAAAGTCAGCCCATGAAGGGCCTTCCTACAGACTCATCCAGTGGCCTTTTTTTTAAAACATATTAAGCCATAATAAGATATAATACTGGGAACGACTAGTGTTTGAAGCTAAGCTGGACCCGTGAAGGGCCTCCTCACTTCTCAGAGTCTTCCCAGTTAAGGAGGACTGAATTATAAGGGCTGGGAAAAGGATTTGCCCCTTTCGAGCCCTACAATGCCTCTCCTGCTCCCAGTGGCTACAGCAAACCTCTGTCCCCTTAAGTGGTCTTGCCGGGCCCAAGGAGGATTTGCCTCCTACAGGAAGAAAAGCTGGGAGCCTTCAGCAGCCATTTTTTATTCTGGTTGCAGTGGAAAATCTAAACTAGAAAGGACTACTGCATCACTACATCTCAGACATAAAAGATGCTTTTACTAATTTGCACTCTGCACATATTCTTGAGGTAGTTTCCCTCCATATAGTTTTAGGTCTCAGGGGTGCTTAGGGTTGAGATCCCAGCCAGAGACAGTCAAGTTAAAGGGGACCTCAGGAGTCATCTATCCCAACCCCGATAGGATGGAAACGCACATTAAGGCACCCCTGAAGGGTGGCTGCATAATTCCTGCTTTGAAAACTCCCATTTATGAGTCCCTTGTTGCATGTACCACGGACAGACTGAGAACGCACAGCACATAGCATGTTAGGCGTGCGCCCTCACCCGCCCTCACATTGAAAATCCCTTTTTGTTTCTCTCATCATCAGAACTACCCCAAGGAAAAACACAGACACAGGTTTTCAAAATTCTTTATTAGAAATTGCATTTTAAACACCTATCTCTTCCTAATAGTATGTTAAAAATACCCCTTTGATGTCAGCTAACTGTAGTGTGTAAACGTTTCAAATTAACCTTCTGAAATTATTATAAATCGCCTTGAATCCCACCTTTGGAGAAAGGAGGGATCTAAATTTAATCAAGCAGTAAATCAATAAACTGTGTGCAACTTCCCACAAATTCCTGCCAGTGCCAGTAAAGGCTGTAGGAAAAGTCAGGGTGGCATCGAGGCTTTGCATTAATAAGCCACCCAACTGCACAGCTGCCTTTTCCCTTCCTTCCTTTTTGTCTAAGCCTGCTTTAAACAGTTTCCTTTCTCTCTATGGGTAGGGTCTGTGGGACTTCTCTCAAAATGAAGAGAGAGGTCCCCTCCTTGCCACAACCAGACAGAGGCCCTGGCTGTTTCCAAAGTTTTGCTTGTGCATGAGCTGTATTTCCAGCCTTAATTTTTTTTTATTTTGTTTTAAGAATTCGTGAAGAACAGGACAGAAAATCTGCTCGGTTCTTCTGCCTTGGGGCTGATTTTACAAAAGAAGAACCAGCACACTGAATTAGGCTGAGCACCTCCCTCTGGGACTATGCTTCAAGGCCAAAGGTTTTAACAGCAGGACCTCTGGATCTGTGGGTTTAAATCCACAAAAGCTCACGTGTGCATGTGTGTGTGTATGGGGGCAGAGGGGGGACACCTTGGAGAAAACCAGCCAGACAACACTTAACCGGTCTCTAATGCGGAGGCCTCGTCCCCTTGATTTACTCCGGGAGCGGCGATGCCAAAGTTTCCTATACCTGTATTGAGCAGGCAGGCCTCGAGGGGGCAGTCCGGATCAAGGCAGAGAAACAAAAGTGAGGGGGCCACCTGCTCAGAGGCATTTGCAAACTAACTAAACATGGGGGAGGCGCAGCCATTTTGGGACTGGCTCCCTGCTGAGTTTTTCCAGGATCCCCCGAACTGCCTGAAGTGTATTTAAGAGGAGATTCCTGGAGGGTGAGTGCCTAATCTATGGATGGGAGCCATTATGGGTCATCTGATGTGTGCATATGTCTGTGTGCAGTGTGGTCTGTGAGGATGGAACGAGATTCTTACCCACCTCTGTTGCTCTTTGGCGTGGCTCCGTCCTTTCTAAGCTGCCTGTCCCTCGGAGTGGGTTGCATTCCATTTGAAGGATTGAAGAAACAGCTGTCCCTGCATCAATAGAAAATACTGCTGCTTATATGCCTTCAATTCTCCTTTTCCATCTTTTTTTAAAACTATGTTTGTGTATTCAACTGTTCTGTTCTTGTGTCCTATTTCCAACCAAACTCACATTTTATTTTTTTTCCTTAAAAAATACTTTTTACACAATTAAGATTTTTATCTTACGTTTTGGTGCTATTCCTTAATGTTTATAAGCTGTCCTGGAACCTGAATAAAGAGAAAGGCATGAATTAAAGAAATAGATAATAAATCCCCTTTGGCTTCTTTCTTTTTTGTTCTTTATTCAAATGCCTTCTCCTTTTCTTCTTCTTAATCCTTCTTTACTATATTTAAACTGTGTATTGCATTGCTACATCTTTGTATTGCTTTCTCAGCAATGCTAAGTTCTTGTTTTTGAAAAAAGACTTTTGTTGAACTTACCTTCAAAAATGAATCCTGTGGTGTCTTTCTTAAAATGCTTGCAAGCTGCCTTGGATCCTGTATAAAGACAATAAATAACAGTAAGAAAACTCACCTCTTCTCTTCAATCCCGTTAGGAAAGCAGAGCTTCAAGATTTTTGGTCTTATTTCTTTTAAAGACCCTTGCTTTAAAAAAAAAACACTTTTGTACAACTTACCTTTCAAACTCTATCCTGTGGTGCCTTTTAAAAAATGTTCATAAGCAACTTTGGATCCTGTACAAAAACAGTAAATAAGTTAAGTAAATGACAATAATAAAATTCATCTCATTCTCTCAGGAAAGCTGTAAATAGCTTTCATTTTCCCCTCAGATTTTCAAGATTTTGTGCCTTATTCCTTTTAAGAGCACTTGATAAATTAAAAAAATAACATTTCTCAAGAAAAAAATTTCTGTAGAACTTACCTTTCAAACTTTATTCTGTGGTGCCTTTTTAAAAATGTTCATAAGCTGCCTTCGATCTTGTATAAAGAAAAATACAATAGGTTAATTCCATGAATGACAAAAATAAAATTCACCTCATCCCCTCAAGAGAGCTGTGGATTGCCTTCCTTTCCCCCTGGGACTGCACATTTTCAGGATTTTTGCTTTAATTTCTTTCAAAAACTCCTCCTCTTTCAAAATGTAACTTCTTCTCCACTCCTTGGCTCCCATTAGCTGTGCTTTTGATTAAATGCTTTCTTTTTTCCCTTCTCTTTAATCCTTACTACATTTTGAGTATTATATTGCTTTGCCTCTGCATTTTTTTCTCTTTTCTCTCATGTTACTGCTTTTTTAAAAAACAACACTTTTTTGCAACTCATGTTTTAAACTGTCTCCTATGGTGTCTTTTTTAAAGTTTTGGTAACCTGCCTCAGATCCTGTATGCAGAAAAAAGCAGCATTTATTATTTATTTAAATAATAGAGCTTACCTCTTCCCGCCCATCGCCTCAGGAACTTTGTGGAGAGACTCCATTTCCCCCTCAAACTGCACATTTTCAGGATTTCTGCCCTCCTTTCTTTTAAAAAGGCCTCCTTTCTTCCAAAATGTCACTTCTTCCCCCTCTCCCCGCCTCGGCTCCCGTTTCCTCTGCTTCGTTTAAATGGCTTCTCTCCTCATAACTTTTTTTTGCACACCTTAACTGTGCTTTATAGCCGCTATTTATTATTATTGTTGTTGTTGTCGCTGTTTGCTTCTTCGATATACTTTTTTCTGACTGCACTTTAAGCGGCCATTACAGTCTGCCACCCTTGTGGTGGTGGGGTCTCCTTTCCAGTGAGCTACCCGCTATTTCTTAACTTTTACGACGCCCGTCCCCGAAGCGAGGCCCCTCCTGCTCAAAACGCCCGCCGCGCGCCCCCCGCCCCCGCCCGCTCCTCTGCATTCAGCTTCAGCGGGAAGCATAAACTGAAGAAATTAATGAACGAAAACCCACCGCGCTCCCCTCAGGAGAGCGGGACGCCTCTCATTTTGCCACGGTTATCATTATCATTAATAACAATTAAATATCCACCATTTTCCCCACAGTTGCGAGTCAAGCCCCCTCAGCTTTAATAAAAGAATCGAAACAGAAGTAAGCTATTTACCTGACGAAACGCTGGCCAGTCAATGAAGAAGAGGCAGTACAGGAAGACTTGAGCCCCCGCCCGCCCCTCGGGCCCAAACTGTCCCCTCAGAGCCGGCTCTCCCTCGGCCGCCGCCGCCTTTTCTGGCCGCAGCTGCCTGTCCTCCTTCGTCCGGCTGAAGTCCCGCCCCCGGCCTCAGCCTGAGGCTCCCGTTGGACACCGAGGCTGCCCCTCACGAGTTCGGTGGGGGCAAAAAGGAGGGAAGGAGGCCTCCGCCCCAGGCGGCTCTTCGCCTCAGCCATCGTTCTCCCTCCTTTGCGCTCCCGCCCCGCCCCTCCGCACCTTCCGAGGCTCGTATTGGTCAGGAGGCTCGTCAGGGTGCTCAACACAAGAGCAAAAGAGTGGAAGTGCAACCGGCGCGCCTCGACCGAGCCGCCTTCTCTTTTTCCTCGCGAAACGGTTCGATTTGCCCGCCTTTTCTCTTTCGTCCCGCCTCCTCAAACATTCCGAGTCTCCCATTGGTCGACATTGCAGCCCGTCAGAAGTGGGCGGGGCGCCTGTTCAGGATGCGTTGAAAAAGCCGGAAAGGCGCCCCAAGAGTGTAATCCGTAATAAATAAATCAATAAAAATCCAAAGGAACCATCAAATATCGCGTAATAATATTGATATGGCGCTACCTTTGGACGAGGGTGCAAGGAAGGAAGAGGGGGCGCAGAGGCAGGGAGGGAGGGAGGGAGGGAGGGACGGTCCCGGAGTCTAGGGAGCCCAGCGCCCCCCCCGGAGCCGTCTTGGCGGAGGCTCCGGCAGCCGGAGAAGCCCACCTGCGCCTGGAGGAGGGGGGGCCGAGCTGGCGGGGGCTGTGGGTTGCGGGCTCCCTGTCCTCGGGGTGCCTTTAAGCAGAGTTTGGGAGAGCCAGCCTGGGATGGTAGTTTGAGCGTCGGACTAGGACTGTAACCCGGGTTCGAATCCCTGCTCGGCGGTGGAAACCCGCTGGGTAACCTCGGGTGTGTCACACTCTCTCGGCCTCAGAGGATGGCATAAAGGGATGACCCCCTCCGAACAAATCCCCATGAAAACCCCCAGCACAGGTGGGCTATGGGGCCTCTCTGGGGGACTCTCTGCTTATGGGTTTCCTGCATGACTGATTGGGGTTGGACTGGATGACCGCTGGGTAACCCTTCCAACTCTATTGGATTCCGTTTCTACTTGCAGAGAAGGGGAATGTTGGGTGGGTGTGTTTTGCGTGGTGCGGAGGGTGGGAGGAGGAGGACGAGGGCAGGGGCTGTCCCCTATAGGCGGCCCTGACCCTCCCCCATTTCCCGCCGGATGGATTCTTCGTTAGAAGAGGGGCAGGCAAGGTGGGGGTCCCGAAGCTCAAAGTCCTTGCGAGAACCCCCTAGGAAAGATGTCCTGAACCCGCCCCTTCCCAGCAAAGTGGATCCTCCTTTCACAGTCTACCTGGGCCCACGGGGGTATAAATCACATTTGGCGTGGAGGTGAAATTAACAAGCGGCGGGAGACGATGAAGAATTTCCACAGCCGGGGAGGGGATTCATCCTTCCTCCTCTCCTCTCTTGGTGGACCCTCCAGCGGCCAGAGAAGTCTACCTGGAAAAACAGGCAGCATTTGGAGGTCGTAAAGGAAGAAGGGCAGAAGGCAAGGGGGGCCCGAGGCTCCAAGTCTCACACGAGAACCCTGCGTACAGGTGGCCTTCCCCGCCCTTGTCCAGGGAGGCAAAGCCTCCACCGACAGGAGCAGTCTACCTGGGGAAGCTGGCCTGAAGGCTCCGGTTTGGTGCAGAGGTGCAATTGAGAAGCGGCACAAAATGAGGGAGGGTGTTTGTGATCACAACAGCAAGAGCTGTTAGAGAGCGTCATGTGTACCCCCTCGTTTGGTTTGGGGGTCCCCATCCTTGGGTGGGTGGAGGTCTTTCAACGGAGGTTATGAGAGCGAGCGTGGGGGAGTGGTTTGGGTGTCGGAGAAGGACTCTGGAGCCCAGGGTTTGAATCCCTGCTCGGCCATAGAAACCCACTGGGTGACCGTGGGCAAGTCACACTCTCTCGGCCTCAGAGGGTGACACAAAGGAAAGATCCCTTGTGAACGAATCTTGCCAGGAGGTTGGCCATGGGCCTCTCTGGGGCCTGCGTTAGTTGTGGGTTTCCTACACATGGCAGGTTGGGATTGAACTGGATGACCGCTGGGCGGCCCTTCCTACTCTATTGGATTCCGTCTCCATTTGCAAAGAGGATGAATTGGCGGGTGGTGTTTTGTGTGGTGCAGAGGGTGGGAACCCCCGATCTGTGTCTCCTTAAGACACAAGCAAAGTCCTGCCTTTTTTTTCAACTTGTACTTTATTTTCATTTTCAACATATTTTTATTTTCTTCGTTTTCCGGAAGGGCCTGCACAGCAGGGAAGGGTTCTTTTTGGTGGGCGGCGCTGGAGCCAAACTTGCGGGGTTCAAAGCAGGGGGAGGGGGAAGGAGGAGGAGGGCCCCCGGAAAATGCCCTCAGGATCCCCGAAAGTGCGGCGGCGCCCCCGACGAACTGCCGGGGGACACTCCCAGTGCCGGAACGGTCTTCTTCGTGGAACCGGTTTCTGGGAGGGAAGAGAGAGCGGTCGGACCTTTGGAGCTGTCTTGCCCTCTTGCCTCCTACAGCGGTCGGGTCTTTCGTCTGGGAAGTCCGCCTCTTAAGCCGCTTCGGATGCCGGAAGGGGGCGTGGCCAGGAGGCGAGCGCGTGCGCCTTGCTTTCAGCAGAAAGTAAAGTCCCCGCCCCGTGGCTCCGTTGCGTTGTCAGGGCCTGTCGTTACTCGTTTATTTTTCACCTGGAATGGATTGTTTTTCCAGAATGTAGCGGGATTTGCCTGTCCGCCAGAGAACGGCTGGCCTTCCCTGCAGAGAGCTTTGAAGCTGAGAGTCAGTCCCAGGCTAAAAGAAACCGAAAGGACCTGCGGGGGAGAGGCTTGGATTTCCACTGGTTGCGCGGGCCCTGAAACCACTAGGCCAGGCGGTCAAGGGTTTAGGCGCCCCTGCGGGCTTCTTGAAGGCCCCAATTCCTCCTCCTCCTCCTCACCCCCTCCAAAAGGAAACAGGCTTCCCCAGGAGGGGAGGGGGAGCAGCGCCTTGAACCCCAGGCCATCCTGGGAGCTGCTCGGGCCCCCCCGCCTATCCTTTGGGGGCGCCGGGGGAAGGCTTTGGAAGCCCCCCCAGCTACGGGCATCGCTGACCTCTGGGCCGCTGGGCGCAGCCGGCATCTGTCTTGGGAGCGGGGAGAGATGGTGGGGGACTGCAACTCCCAAAATCCCCAGGGGAACTGGGGGCTTCTGGGAGTTTAAGTTCAGGAGCTTCCAGAGGCTGCAAGCCACTGTGGGGCCCCGATCCAAAGTCAAAGCACCGCAGAGAGGAGTTTGAACTCAGTCTCACTTAGCTCTGTGGAGTCTTTAGAGGTGTGGACAACACTTCCTATGTACCCCTACAGCAGAAAAATGGGGGTTTCAACTAAGCCTCACCTCAGACCGTTAGCTAGACAATTCCCAGCATCCTCACACAAAGGGATTTAAAAAAAAAAAATCAAGGTTCAATTTCGCCACCAGACGGCGCTCTACACCAGGTGGTGGATTCGGACCAGATGACAGATTGAGACTTTTTTTATTAAATAAAATGGCAGATTGTGACCAGATGGCAGATTGGGACCTTTTTTAATTAAGTAAAAGGCCCCGGATCGCGCTGCAATACAAGGAATAAGGGGTTTTACTTTATAAAAAGGTCCCAATCCGACATCTCATCCCGATCTACCACCAGATGGCGCTGCAGGACAAGGAAAGAGGCCTTTTTAATTTTTTAAAAAGGTCACGATCCGTCTTCCGAGCCCAATTCGCCACCTGATGTAGAGCGCCATCTGGTGGCGAAACTGAACCTTGAGTTTTTTTTAAAATAAAACCCCTTGATGTGGGGATGATGGGCCGACCAAAAAGGGGCAAAGGATAGAGCGTATAAGGCAGACATTCTGGAAAATCAGTGTCGGAGACTCCGCCCTCCGAGTTCGGAGGCCCAGTGTCGCTGGGGTGACGGTTTAGGCAGGCTCAACTCAGATGGCCGAACGACAAGGCGGAGTGGGTAGAGCGTCAATGGTAGACGTTCTGGGAAATTCGTCTCAGAGAGCCTACTCTCTGAGGCGAGAGGAGCAGGGCATCACTATGACTATGTTCTAGGAATATTCAACTCGGAGGACCAATCAGCAAGGCGGGATGGGTAGAACAGACGTGGGATACGCTCTGGGAAACTCATCTCGGAGAGTCGGCCCTAGGATTTGAGAGGGCCAGAGTATCGCTACGGTGGCCGTCTAGCCGAGGACATCTGAAAGGAGCAGACCACAGATGCAAGAAGGCTAGAGCGTCACCGTTCAGACCGCGGCCCAGGGCAGGCACCACAGTAACGCGGAGACCTGCGATCCTAATTGGGGCCTCCCGACCAGGAGACCACACAGCACACTGGAAGAACAGGGCCGGTTTCCCCTTCGAGGGCTGCTCCGAGGGGACCGCTGGCCTTCCTAAGTTTTCCCTTCTCCAGCCGGCGAAGGCAGGCAGGGCACCCCTCTCCCTCTCGGGAGGGGTCGGAGGTGTTCGGCCTGCCGTCCGTCGGCCTTCGTCCTGGGGGGGGGTGTCAACGAGTGGGCCGGCCTCTTCCTCCCGGGGCTGCGGCGCCCCTTTGTGGGGGTCAGGTGGGCCGGGAGGCAGCATCGCGCCAGGATTCCGCTGTCGAGGGCACCCCAAAGGTCATCTAGCCGAACCCGCCTTTTGCCAGGCAGGAAGACGCAGCAAAGGAAGCCCTCCCGAGAGAAGTGCGACCCCATCCAACCTCTGGTTAAAGGAAGGATCACCAACCCCCTCCCCCGCCCGGTTCAAGGAAGGCTGCCTTGGCCTGAGGTCGGATGGGGCCCCCAGGGGCCATCCAGTCCGACCCTCAGCCGTGAATTTGCGCTGTCAAACGGCTCTCTCTGAGAGTATACTGTAGAGTTGTAATTTGCACCATTCTGCCCGTCTTCGAGCTGGAAAGTCAGCATAGTGTAGTATAGAACTAGGACTCTGGGAGACTGGGTGAGTCACACTCTCTCAGCCTCAGAGGAAGGCATGGCTGGCCAGCCCGCTCTGAAGACGTCTTGCCGAGAAACCCCCCATTGTGGGTTCGCCTCAGGGTCTGCTACAAGCGATGGGCTTTGGAAGGGAACCCTCAAGGTCATCCAGTCCACCCGCTGCCGGGTAGGAATGCAGTATGAAAAGACGCTGGTCTTTCTCATCCGGGCCCCAGAAGGGGGGTCTGAATGGTAGATCCAGGACTGTAGCATTGGAAGGACAGCCTTCCAGTCATAGGATCCCAGAAGGCATCCAGTCTGGCCCCATTCTGCCGTGTGGGAAGGCCCAATCGCAACCCTCCTGAGAAGATACCCCTCCAGCCTCTGCCTCCTTAAAAACGGGGCAGAAGGCACACCAGGAATATCTATCTCCCCTAAACTTCAAGGCTTTTGAAATGTTTATATTTGGTGGGGTTCTTTCTTCCTCCAAACGAATACCTCGGTCCCTTTTTCTTCCTCCTCTTCATGGCCACCCTGGCTGCGTTGGGCATCTTCTTCTCCTCCTTCCTTCCGTAAACGAAAGGCCAATCTGTTGTGGGAATGGCGACTGAATTCAGGAAGTTCCATGCTGGGAAAATAAAAGACTGGAGAAAGGCAAATGTCGTCTCCATCTTCAAAAGGGAGAAAAAGAGAACCCAAATAATTATCGCCCAGTCCGCCTGACATCAATATCAGGAAAGATCCTAAAGCAGATTATTAAAGAGTCAGTTTGTAAGTACTTAGAAAGCAATGCCATAATCACTAAAAATCAACATGGATTGCTCAAAAATAAGTCACGCCAGACTAATCTTATCTCTTTTTACGATAGGGTTACAAGCTTGATAGATGAAGGGAATGCTATATAGATGTAGCATATCTTGATTTCAGTAAGGCCTTTGACAAAGTTCCCCATGACATTCTTGCAAAGCAGCTTTTAAAATGCAGGCTGGACAGGGCTGCTGTTAGGTGGATTTGTAATCGGTTGACCGACTGACCCCAAAGGGTGCTCCTCACCAATGGCTGCTTTTCATCTTGGAGAGAAGTGACTTTTTGGGGGTGCCACAGGGTTCTGTCCTGGGCCCATGGCTATTCAACATCTTCATCAATGACTTGGATGAAGGAATAGAGGGCATGCCGATCAACTTTACAGATGACACCAAATTGGGAGGGGCTGCTAATACCCCAGAGGACAGGATCAGAATTCAAAATGACCTTGACAGACTGGAAAGCTGGGCCAAAGCTAACAAAATGGATTTCAACAGAGAGAAATGTAGTCCTACACTTAGGCAGAAAAAAATGGAATGCACAAATACAGGATGGGGGACACGTGGCTGGACAACAGTATGTGTGAAAGGGATCTAGGAGTTTTGGTAGATCACAAGCTGAACATGAATCAGCAGTATGATGTGCAGCCAAGAAAGCCAACATGATTCTCGGTTGCATCAATAGGAGTATGGTGTCTAGATCGAGGGAGGTAATGGTACTGCTCTATTCTGCATTGGTTAGGCCTCATTTGGAATACTGTGTCCAGTGCTGGGCACCTCATTTCAAGGAGGATATTGATTAGCTGGAGCGTATCCAGAGGAGGGTGAGCATAATGGTGAAGGGTCTGGAAGCCATGAAGCCCTCTGAGGAACAGCTTAGGGAGCTGGGTATGTTTAGTCTGCAGAAAAGAAGGTTGGGGGGGGCACGATAGCCATGTTTAAATATTTGAAGGGATGTCATGTCAAGGAGGGAGCGGGCTTGTTTTCTGCTGCTCCAGAGACTAGGAGAAGGAGCAAACTATAAACTACAAGAAAAGAGATTCCACTTGAACCTCAGGAAGAACTTCCTACGGTCGGAGCTGTCCAGCAGTGGAATATGCTGCCTTGGAGTGAGTATGGTCGACTCTCCTCCTTCTTTGGAGGCTTTTAAGCAGAGGCTGGATGGCCATCTGTTGGGAATGCTTTGATCGGTGTTCCTGCATAGCAGGGGGTTGGACTCAATGGCCCCTGGGGTCTCTTCCAACTCTTTGATTCTAAGGTTTCCCAGCAGAAAGCCACCATTTCCCAAAGGAGATGGTATTTTCTACCCAACTGAGTCCCCCTCCATTTACAGAAACGTATAATTTTTTCCTTAACCTTAAGGGCTTTCTGCTTTCCCATTATTCACTCAGAGGGCCTACACAGCAGGGAAGGTGTTTTTTTGGCAGGTAGTGCTGGAACCAACGTTGCAGGGCTCAGAGGAGGAGGAGGAGGAGGAGGGCAGGAGCGTTCTTGGGCGACCCCTGCGGGGGGAGGCAAGAGAAGGGGACGAGGAGGAGCAGTAAAACACCCTCAGGGTTGTTTTTCAAAAATATTTTTTGTTTCTTATAAATATAAAAATATTTTCATATTTATTATAAATACGTGAAATATAAATATATTTTCTGAAAGATTTTTCACATGACTGGGGGGCCCGAAGTAGCCTGTCCAGTGGCAGAACACCCATTTCCATCCCTCTTTTTCAGTGAGGAGCATTATACTGTTCACAGTTTAAGTTTAAGGTGGGAGTTGGATGAGCAAGAAGTACTTTAACCTTCATTCTCTTGCTAACCACTGGCTTTTCCTTACTGGCTTGTATCTTGCCCATTTCTTAGCAGAAATCATCATCCTGAGGAAACTGTGTCAGAAGCTGGCACAAGACTTGCAGCAAACTGGCCTTGCCAGAGATTTGAGCCTATTAGAGATTGCAGTTTTACTGGGGGTGTACAGCAGGCACACAGAGATGAAAGAGGGCATGTGGGCATCTGAGCTTTCCTGGAGGTATACTGGCCTGCCTGAGTACAAGGAGCCTGCTTGAATTGGAGGACATTTTTCTGAACGTGTGGCCCCAATATCAGCAGGACTATGTGGCTTCGGGGTGGATGTTCCCAATCTAAAAGCACAAGTTCCAGACAAGACCAAGCAGAATTAACAAATTAGCAGACTTTCTTTGTATAAGAAAATTGACAACAAGTATAAAATTACATTTAGTGAGTACAGTCTTCCTAGGGAATGAACTCTCCTCCCCCCAACCTCTTAAAATTTCAAAACAGAGTTTTGATCCCAAAGCCCCTGAGAAGCTAATTTGGATTCTATACACCCACTGGATGCTGCAACTGCTCCTTCCCAACTGCTGGGAAACCCTGTCTCTCTCCCAAACACCCCCTCCTCCGAGACATTCCTTCCTTCCTTCCTTCCTTCCTTCCTTCCTTCCTTCCTTCCTTCCTTCCTTCCTTCCTTCCATCCATCCATCCATCCATCCATCCATCCATCCATCCATCCATCCATCCATCCATCCATCCATCCATGAAAACAGTTGACTGTATCACTGATTTTGAAGCGCAATTTTAAACTGGCCTAGTCTTCAGCTTATAAACTGCATACGCCCAAGTTTTAATGTAGAGATTCAAAGTGGCTCTTCCCTGTTTGGAATTTTTTTCCAAGACTTGGTGCACAGTCCAATTTTGCAGCCGTTCGCTGACATCCCTTTTCCCATCAGTGAGTCAGGAGGATGGGAGCTCACTCAGGGCGCGAACATTGGCCGAAGTAACATTCCCCCCCTCCGGCCACTGCCCCCAACCTTCTCAGTGAAACTGTTTCGCCCTTTAGCCTCATGGGTAGTCACTTTTCTGTCAGAGCAGGGAGCACCCAAGCTTTTTATGGCCATGCTGCTCTCTCCCAAGAATCACAGGTCCTACAGTGATGCCTGACCGTGTCATCCAACCACTCTTCCATATCCAGTGCTAAAAATAATCTGGAAGCAACATTTCTGGGTGCCTCAGCAAATATGCATAAAAGTTCATGGTATTTTGAGCATGTACTTGCATTCACTCTTCAGTCAGCTGAGAACAACTGCATGCGTCTGCATGCCTTCACTTCATGTCCTGGGACAGAGCTTGAGGTGAGGGAGTAGGAGCTTTAGAAATGCTTTGTCATTGGCAGGGAGGACCAGAAGAGCAGGACGACATATTTCCAAAATTCAGCAAGCAACAAGACTGCAGAATCCCCACCAGACCGCAAACTGACTGTAATACAGTAAGAAATCAGGGCAACATCTTATTTCTTTCATTTTGAAGACATGTCAATAACGTTTTCTTACACCTGCCAATGCAGTTTATAAGACAGACACCATTCCATCAACAAGGAAGGTGACCCACCAGCAAGGGGCAGACAGACAAAATCCCGGGCCTTCTCTGAATGATTATAAATCATAAAACAAGGCATTGTCTTATACAAACTGGTATGTGATACTACAGATTAAGGAGCCAAAGGACCTATTCTGGGCAGCACCCCAGCAGGGAGTTTCAACAAAATGCTCTGGGACAGTGAGGGTAACAAGACCTTTTTTGCCATTGGTGCAGCAGCAGAGTGGATCATTCAGAGGCAGACACGTTGAGAAAACAATCGACAAGGACTGCCTCACATGCAGCATTCTGGCACAAAGCAGCAGGCCCCGGGTTCTGCAGGCAGAGAGGCTCCATTTGTGAAAGAGTCCCAGACTGGCAGCAGATCCTCACTCCTGAGGCTGGCCTGCAGACCCTCCTTTTGGATGAAATAGCCCCCCTCCCCCCCCCACAGTAGTACTGTGTAGATGGCCAACGACTTACCAATGCTGAGCAAGCCATCAGCTCAGTTCCTTTGGAGGGAGCTGTTCCAAGTTCCTGCATCTCCACGCAGGTGCTCGTCAGTCTTTGAGAAAACAGTAGGAGCTGACTTTTCCTCCACGAGTCTTTGCGTCATGAGCTTTCCATCACTGCTTTCAGCTATAACACAGGAAAATAGTGGAACTGGTCTAGTTCGGGCCATACACTATGGCCAGAGCAGCTCCTGTGGGTGGGCGGGCAGGCTTTCTTTCTTTCCTGCCTGTCTCACAAATGGGTTCCAAGGCAGGAGCCTCTTTCCAGTCCCACCTGGAGATAACTAGCTGTTACTACTATTAACATAATTAGCAATTATTTGATGAGAAAACCTTCGTTCCATGCTCATGTCCCACATATTTTTATAGAGTGGACAGAAAAGCAGATGAAAGAACCGGTTAAGTCAACCAGTCCCCCAAGAGCAGAAGAATTGAAAAGGCAACATCTCCCCACAGTCAAGGGCACCCTGCAGTTCACAGGCAAATTTGCTTCCTGCAGGGCAGTCTCAAGCTCAGCAATCTAGCGAGTGTTCGGGAGCTGGAGCAGGCATTCGTCCCAGTAGAAAACTCCTATTCTATTCAGTTACATGGATTCTCAAATTTTTATGCATTCCTAAGATCACAACTTTAGTCAGTAAGTAAGAAGGACATACTTAGGATGGTTTCATATGCAACTCCATGCTGAGTTAATAAATCTTTAAGTTTCTGCAGATCTTCAGAAAGTTTCTTGTAATCCTAGAAGGGAGAGATATTTAATCTCAGATGCATTCTCCACAAGCACAGATACCAATATAATAAAATCCAAAATGTCCAGTTAGAGAGTCCCTGCAAAGAAAAGCAAACAGCATGACAAGTTGTCACTCCTCATGTCAAGTCAGTCTGGGAGACATCTTTTAATTCAACAAAGAGTTAAGTTTTAATGCAACCGAGTGGGTCTGAGGCACAGTCAGATGAGCCATGAAGCACTTTCAGCTTCAGTTACCTGCCTCAATTTCAGATGCAGCACAAATATTCACTGAAGCCAGGGACGATGTTTGGCAACCTGTTACAACACCCCAGACCTTGTCCTGCCCTGCCCCCCTTTACTTGATAAGGACCACCCACTAAATGCAAGGACTTCATGTACCTTATTGCACTTTTCCAAGGAGTCAAATGCCAACTGTGGAGATTTTGCTCTCTTCTCTTTTGTTTCTCTTGCTGATTTAAAAAAGCCAGCTTCTTCAAATATTTCTCCCAACCTTTTCTTATATCCCTGGGGGGAGGACAGAGGACCAAACCAAAGCTTACAACTACATGCCAAGTACAAATCCCTTTTTAGCTTTTTTTTCTGGGAATCCAGTGGTTTCCAGTTTCACAGGACTCACTGCATTCTCCAGTGATCACAACACAAAACAACTCCAATTTTAAATCAAGTTCCTCACCTCAAATCCATGTATTTCCACCAGAACAAGCAAAAGAATACTAATTTGTTGTCATCATGGTTTATAGGATTTTAGCTTGAAATCAAATAGAGCATTTACAAAACGCGGTGGCGTAAATGAAAACCTTTGGCACGAGAGAATCATGCTGGGTTCCAGAGGGTTTTCTGTTTGACACTTCAGCTCAGTTCAAACAATCCGACCACCCTTAAAGCTCAGGACTCCAACCTCTTTATGGGCAAGACTACCAGCTGGCTGCCACAGTGAACCACAGAGCCTGAAGGGCCACCCGGGCACATCTGGTCCAACCCCTGCCCCTGCAGGGATCCACTGCTATGGTATAAATGGCAAGATGATGGAACAGAGGCTGCATCTATCCAGTTGGCAGATGACACCAAATTAGGAGGGATAGCCAGTACCTGTGATGACATAATTAGGATACAAACCGATCAGAGAGTTGGTCCAAGACTAACCAAAAGGAACACTGGTCTTATCTGTGATACATTCACTTCGAGTAGATAAGGAATGAACATCCTACACAATTGACTTGGCTCACAAAAGCCAGAGGCAAGCTCTCCTCCAAGGAAAGGAGAAAAACTAGGGGAAAAGTGTGCAGTGCCTTGCTTTCTCTCCTCTTCACTTTGGGAAAGGGTAAGAGACCAGAAAAAGGAAGGGAGGGAAGACGAAGAAAGCCCAGGAGAAAGGAGTGCGGTGGATTCCCCCCCTCCTCCTTCCTGATACCCACATGTGTCCATGACTTGTAACTTCTCCTACTGTCGCAGTATGTGCCTCTTTCTGCCATTACTCAATCTTTTCTTGCATACCTCTGGGGCACACCTAGCCCAGGCTGGGAGCCACTGCTCCAGGTGAAATAATCTAACCGAGTTAGAGGCTAGTTCCTCTTCCCCTCCTCTTGAAGAGAGTTCCCCTTCCTCAGCCTCAGAAAAGACAGTATTACAGTGAACCTCACTGTCATACTCCTCCTCCGAGGAGCAGGTGGAATAAGCCCTGCCTGCTGTAGAGGCCACGTAGTTGTGTTGCCTGTGTTTCCCGGGGCGAGGTTGGTGAGACTGTGTCTGAATTGGGAGGGCAAGATAACCTCCCCCTCCTCTACTCTGTGCTGCTACGCTCACAAGTCTCCGTGCAGGTGGTCAAGATAGTGGCCTCTCTCATCAGAAAAGAAGGCCTCAGACTCTTCCCACACGGTTCTAGTGCAGTCGTTCAACAAAGAGTCAGTGTGGGCTCTGCCATGGCTGCAGCACCTCTCCCTGGAGCCAAAAAGCTCTCCCACTGCTGCCTGAGAGCACTGTTAATGTCTGGCAAAGGGGAGAGGGAGGTGGAACAAGTCCTCTCGTCACTCTCCCGGACTCACTACTGGCCCGTGGCCTCAGTGCCTCCCTTGCCACAGCTATTTTCCCGGGCCACTAACTCCCTGATCCACACTGCCAGGTCTGGGGAAGGTTCCCATGCATTCTGGCAGTTGTGGGCTATTGTTACTCACACCTCCTTCCCTTGAGCGTCCTTGCTTCTGCGCACCTCGAGGCCCCTGGACCAGCAAGGGCTGGGCAGTGGACCAGGCGCTTGGCAGCTGCTCCCAATGCCCCTCTACATAAGGCCAGTATCCTCTCTGCCTGCCCGATTCCTGCCATGAGGGGGAGAGACAACTCAAGAGGGGGGAGGACTGCTGCACGTGCCAGTGCTCCTCCTTGCTTCATGCACTCTTTCCGCCCTTCGGGCTCTCTGCAATGCGGGGGGAGGGCAGAATGAGGTAGGCAAGGAGAAAGTTCAGAGAGGCCTAAGGCAGCTTAAGGCAGAAGGGAGAGAAAATGAAAGAGGATTTAGTTTTTGTTTTTAAGTGAGGGAGGGGAGAGAGAGAGAGACAGGTAAAGAAAAGAGGTCAGGAAATGGCAGTTTGGATCAGCTGTGCAACAAAGGTCTCAGAACTCAGGTAAGCACATCCTCTATGTGCCATAAGCAGGAAGAAGACTGACCTACAGGAGTTTGCTCCTTCTCCCATTGTGATTACACTGGAAGGGCCTTTCTGTGTTCTGCCTACTAGGAGTAGTGGCAAGACCCAACCCAATTGTATAGGATGGTCAGCCCCCTCTCTGCTGGGAAATGTAAGAGAGGGAATGCAAAATGCACAAATATTGGAGAGGCGACACCTGGCCTGACAACACTACATGTGGAAAAGATCCAGGGAGCCCCACAGACAATGAGTAAACATGGGGCAGCAGCCCCAAAACCCAATGCAGTTCTGAGCTGCGTCAACTGGAGCGGCGCCCAGACTGAGGGAAGTGATAGTGTCACTCTATTCTGCTTTAGTCAGAACCCACTTGGAGCCACCTGTGCCTGGGCACCACAGTCAAGGAAGGATACAGACAAGTTGCAACGCATCCATAGGTAGGTGACCAACATGGGAAAAGGTCTGGAAACTCAAAACCTGTGAAAAAGAGCTAGCCTGGAGAAGAAGAGATCCAGAAGTAAGATGATTGCCACCTTTAAATATCTAAAGAGATGTCATGTAGAAAACGGAGCAAGGTTGTTTTCTTTTATTCCAGAGACTGGAACACGAACCAGTGGATTCAAATTATGAGAATTACAAGAAAAGAAATTCCAGGTAAACACTAGAGAACTTCCTGATGATAAGAGCAGATCAATGGTGGAATGGATGCTCAGAAAGTGGAAGAAAATAAACCAAAATAAAGACGTTCAGTTTGGTAAATCAACAGTAATTAAAAGTGTATGCTGTTGGTATACGAAACTGAAGAATTTTTCAGTCATTTCTTTGTTTTTGTGTGCCTTCAAGTCATTTATAACTTATGGTGACCCTATAGGGAACCCATCACGGGGCATTATTGGCAGTATTTGTTCAGAGGAGATTTGCCACCATTTCCTTCCTCTGAGGCTAAGACAGTGTGACTTACCTAAGATCACCCAGTGAGTTTCCATGGCAGAGCAGGATTCACACCTTGGTCTCCAGATTCATAGTCCAATGCTCAGACCACTATACCATGCTGGCTCCTGAGTAATTTCTGCATAACACTTTTTCTTAACTGAACAGATACCCTTATGGGAAATGACTTTTTGGAAAATCCAATCTCTTCATTTTTAACCCACTGTGCTGCAAACTGCACAGTACAATCCCCTGTGGATGAGGAGCTACAGCTGTACCAAAAGGCAGCCTTCCTCTGAGTGCCAGGAAGACAGGTTCTGGCAGAGCCTGGTATGGATGTCATCCTCCACACAGACATTCAGCTCTGGGACACCAAGTGCCTGGACAGGAGGTCCCACTCGCACATGCTGAATGGGAGAAGTACACAAATGGGAGAGCCCACCTGTTCCGTGATGAGTTCATCGTAAAGCAACTGCTCCACTTCATCCCACTTTCTCTGGAGAGCTTCAAGCAGGGCTGGATACACTGTAATGAGGAAGCATCTCTGTCTCTACCTGGGCTTTGCAGGCAATCCTAGGCTTCTTTTCTCAAAGATAACTTTTTATTTGCTTCCTGGAATGGGGAGAGGGCTGCAGCCTTACAATACCCTTGCTTTAGGCTGGCTGTAAAAATCACTGATGCTGAGCTAAGGCCAGCAGCACAGAAGCGTAACGCTGCAGGACCTACGCAGCCCAGCAGCCAATGTGCGTAGAGGGGAATGATGGAAGATGAGAAGGAGTCTTCCTGCGGAATCCTACACTGACATAAAGGCAGGCCAGCCCCTGGCAGAATGCCTGAAAAAGAGGTGGCGCAGAAGAAAACAAAAGAGGGAGCTTCAAATGGGCACCGCCTCCCACCCCAAAGGTACAGCAGAGAAGTACATAAGTGACAGAGAAGTTGAACAAGAGGGTCTGGGCAAGGGAATGAGGCAGAGCCTTCAAGTCTCACATCAGCTTAGGATCTCAGCCAGACTCTCTTCCGTTCTCTTGTTCAACTGGTACCCAGCATTCCTGGGGGAGCAGTTTCCCCCTCTGGTCTTTAATACTTGTTTTATGCTTCTACAAATACTGAGAATTTTAATCAGCATGGTGATGCCTCCCTCATGTTCCCAACAGCCATGCTTTTGACTCTGATCATAGAAGGAACAACCACCTCAGTCTGCTGTTGATAAGAGAGGCAGTAATAGTTTACTTTCAGTTATCTAGCAAAATTCTAAGGACAGCTGTAACCCCAAAATAATAAATCTAACAATTCAAATATATAATTTAACTGTTCAGGTTTGTTTGATTTGGAAACTGAGTAACAGCAGTGGAGCAGATCAAAAAGTTGTTAAAATACTTACATTTGAAAAATGAAAAAGAAATACTTCCAGTCTTCCTCTTTTCTGCACCTAACTGTTCCCCCTTGAGTAGGCTCCATCTAACCCAAGCAAGTCCCAGTGCGAGGTACATAACAGCCAACCTATCATTCAGCAACTGATCTAACAGGTCTTCTCCAGCAGGGACTTGTGGTTAGATTTAGGCCTGAAGGGGCCTAATGTGAAGTGGCATCACACCAGAGCTGCCCCCTCACAGCAAGACTTATTTATCTTACCTAAGAGAGAATGCGGGTGGCACACAAGCGGTGTTTCAAAGGTCATAGAATAAACACAAGTGCTTGGTTCAGACACGTGAGCCAATCTGTTGTTCTTTCCACACAAAAGAAGTACCTAACAAGCAGACACACAAGTAAAAAGGTGAAGCAAGTCTAACACACAGAGTCCTTTATGCAAAGGCTCGGGAACATTTTTAAAAGGTTCAGATGGGAACACTACAAAGAATGCAGGTTCCCTTACCATTCGCTCTTACCTTTGTCTGCCTATTTTTGGTTTCACACGAATCTCCATCTCTCATCCACATACCCACAAATGTCTTGTTTTCTATTTCCCATTCATGCCAGATTCTAGGTGGAAACAAAGCATCTTAGAGGAGATTCTGTGTAGCGAACAAAAAGTCATGAAAAAAGAATGCAAATATATTTATAAAAGCTAATGTTTTAAAAAGTTTGCAGATTTGACTCTTCAGAAAAATTAAACTCACAATAATTTAATCTGCAATAGTTGAACTATTAAGACCATTTCCACCTGCTTCCTGCTTTGGTCACTCTGTTGCCATAAGAGGGTCGTCTCTTCTTTTCTGATACCTTCACTACAGAAAGGCCAGATTTGTTATCCGGCAAGAGTATTGTACACTGGTAGCCTTTCCCTCTCCACGTCTCAAGGGAGGAGAGTTGGTCCACATACTTCTGCCAGGAGAAGAGAACTAGGTGCTTTTGCCTTCAGGCTCTCCTCTGCATCAACAAGCCTACATTCTATTTTTCCCTGCCCAGCTCTGTTGTGTTAAAAAATCCAAAAGATTAAAAGAAGGCTACCACCATAGTTCTCCTGGGTAAGTTTTCCATATTTAGTGTATCTTATAACTGAGTGATAACTTACATTGTGTTGTAAGGATAGCTGTTGACATCAACATGGTTATTTTTAATTTTTTCCCCTCTCCTACTAAACACAATAGGAAAAAGTGATTGCACTGGGTGCTGGGCTGGTTTTCAGCTCATGGTCTGATTGAGAGAGTGTGCGCCTTTGGATATTTTGCTAGCAAATCTGAAGCATTCTGCAGGATACCCTTCATGTAACTTTCAAAGCAAGTATTCAGTTTAGAATCAAAGTGCAGAAAAATACATCTTAGGCTGCATGTGATCAATGGACTGAATGTGCCAGGATGAAATATCCCCCTCAGAAGTGGAACAGTAATCTCATGATTGAACAGGGAGGTGTTTAGGAGCAAATTTCTGCAAGAGTGTTCACAGTAAACCAGCCCTCCAGTAGCAGAAGGAAGGGGAAAAGAGAAGAGTTCAAAAAAAGCTTCTGCCACCTATAAAACGATGAGAGCCAATACTGATCAAGTCACCTCTTCATCCATCTGTAAGAATGAAGATGTTTTCTACACAATAATTTGACTATACAATCTGTACTGTGACTCCAATTGCAGTCCGCAGTTTGACACTCTGAAGCAATCTTCTTGGTAAATGTTTTGCTATTTCTGCCACCTCAGTGATTTGCTATTTACGATAACAACAATGAAGCCTTTAGGACTGTAGTTTAGCCTCTGCGCTGTAAACAACGTAGAGAGAGCAGCAACCAGCAATGCCATGTGTCTAGTACCACTAACCATTAAGCACAAACAGCGATGGCAGGGAGGTATAAGAAAAATGAGAATAATAAGAGCAGACTATTAATTCTGGATTTTTCCCCAACTTGCTGAAGACAAGAAAAGTCAGTAAGCTCTTCTTTTCCCTTTTTGTTTTCAGTGATTTGCTTTGTCCTTTCACATCATTAGTCCAACGTACAGATTACCCAAATCTTGTGTCCCTTATTACTTTCTCCAGTTGACTGTGTCCCAGTCCCTCACGTATACAAGCTACTTCCTCCAATCCAAAAACAAACCTGAAGAGAAAGCTGGAGAAGACTGCATGCAACAAAGAATTGGGGCTAAAGAAAATCTGGGTGCATGGAGACTAAACTGCGTATGAACACAGCAAGTGAAATTATGGAACGCATTGACAAGGAGGAGAAACTGGCACAGTCTGTACTTATTCAAAAGCAGGTACGTTTCCCATGAAGTTTAGAGTACAAACAGTTTTGAAAGCGCCTTTAAATATTTTCTTGAACAGAGAATTTCTGAACCTAGAATAACGTGCAAAAACATCTGAAGCACTTGTTGTCCGAGTTTCCTTACCCAAGAATTCCACTGTAGGCATTCCACCGGAAGGTTTGCTCATGCTGGGTGACGTTGTGGAACGGGCAGAACTCATACTTGTACCTAAGCATTAAAAACAGTTCATGCGCCTTGTGTCCACTGTTGCCGGAATTCACCACGTTAGAATTCAGCCCACAAAGAAAACACTTACATGGATTCCAGGTAACTAAAGCACTGTCCTGCCAGCCGGAAAAGATGCGCAGGGCCTAGGAAGGAGGAAAAAGCAGTCACAGCGCAAGCAGGAGACCGCGGAAGAACGGAAGAGGGGGGCGGCGGCGGAGCGGGGACGAGGCACCCCCTGGACCCGCCGGCGCGCTGGCAGAGCGGCCGGGGCCGCTTCCTCCCGCGGATCCCGAATCCTCCTCCTCCACACAAAGCCAGGCCAAGCTCGCAGACGTCCCCCGCGCGGCTGGCGCGGCGCAGGCCGGCGCTCTCTGCTTCCGGCGGGTTGGCCCTCCCGTCCCTCCCCCCTGCAACGGGCCCGCGGCCGCGAAGCGGAGCCAGGAAAAATCCGCCCGCCCCCCGCCCGCGCCGGGGCTCACCTGTGGGCGGCGACGGGGCCACTTTCGGCTGCAGGCGGTTCGAAGGAGGCAGGAACGGGTTGTTCAGCCTTGGCGGAGAGAAAGGGAGAGGGAGAGGCTGCTTGCCGGCGACCCCGCCCGCCCGCCGCCCGCCGCCCGCGGGGCCCCGCCCGGCCCGGCTCACCCGAAGCTGTTGGGCTCCTCCACGACTTTCATCTTCCCTCCGGCGGCCAGACCTGCAAGAGAGGCGACAGCGCCGTGAGCCAAGGCCGGCGGCCGCGGCCGGGGGAGGCGGCTCCGCGGGTTCCTCACCTCCTGCCAGCAGAAGGAGGCCCAGGAAGAGCGGCGGCGGCGGCGGCGGCGGCGGCGACAGGGCCGCGGTCCTCCTCCCACCCGCCATCTTGCTCCGCCGGAAGTGGCTCGGGGCTCTCTTCCGGGCCGCCCCGGAAGGGAGAGGGGGAGGGGGGAGAGCGGTCCTGGCGTGGCGGCGGCGGCGGCGATGGGCCGGAAGAGGCAGCCGCGGGGCCGGGGCCGGGGGGCCGGGAAGGGCCGGGACGGCAGTGCGGGAGCCGCCCTGGAGACCTTTGCCGCGGCGCTGGCAGGTGAGAGGGGCCGGCGAGAGGGGGCGGCGGCGGCGGCGGCGGGGGCCGGGCGGTCTCGCTGACGTTGCTCGATCTCCCCGCAGAGTCCCTGGAGCAGCAGCAGCAGCAGCAGCAGCAGCAGCAGCATCGCCGCGGGGAGGCGGCGCCCGGAGGCGGCCCCCACGCGGAGGGCCCGGCGGCGGCGGCGGCGGGCGAAGGCGGGGGCGAGGGCGGCGCTGGCGCTGCGGAGCGTCGGCGGGCCCCCCCGCTGGGCCTGTGGGAGCTGGGCCAGTGCGACCGGCGGCGCTGCACGGGGCGGCGGCTGGCGCGGAAGGGGCTGGTGCGGCCGCTGCGCGTGGGGCAGCGCTTCGGGGGCCTCGTCCTCAGCCCCGCCGCCGCCCGGTGCCTCTCCCCGGCCGACAGGTGAGCAGGCGGGCGGGCGGAGGGGGAGGGCCCGAGGAGGAGCGGGAGCCGCCCCCGTCTCCCCGGGCAGCCGCAGGCCGGGGGCCCCTCCGACTCCGGGCGGAGCCCCCCGCGCCGCGGGGTGGTGCCTGCCCGGGCTGCCCGACCGGAGGCGGGAGGGGCTTCGCGAGGGAAGGCCGCCCCCGGGCTCGGCCGCTTTTCCCCAGCGCCCCCGTCAGGCGCGGACGGGCTTCCCTTTCCCGCCCTCCCGGCCGGCTCGCCCCGGCCTCCTCCTCGCGAGCGGGGCGAGCGGGGGGCAAGTCGAAGCCCACCGGCCCTCCGTAGAGGCCCCCCGGTGCCCGGTGGAGAGGCCGTGGCCTGGAGGTGTTTTGCGCTCCGGCTCCCGTCAGCCCCGGCCGGGCTGGTTTAGTCGGCTCCCAGGCCTCGCACTCTTGCTGCGGGGGTGGGGAGCCGGAACGGGGGGGCCTCGCTCCTGGTAGAGGAGGGGCTTTGGAAAGACGGTGGTTTTGGGAGGAAAGCGTGTTTAAACTGCTTGATCGTGACGCACTGTTGTGCCGCTGCTGTGGGCCTCCGAGGCGTTTCTGACTTATGGCGACCCTGAGGCAAACCTGTCCCGGGGTTTTCTGGGGCTGAGAGTGTGTGAGGCGCCCAAGGTCACTCGGGGGGCTTCCACGGCCAAAGGAGTAATCGAACTCGGGTCTCCAGGGTTGTAGCCCAATGCTCAGACCGTCACGCCACGCTGGCTCTCCAGAATCAACATTAAAGGGTGACGGTGCCGTGCTAATTCTGTTTCTTGCCTAACACAGAAGTTTTAAGTGTCTTTCAGAAGTTCATATTCTGAAGTTTATATTCACATTGTATTCCTGTCTGGATCTGATTGTCTTAAGCTGTCTTGAGTCTCAGTGTTTAAAAAAAAACAAACGGATAGAACTATAACTAACTTAGCAGGTGTGTTGGTGATGATGTAAGGGATGCTGGAAATTCCGGTCCAGCAATACCTGGGGAGCCACAGCTCACCGCCTCCTGTGCTGAAGGAACAGTTTGAGGGCCTGGGCAATTTTGGGCAGACAACTCCATGTTGCCCTTCCTAGATCCAGAGTCCAGGTGGGAGGAACCCCCTGCAGGCCGGACTTCCTGCCGGTCGGTCCCTGCGGTCCCGGCCTGGAGCACCTGGGCCTCTGACCTAGCACAGGGCAGTGCTAGTGCCAGCAGCAGCTTTCCGCCTCTTGCTCTGGAGCACAGCAGTGATGAGGGGGGCAGGGGCAGGAAGGAAAAGGGGACTTCCCTTTCCTTCCATTTCTGAAACTTATGGTTGGGCTTGAAGCACCCCTAGTGTGCTCACGTCTACCCTTGATAAGAGTCTGCAGAGCTTGGAAATTTAGTTTTTAAGAGCAATGAGTTACATCTCCAAGACACAGCCCTTCCCCCCAGCAGTTCATCAGTGCTGTGGTTTTTTTAGGGGCTGACAAAGGCAGCAGTGGCCCCATTGGCCATGAGATAAATTCCAAATGGCAGTTTTTGGTTCTGCCTTTATTAGGCCTGTCAGGAACAGACAAAACAGAAAGACATGTTCTGTAACTACAGAAGTACTAAAAACCAGTTGTATGGCTGAAGATATCCCTTTTTATACTACAGCTGTATTGCAACTTGTTTATGCTTTAGTCGTTTCAATAAGGAATTGGTTACAAGCAACTTGTTGTTTGTAACTGGTAGCTCCTAAGCTCTGGGAGCCTTAGCGCTTGCATTTCTGGCTTGGTTAGTGTTCCTGGTGCTCCTGTCTAGACTCCAGCCAAGTGTTAAGAGTGCATGTCAGTGCTTTTCCTGCTGACCAGTTGTTCTAAATTAGGTTTCAGCTTTGTAATTAGCAACGTAAATTGGCCCATGATGCTCTTCTGTAGGGAGATTTCTTCAGCATACTGCATGAACCCAGTAAAATTGGGCTTCATGTATTTTGCATTTCTCTTGTTCCTTCTCTCTTCCTATGCAGCCCAAAATTTCGTTTTGCATGTACATACAAGTTCTCGCGTTACAGCTCCCTGCTTCCCAAAGCTTTCTCAGTAACATAAATAAGTGCAAGCAAAATGTTGCATACTGGCAAAAAGGCAAGAATTGGGTCTCTTTAAAGTTGCTGATTGCTTGGGCAGGCCAGCTTGGTCTCTTCAGCTTGGCAGTTCCAATCTCTTGCTGAGAAAACTGTTTTCTTGGGCAACCCCTCTCCCTCCATCTGCTGGTCTCTGGTCCAAAATGATTGGTGACAAGAGACCCTCACGATCTTGGCTTGAACCTTCTGCTGTTTCCTCAGGGAGGTGGTGGCCCAGAACGGTGTCGCTGTGATAGACTGCTCATGGGCAAAGCTGGACGAGACGCCATTCAGCAAGATGAAGGGAGGCTGCCTCCGGCTTTTGCCCTACTTAGTCGCTGCAAATCCTGTGAATTACGGCCGGCCTTGGAAACTCTCCTGCGTGGAGGCTTTTGCTGCTACTTTCTTCATTGTGGGTGAGGCTGGAGAAAAATGGTCATTCTGATTTTTTCCTGCCTTCCTTGTAGACACTCCACTGTTTTCTTGATTACTAGAAAAGGGTTCAAGAGATTCTGATCTTGCAAGGGCTTCTAATGTGGAGGATTCTGGGCTTTGGTTCCTCTGCTGTTCCTTCTCCTTTCCTGGAGCACCACCCTGGCTTCCATCCTTGGCTGTTCCACAGAAGAAAAGGAAGAGCCAGCTGTGGCTGCATTCCTGCATTGCCCAGCAGAGTGTTGCAGTAATCCCGCACGTGGAGCAACAGAACAGCCAGCCATTTGGCATGCCACAAAGCTACCGTACAGCTGCAGAAGCTCCTGTTTACAGCCAGCCATGTCTGGAGGAGGGCGGGGATGACAGGAGCATCTGGCTGCGACAACATAGCCAGACACAAAGCGATTACATCATCTGCTGAGGTTCACCAAGGACCTCCATGAGTGGGGGGCTTCAGTGCTCTGCAGTGGGTCTGTGCTGGAGGGCTTTGGTATCGCAGAGGCAGGAAGGAAGGGGTACCTCTGCAGCCTCTGCAGTGATCAAGAATGAGCACAGGCTGTGCAGGGTCGACATGCCTGTGTATGTTGTCAGTGACGTACACACACTTGGTAGGCAGAAGTCATTCCTTTCTTTCTGTTCTGGGCACTTCTACCATCACAGTCCCTTAATTGATTAAACTGTGTGTAACTGGAGTCCCAACGGCAGAAAAGTAGCCGATTGAATGTTAGTTGTCAAACTGTCTTTTTTAACAGTTGGAAGAGTGGCTGACTGTCTTTTCCTTGTTTTAGGATTCTCTGATCTTGCCACAGTTCTCTTGAACAAATTTAAGTGGGGAAAAGTGTTCCTTGATCTGAACAGAGATCTCCTGGAGAAATACAGAGCCTGTGTCAGTGAAGAGGAGGTGCTGAGAGTAGAGAGAGAATTTCTGGCCCATGCACAAGAAAAAGAAGAAGAGGAAATAGGTAAGAAGGGCTCAGGTTGCTGCATTCTGGAGGCTTATTGAACAGGGCTGAGGCACATGCAAGCATCCTTTTTTTTGGAGACCAAATGGTGCAAGCTGCCCAGATGCCCCACCCCCAAGAAAAGGAGATGAGCTCTGTCTTTCCAAAACTAAAGAACACCAGGTGTTCTGTCTAGGCATTTGTTCAGGAGTTCTACCACCTGTCTTGTGCTGCTGGCAGAGGGAAGCAAAGGTGAACGTTGTCCTCTGCACATGAGCGATAGTGAAGCTCAGATGCCTGAGTGTCTTTCCCCAGAAGTTCCATAGGGATGTTGGAAGGGCGTCTGACTTTAGGACAGAGCTGTGCACCTTCCTCCTGAACTCCTTTAATTCTCTTGTCAGCCATGACACAACTTCCTGACTGCCTTCCTGCTCCTGATGTATTTAAAGAATTCTTTATTGTTGCTTTTGATGGCATTAGCGATATACTCTTCAAAATCGTTCTTTGCATTGCTGATGCTCTGCTTGAATTCTATTGATGCGACTCTGTGGTTTGTCATTTGGACAAGACTCCCATGTTCTTTAAGAAAGGCTCTTCATTTCCAGCAGTTTCCATGACAGTGCTTGTTAGCTGGACCAGTGAATTTTTGGACCTTTTGTGATTTATAGGGTATGTTCCAGAAAATTTTCTAATAATGTGGCTTTGGGTAGCTGTCAGGAATGATGTCAGGATTTGCCTGTTACATTTTTTATCTGTTTCCTTTTTGCCTCCTCCTTGCCACTTTTCTGCCTATCTCTGAATTAAATCTGATGGGTTGTGCGCATTTTATCTCTTTATTACAGCTGAAACATTCTTTCATCTAGTCAGTAGGAGGGTAGTAAAGATGCCCCTTGTTACAACACCGGCTGAGATTCTGCAACACACCAGCGGGCTGTGCACCTGGAGAATTCTCTCACAGTTTCACACTGTCCACAAGCTGGGTACCCCCACTTGGCCATTCAGAGGGTGTGAGAAGATGTGCAGGGAGCAGCCAGGCAGTGGCTGTTGTACGTCTGGACAACCCCCAGCTGGCCCCCAAATGTGCCTCTTTCTTCCTGAGGCCAGCAGTTGCTCCTGTCACCACGTTTTCCCTTCCCCATCCTTCTCTTCTCCTCCAATGCCAGTAAATAGTGGCGGGAGTGTGGTGTGTCTCCCATGATTTAAAAAAACAACAACGACTGGCAGACACAGGCGTAATGTTTACTAAGAGGATGCTTGCAGCCTGCTTTGGGTATCTCTTTCCTTTTGTTCCCTGTTCAAGACAACCATGAGAATTTTTGTAAGGAGGAGGATAGCATGTCACTCACACTAGTTTATTTTTGGAACCAACTGTTACCACCTATAGATCCTTTCTCACTTGGCACAGCATCCTCCCAGTGTCACCTCCAGGACACGCTTTTCTGCTATTCCTGCAGAGGTGGTATCTGCTCTATGTTCCTCTATAAATCATGGGCTCTGGTTCTCACATTTTGCCACAGATGCTCCAGGTCTCTGGCCCATGATTATCCTCTTTGGCCTTTTGGCCTCTCTGCCTGGCTGCCAGGTTTTCCTGCATGCTCATCACTGACTTCCAATCTGCCCCAATGAAGCACCTGGAAATTTTTTCCCTTTCAACCCAAACAACATGTTTCACAGGTCTCACTGGATTTCTCCTGGAGTCCAGTTTAAACCAGAGGAAATGCCATAGAGGTCGCCCACCTCAGGTGTGCCCCACTAGCTCATCCTCTCAACAGGACACAGGCATGATGGAATGCACTGGGGTGGAGTTTGGGGAGAAGGAGGAAATCCCCAACTTTCACTGGGGGCAGCATTCATGAAGTCTGTGCTGGAGCATTTTTTAGTGGCCTCCCCACCCCCAGATGGGAAAGTTAAGGAGCTGCCCAGACCCCAGCAGAGATTCTGGAAACTTTTCCTTGTGATGACTCTTCTGTGCTGCTACACAATTGTCTTTTTCTCAACTGCTTCCCTTACTCCAGCCCAAAAACAAGGAGGGGAAGGAAAATGCACGTAAGGGGCATGGGCACAGAAGGTCTCTGAATCTCCTCCCAAACTTTTTCTCTCACTCCCATCACTTCCCGGTGGTGGGGGAGGAAGGCTGATGAACAAGATGTGGAAACCTGTCCTGGCACACACCAGTCCACTGAAGCCAGATGCTCCAGCTCTCATGGATTGCCACATTTTGATGCTGCTCTGTTGGGATTTTGTTCTGTTCTACTTTGATTCTATTTACAAGCTGCATCAGGGATTTGTACGTTGTAAGATGGGATGTTTTTCCAACTGGCATTTTAAGAAAATAAAAGGCACAGGCAGAGCGTAACAGTCCTGACTTCTTTGTTTCCAGACCCCTTTGATGTTGACTCTGGAAAGGAGTTTTCTAATCCCAACAGGCCTGCCAGTGTCTCACGGTAAGTCCTCTAAGGCTTTCTTTTCAATGTCTTCTGGGGCTATTATTGGCTTGTGTTAATTCTGGTCTCTGCTTGTAGACTGATTAATGAAGATGAAAGTTCAGAGGCAGAAGAACCATCAGGAGATGAGAATGAAAAGAGCAGCGACAGCCACAGCAACCCCAAGGACGTGAATGCACCCTGAATAGACCCAGCAAGCTAGCTGTACGGGAAGCAGCAGAATAGTGAACTGGGTGGTGGGATTTGCTTTGGCAGAAGCACACTTAGAACTTTTTTCTTTTTACCAGTGATTGTCTTGATTGGTCATCACTACAAGGAGACTATCAGGTTGCTGAAAGAAGCAGCGAGGGGCTCTTGGCACAATGTGTCCCTGGAAATCCTAGCGTCCTCTCTCTGTTCTGTCTGTCTCAGAACACAGGGGAGGTTGTTAATAGCCAGCTGGCAATGTGTGCCCTAAGCAGGAAAGTGCCAAGGAGGTTGGCCAGCTGTCTGGTTTGCTTCCCACTTTGAGCTTCTTGAGAGTCAGCTGCATTGTTGGAATGAGACAAAGCAACTGCATCCGCAGTTTTGGTTGTGCAATCCTGCCAGACAACTGGCAGCAAAGACAGAGGAAGGGATAGAATCACTGGTGTCCCTGGGCCCCTTTTTTGGATGGATAATCCAGAAAGCATACCTTGGCATCTAGCAAAGACAAGCAAAATGCCATGCAAGAAGGGGGAAGAAAAGTTCACTGGCCTTTCATCAGTAGAGAAAAAGGGATGGTGTTGCAGTGGGGAGAGAATTTAGAAGAGAACTTAGAAGTGTCTAACCATTTAAAACTATCCTGCAAAATGGAGGCGTTGGCACTTAGGGACATACAGCCTGAAGTCTCCAACTAATTTCCATCCTCCTCATTGCTCACTTGCAGGGGCTTCGACTCCTTTGAAGCAGCAGCATGTGTCATTGGGGGAGGAAGAGTGGAGGAACTCTAAACAGTCTTCATACAGACCAGTTTCCATTATGGAGGAAGCAGTGTCCCTGGTATTATTGAGTGCCTTGAAGCTAAAAGATGGCAGCACCAGTAAGACCAAAGCATTGATCTGGCGGGGGGGGGGGGGGTCCTTTCTCTTGACAGTGAACCACTTAATCCTGACTCTGCCAGTAAGGATGAGAGCACCCTTCCTTTGCAGTCCTGAGGGTTCAGTCATTCTTTCTTTGGGTGGTGGCCTCCATTGTTCCCTTTCTTGTCTGGAGAAGTTAAACCCCACTTATGAACATTGCAGAAGGATTTTGTACCTTCATGTGAATGATACTATAAAAATATCCCTTTCTCATATATAAACTGTTTAAACTGTTTCAAAATTACAATTAGAGTTTGTACCTGTTTGCCAGCTGGCAATATGATGTACTTTGGTAGCCTACAGTATTCACTTTTATTTTTGTAGCTACCTTGTTAATGTAAGTATTCTGAATTGTTCACATAAAACTCAGAAAAGACACTTTCCACCACAAAGGTTGCTTGCTTGCTTAGCCCCTTCAGAATGCAACTTGTTCTCCCCTCCCCAGCTGTTGCATGGCCTTGTTTTGGAGCTGGCCATCCAGGTACGAGCACATTCACCATGGCTGGTAGCATTAAAAGTTGCAGAGAAATCTGAGAGGACTGCCAAAAGGTCACTGGTGTCTTTCCCAAAGGCCGTTGCAAGCTGTGACTAAAGAATTCTCCATCTACATTGACAAACTGCACAATGCTGCCTTGATGAATTGCGCAGCCAAATGTGGATGAACATCTGCCTGCGCATCAGCATGCCCAACCCTGGACCTGACTTGGACCTGAATGCAGCCATTGCGCATGGAATAGAAAGGTCTTTCTGCTATCATGGGGAAAACCAGGCACACCTGAGACAAACCAGAGAATTGCCCAGGACTGAAGTGTGGCTGAAATTGGGCTAGAGCCAGCATGGTGTAGTGAGGCTATGACCCTACAGGGCAGCAATGCTCAGCAATGGAAACCCACTGGGTGGTCTGGAAGGAGTCACACGCAACCCACCCCAGAAAAGCTTGTGATAGAGTTGCCCCAAGTCAGAAGCAGCACAACAGCAGACTTCAACAAGTGGGCTGTGTCCAGCTGGCCGGCAT
Organism: Cyclura pinguis; assembly: GCA_030412105.1. Lineage (NCBI taxonomy): Eukaryota > Metazoa > Chordata > Lepidosauria > Squamata > Iguanidae > Cyclura > Cyclura pinguis. The sequence continues at coordinate 28,740,381 of CM059609.1, read as the reverse complement.
CCTTGCCCAGAAAGGGTACCTCTGCCAATAACCTGCAGTGGCGAATGCTGCTTGGATCCAGACTAGATTCCTTTTGGAGCAATCCGATTATGCTTCTTTTAAAAAGGATGGAATGGCTCAATTTCCTCTGAACCACACAGCATCACCTCAGTACGCAGATACATTTTAATGCATTGTTCTCTATTGGGATAGTAATATAGCTGGGAGAAGCGGCAGCCATAAAATATATAACACATGCGTTGGTTCCTAAAATAGCACAGATATATGGAATAGTTTTGCACGCTACTGTAAATGGTCTGTTGATAAGAGATGGCTTTGGTGAAAAGCGGGAAATATGTTTGACTAGGACCAGAGAGTTTGGGATTCAAGTTACACTAAGCCATAAACCTCTCCCAGTGTTGGACATGTTAACTCTCACAAGCTTATGAAGACAAATACAGCAACATCCATGTGGCTGTTAGTTTCCAAATTAAACTTGGGTCCCAGTTTCAGGAGAAAGGCAGTGTACAAATATAATAAATACATAAACTTTCAGTAAAGCAGTAAAAAGTCTGCAGCCTTCTCTGCCCCAGGTAGGCCTGAAGCCAGAGGTGGTTATCCCCTCCAGCAGAGCTCTGCACTCAACAAAAACAAGGAGTTTGGTGATACTACGTCTGACCAGCCCAACTGCCCACCGCATAGCCCGTGGCCATGCAGGATCTCCTACAGACATCCTGCTGCCTGGATTGAACATGGTGCATGCTTACTAGAAGGGCTTCTTCTGGCGAAAGAGTTATTAAAGTCTATATGGAAAAAAGATGAGACAAATTTTATAGAAACAGTTTATTTACTCTAAACAGCAACACAGACAAAACGCCATAAACACAAAGGAAGTGATGCAGAATCAAGATGCTGGCTGACTTTGGATCTGAGGCTTTTAAGCAACAACAACCTAAGTTCTTACTGATAGAAGACAAAAGGGGGTGGAGGGCTTCTTTTATTCTTACAGCCAAGTAGAGGCAAAATATTCTTCTAAACAGTTTAAAGCATGCCTGCATCAGAGAGCAAAGAAACTAGAGATACTAGTGAATTTATAGAAGTATAAAAGTTTATAGTTTTACAGCAGTTGAAATACTGACATCAATATTAAAATAAAAGCAAGTTTTACATAACAATCAAAAATACAAAAGACTGAAGGAAGAGACCCTGTATGAAAAAACTGGGGGCAATTCAGCAAATTTAGAACTGTATACAAGTGGCGAATATGGAAAATGGCACACAGACAACCCCCTCCCCTAAGTGACTAGTAATTGTACATAGCAACATTAGATTTGCAAAAGTTTTGTAAACAAGTTCTTGCCAATTAATCCCTTCCTTTAAAGATGCTGGATGACAGGAGCTTATGATGGTGCAAACTTCTTGGCTTGTGCTCGAACCCTCTTTTCATATTCCACTCTGTTTTGGCTACATAGAAAGAAAAAGGTAACTTGGCTTCCAAAGATCAGAGACCACAAGGTGTTTGCTACTAAGGGTCTGCCTGGCATGGACCTGGAGGAAATTTAATGTCAGAATGCTGAGCACTCTGGCAGCTGGAGGTGAGGCCTTCCCTTTGATGGATGGCTGATGGAAAGACTGGGGCAGGGTTATTAGAGGGTCCCTTCCTCATGACAATTGCCATCTGCCAGCTATAGCAGTGCCCTCCTGTTAGGACAGACCTCCAGAACACAGCCATGAGTTTCAGAGGCAGAAAGACTGGTGTTTACAGACACCAAGTTGCCAGTGTGCCCAGATTGTGCATCCCCAGCCCAAGCTGAAAGGCATTGGGGGGGGGGGGTGGCGAGAAGATGCCCTAGCAGTGGGAGTTGGGGGCCTCCTAAGGGAGAAATGTAAGGTGTGAAGGCAAAAAAACCCCTCTTCCCTTCAACCACATTCATGAGCATCTGGTCAGCCTCCCCACAAATCATTTGGAAGGAACTCTGTGCTCAGGCCCATACTGCCCTCTTTTTTATTTCCTTAGAAGAAAGCAGAGATCACCCTTTACTAGATCCCAACAGGTTTTTGTGCTGCTTTTTCACAGAAGGCCATGCAAAAAGCTGCTCAGAAAAGAAGCATCTATCTCCAAAATACAGTAACGTTTCAACATTTCACCAGACACTCTGCAAGACACAAAATAATGTTGGTTTGGGTTTTTTTTTTTTTAATTGCAACAGTCTGGTGAATGGGTGACTGGACCAGGAACTTTTGTGACAGATGTGTGTTCTGGTGTTGTTAGGCTGGGCACAGGGCTCGGGAAGGATCAGAGCATGGGGCGGGAAGCCACTTGGGCTCTCCACTTCCAGCATGTGCATGTGGAGAAGCCTCTCTCTGCTTCAGTTGCCACAATACAACCAACACAGTCCCAAGACTGATTGCAAATGGCAAATATCTTGCATGGGATGCACCCAGTGGTGACCCATGCATGCGCACACCTCTATAACCTTCCCTCCCACTCCAGCAGCCAAACCCCAATAGCATGGGCGAGGGGGGCTGTTGGACAGCAGGGCTCCCACTTCAGCACCCAAAATTTTGCCGCTGAGCCAGACAAAGGAAAAGTCTGCGTGCCCAAACTGCAGTGGAGAGGGGCGCCCTACTGCCCAGGCACCCTTCCTTTCCCTTTCCTGCACCTGTGGGAGGGGCTACTGTGGATGGAGCACGAGCAGCTGCAGAACAGCCTCTTTTGCCCCATTGAGAAAGTTTACGGTGTTAGGATGGAAAACTAATCACAGCTCCACCGTGTCCCCAGATGGACACGGAGCTGTTACAAACCCCCAAACAGAAGGCAGGAAGGCAGAAAATAGGAAGACAGACAGACAGACATACATGTACTGCTTGCGCACTCTTTTCACTAAGGATTTCAGCCAGTGTGTGCCAAGTGCTTTGAAGACTAGCAATCAAACTAGATGTGCATATTTCTGAAAGGTAATCTATCTCCCAGCATGCTACAGTGGACAGGATGCATTCTCTCAGCCTCAGAGGAAGGTAAAGGCAGATCCTCTCTGAAAACTTTTGCCAAGAAAATCCCATGTCAGGTTTTCTTAGGCTCGCAACTTGAAGGCACACAGCAAAACACAATCTGCAAGAATCCGGCAGGGTGATTTGCTCAGGTGACCGGCAAGGAAAGCGTTATGAGTGGTCCAGTGAACCAGAGTCAGGAGAGCAGCTGCCATAGGCAGCCACCTACTTTCTGCTTGGGGACCCCTCGCTGCTTTCTGAGACAACTCACTCCATTGCCAAATGACCCAGAGCACCAGGAGGTTCTTCTCAACGTTCACTACTCTGGACCTCTATGTCAGGGTCCCACCCTCCCTCTGACAGCCTACTAGGCCCCTGACAGTGGCTATCATTTCAAGTCTTCATCCTCAGTTCTCCAGGCTAAAGGGACCCGGTACTACAGCATGCGGTACAAGAGCAGATCAAGCTGATAAAGCTACTATCCTCAGCGCCCCGTTGGCCAGGAGGAAAACTAGGCAGCAAAGACCCTAACTTGCCAGGCTACTCACCAGTAGATTGTGTAAGCCTCTGCTTGAGCTGGGTCTTGAATATTTGGTTCATTTAGGAGTTCTTGAATTCCTAACAAGATCTATGAGCACAGAAGGGGGAAAAAAAGGATTGAGTTGGGGCTGCAAACAGAGGCCCAGATCCTGCATCGCAAAGGCACAAAGCTCCTCATGGAGAACTATGCTGTGCCCCCTCTTGCTCCCTCTTAACCCACCTTTGAGCTGGAGAAGCCCACCACCACCTCCACAGCCATTTGGGTGACTGGTGAAGAACAGGCAGCCTCCACGAAGCATCTGGTTTTGCCCTGGCAGCCAAAAGCAGAACAGCATCGCCACCATCTGCAGGAGGACTCTGGCAGTACTGATGGAGGAAGCCACTGTTCTACACGGGGACACAGCCAGATGCTTCTCAGATCTGCCTGCTCTCCACCAGTTATCTAAATGGCTGGAGGGAGGGGCTTCTGCAGCTAACAGCTGGATTCTGGGATGGAGTTTGGTTATTTCATGAATTCAGTGGAGAATCGCAACATCCTCAACCAAAAAAATGACTTAAAATGGCATTAAGAGAATATCCACCGTGGACGAAAATAAGTATCACATCCCTGTGTCAAAGCTGTTTTTGTTTTGTTGAGTTTTGTGTTTCTAAAACATTAAGAGTCCTTCGCAAATAATTACTCAATGAAAGACATAAAAGTCTGACATCACAATAGCAGAATTCCTGATGTTACATCAAACACACTGAATTCAACTCTGCATTACTAGTCAGGGAACTTCAGATCACTTCATGTCCATCACGTAAATGCATGTTGCTTCTGGAAATATCTGGGTGGTTGCAACATAATCCTGTTCGTGTTTTCTCAGAAGTTGAATAGCCTTGGCCTCCAGTAACATCCCCAAATTGTAGCAAGTGAAATGGAAAGGCGTGATTTCTCACTCGCTTCCCAAAGCAGATAGTAAAAGGTACAGCTATTAAATACCTTCAGCTCCCCAGTGGCTCTGCATGATGCTCCTGGGGAACAGAAGGACTTCAGCTGCTCACACCCACACACTCTCAGCCCCAGAATTCCCTGTGATAGGGTGACCCAGAGTCAGGAATGAGTTGGAGGCACGCAACAACCACCACCACCCCCTTAATGAGCACACCCACTCAGGGACTTTATAAATTTACAGTCAGAGAGAAAGTGAAGGGACGCCGGCTCAATCTTCATCTGGATGATCTCCATCTCCAGTTGAAATAACAAGGTAACAAGCAGCAGGAAAGACCCATAAGAGCCACGCGGCTGAGACCCAGGACTCCTACTGCCAGCACGAAAACAACATTTTGGGTATCTTTGTTACGAAGCCATTCCTTATGCTCCTACAAAACGCCTAGTTCAGGCTTATTTAAAGGCACCAACACGGAAGGCCTCCCGCAGAAGAACCTCCCCAGATTCAACCAAGGCACCAGAATGCTGAAGAGATCTGAGGCCACAGAGCACTCATTAGCAACAAAAATGCCTACCTGTTTAATTGTGATGGCAGGCCTCCAGTCTTTATCCTCTTCTAGGATGGACAGACACACTGTACCCGAAGGATAGACATTTGGATGGAATAAAGGTGGCTCAAATTTGCCTGTACAGGAGAAGATTTGGTGGACACATCATGCACAGTAGAACATTTTCAAAAGGAAGCACCTGTGCAAAAGGACTTCATCCACTGTTACACCACAGCTGCAAAGCAGGGACAGACTATATTTCACCACCAATCTGAGCTCCAAGATTGGGGAAAAAAAAGAGTGATTTGAGTTGAGCAACGATGGATAAATTCCACCGGCATCATACCAGCAGCATACTGCTACATGCCTTAAATTTGGACAGCAGCAGCCCCTGCCTTTCTGAAGAACTGTAGTCTGGGAGACAGACAGACAGACACACACACACACACACTGAATGTTGCCTTAATGGGGCAGAAAAAGCAAAATGAGATAGCAAAATCAAAGAAGTCATTTGTTAAAGCCCACACACATGAAAATGGCTATTGATGAAACAGCTGAAAAAGAAGGCATTTCTCCTAATGAGACTAAGAAAAAATGGAATATTTATTCAGAAATTCATAAAATATTTCTATTCTTCATGTTTTGGAAATAGCCTTTGTGAGGAGGAACAAGTATAAGAAATGCAGCAGAAACATTACTTTAAAAACCATGCTTTTGAAGTGGAGTATTTTCTCCCCACCCTGGTCCTCCAAAGGTGCTGGCTCCAGGACGCCACCTGAGCAAGGCAGAAGAGGGCAGAACCCAGCCGTTGGCAGGACTCCCGCATCTGAAGTCTGCTAATTCCTCATACCGGTGCAGACAGAACCAGAGGGGGCAAAGGGCTCACCCCGCCACCCTGGCTCATCATCCCTAAACATCCTCAGACCACCTACACACAGTCACCACTGGGGTCAAAATGGCCTCCAGGCGTGGGAGGAATGGATCTCATAGGAAAAATGTAAGAGAAACTTCTTGATCCAAAGACTCTCCGTTAGCGATGTCCCTGGAAGTTTTTAATCTCACCAGACTCACATTTGGGGGGCGAGGAGGGATAATCATCCTTGAAAAGCATCCGTAACTTAAATAAACCTCCTTCCCACGGTGTCTGTAAGGAAAAGACAGAACAAAGAAAGACATGTCATTCCAAACCCCAAACTGCGTAAGCCCGCCTTCTCATAAAAGGAAACATAAGAGCTCGTACTCCTGCAGTAGCATCTCAAACTTCTAAGCCCACTTTTAACCACCCCCTAGAGAGTATGTGACTGCTTCTTTGACTATCTCAGCTCTTTTCTTTAAGAAGTCCTTCTGAAGAGAATCAGATTCGACAACTTGCTCATTAAGAGCAGCAGAACTACAACAAGATTAAGGAGAAATGTGGCAAAGTGTTCCAGAACGGCCACTGAAAGGTCCGCCTTCACCTTCCGCTGTCGCTGTTGTACAATTTCTATTTGGAGCTACAGAAGGCTTTATTCTAAATATTCCAGGTGAGCCAGACCAGGCCTTTAACTGACTTAGAGCCTTCCAGTCACCCACACGGACAGAAACAGCGTCAGGCATCAAGCCTCCAGTAACGACTTCACCAAGAACAGCAACCGCCAGAAAAGCAGACACCCCAAACCTTACCCCTTTCTTTCCTGGAATAGCACACTCCCAGTTCATGAGATTCATTGTGCCATCGGGATTTTTTGTGGGTACCGCTACAAAGCCCTGGAACGACCAAAAAGGTTAACTGAACGAGAGACCGCACGGGCCAGAAGCGCCCGCGGCGCCGGGCCCGCGGGGCCACGCAGCCCCTCCGGCCGGCTTCCCGCCCGCAACACCGAGCGCGGCGCAGGGGCCCGAGACCCGGCCACCGACGGCCCCGCCGCGCCCGCCGGCCCGCGGAGGCGCGCTGCCCGAGGCCCGGCCAGGCTTGCGCCCGCGGCGCTCATCGGGCGGCGGCAGGGCCGCCCCGTCGCCGGCCCCGCCCGCCGGGACGCGCAGGCTGCCTCCCGGGACGCGGCCCGGGGAGCCGGCGCGAGCCCGCGCGGCCGTGAGCGCCCCGGGGCCGCCGGGGAGACCCCGTCCCGCCCTGCGCTTCCCGCGGGCCCGCGCCGGCAGGAGGGGCGAGGGCGGCGCGGCGGCGGCGGCGGCGGCGGGGACTTACGAACGGGTGGTCCTTCCTCCAGGCTTTCCTCTCCTGCGCGAGTCGGCTGAGCGCGATCCCAGACATCCTGCGGCACGCACGGCGGTCCCTCTGCGGAGGAGGGAGAGGGAGGCGGGGAGGCGCGTCAGCGGGGAGCGCGACGCGGGCCGGACCCCACGCCGCCCGCGCCCCGCCCCGCCCCGCCGGGAAGGGGGCCCCGAGGCGGCGCCCAACGGTGCGGCGCGCGCGAGGAGGCGGATCGGGGCCCGGGCGGGGGGGAGGCGGCGGCGGCGGCGGCGGCGGCGGCCCAGAGGGGAAGGCCTCGCCTGGCCCGGCCCGGCCCGGCCGGCCGGCCGCTCCTCCGCTTCCCCCGGCAGACGCCCCGCGCGGCCGGGCCTGACCTTGACAAGCGGGCCAGGCCGGGTGGAGGCGGCGGCGGCGGCGGCGGGGGCGCCTTTCTTCCTCCTCCTCCTCCTCCTCCTCGCCGCCGGGCCCACCGGCGCAGAGAGGGAGCAAGGGAGCGCGCGCGGCCTGCCGAGGAGCAGCCGGCGCAGCGGGGCGGGACCGGCCTCCCGCCTCCCCTCCCGGCCTCCCCGGGGCGCCTCCGGCCTCCCCCGCGGCCCGGGCCTCACCGCGTAGCGGCGGCAGCGGCAGCGGCACCGGCGCGTGTCCCGGATTCAGGCGGCGGCAGCGGCGAATGACCCGGATGTTCCCCACTCGCCTCCCCCCCTTTGTCTCAAGCCTGGACTTTCCCTCGCAGGAAGCGGAACGCGTCGGTTCGGGCTGTCCCTCGACGCGACCCGTCCGACCTATCGCGTCTGCGCAGTGCGTGGCTGCGCGCCTCGACGCTAAATACGCGCGCGGGAGCCCGTAGAGGCCCCACGCTACGCAGGGCCCCTCGGCCACGCCCCTCCGCTCAGCAATTGAAGCGCCGCCCACGGCCCGCCGCCAATCAAGCGGAGCAGGGAGGGGCGGCGAGCCACCGCGGAGCGCGGACGGGGCGGCCTTCCGAGGACCCGGGTGGGACTCACGGAGCCTCCCGATTGGGCCTGCGGCGGAAAGCCCGGCCCCTCGGGGCAGGCGGGCGCGCGGCGAGGCGGCGGGCCGGGGCTGGCCGGACGGGGAGGGTCCTGGCCGCGAAGGGCGGGTCTCCCGCCGCCCGCTAGTCGGCCCGCCTGCCGGGGCCCGGCGCGAGGCGAGCTGTTCCCGCGAGGCTCGCCCCCCGCCCGCCCGCCCGCAGGCTGGCCGTGGCCGGTGGGCCGCCCTTGAGCCGTTTTAAGCCGAGGGCGCCTCGGGCAGGACGGGCGGCTGGATGTTTTCGAGCCGCCGTGCTTTTGGTTGCACCCCGTTCCGCCGGCGTGCCTGCGGGAAGCCGCCGGGGCGGCGCCGCCTTCGTGGGCCTCGGCCTCGCTTCCCCTCCCTGCGCGCCTCCCCCCGCCGGGCGCGTGTCCGTCTGCCCCGGGAAGGCTCCTCTGGGGCGGCGGCGGCGGCGGCGGCGGCGGCGGCGGGGCTCGGTCGAGCCGGGAGCTCCGAACGCCCGAGTCCTCGGGCTCCGGAGGAGGCTGGAGCCGTGTGGAGCAGCCGGGGGCGGGGGGCAGAAGGGGCGCGTCGCGGAGGGGCCGCGCCGCTGCGGGAAGGGGAGGGTGCTCCGCGGGCGGCCCGCTCTCGCCAGCAAGGCTCCCGGACGCCCCGGACGGACGCCCAGCGGGGCGGCCCTGGTGGGACGGAGGGAGGGGCCCCGCGGCCAGCCCCACCGCCCCTTCGCCACGGCCGGCGACACCAAGGGGTCCGCGAGGCAGCTCTGCCCGCCCAGCGCCGACCCGGGGGGGGAGGGGCCGGCGTCGCTTCCCGGCCCCCCCCCCGGCTTTCCTTCGCCTCCTGGTTCCCGCGTGGCCCCGAGCAGAAATCCTCACCCAGGAGCCGCCCCCGCTCCCTCTGGGGCACAACGCGCGGAGGAGGAGGAGCCTTCCCGGAACCCTCCACGGCCGGGGCGACAGAAGCAGGCTCGCTTCAGCCCCGTTGCGGCGGGGAGCCCGGCGCCTCCGCCAGCGCTCGCCTTAGGCGGCCTGTGCCACGGGGGAGCCCGAGAATGAAGAGTCGCACGAGACGAGGAGCATTATAATTTTCCTTTAAAAACAACAGCAGCGGTTTCACTGCAAAATCTCTGAGTAAGAAAAAGAAAGGACAAAAGCAGTCAAAGAAGATAAGAGGCTCCAGGTGCCATGTCAGATGTCAAAGTCCAGAGATGGCACTGGAAGTCGGTGGGGCAGTGCATCCCTCTTTACATCTTTAGAATTGCTGACATCCACCCGATCCTGAAGGCAACGGTCGCTGCGTTTGCCTCCTGCCTCTCCAGAGTCACAGAGAAAGGGGCCTTCCTCTCATGGAGCAGCCCTTGGACGGACAAGCACACGCGTGCCTTCTCATGGAAGAAAAACAGTCCAGCTATACCGCACGGAGGCACAGATACCAATGAAGCCCTCATTTTGCAGTACAGGCTGAAACAGCTTTCCTTATTTAAGGAATGTGCCTCTGCTTCTCAAGTATTGGGCGCAGTCAAGCAAAGAAAACAGCTGCAAAGGAAACCGGGGAGGGTGAAGGACTTGGGGGAGACAGGGACAGAGGACGTGTGGGAAAGGAGCTGCACGGTGCAATACATTACAAGCCCACTGCATCACCTGCTTTGGTTCTGCATTTATTAAACTTTGCCTGTGTTGTCCAAGTTCAACTGTGAGGATCAGAAACTTGTGTTACCAAAAGCTAAGCTTCATGCCACAGACCACATTCCACAATGACAGAATACAATAAAAATTCCATACTTCCATGATTAACTCGTAGCTTACAAATTAAATTCCCTTTTGAATAATTCATCTTCCTTTTTGGGGAAAGAGACTGGCATCTAGAGTTCAAGAAATTAAACCTTTTCAATTAAACAAGAAGCCAAATGAAATCACTGCAAAGGGAAAAACTTGTCAGCAGCAAAAATTCTCATTTAATAAAAAGAGCTCTTGTCCTGAGAATTACAGTCTATAGCCCATCTTCCCAAAAGCTTGTTCCTGGTGCTGCTGGTTTTGTAAGTCAGAACTGGAATGCACCAGACCAAAATCTCTCCCACCTACTCCAAGGTTTGCTGCAATGAGAAAATGGTGGAAGGAATCCCGCCACAAAGCAGAATATCCATTAAAGCACACCCCAGGGCTCCCACTGCTCCCTTCTCTCTCCCCAGGATATTTTACAGCTCTCCTCTTTCTACTTTGCAATTAATGATGAATCCATAATTTTCTGGTTGCTGCAAACTCTTCAAAGGAAGATTCTGCATTTGTTCAAAGGGAAAGCGTGATCGTGGGCACCTTTAGGAAAGCCAAACACTCAGTGTCCTCTCCTGAATGCTTCACTGAACAGCAGGGTCTGAAGGAGACCCAAACTTGGACTGCAACCACTGCAGCTGGGATCTGTATGCATGTGTGTGCACACACACAGCTTTTTAATACCAGTATGACGCTACTCTTTGGCAGAAACACTGGTATTCGTTTTAAGGTAATCAAATACAGATGCCTAAAAAAGTATAAAAGTAGAAACATTTCACACTCCAAAATAACATTTTAGTGAATGCAATTCAGTTCTAGCATCTTTAAAAAGGCAGCTACTCAGCACTACGGAGAACCAATCCTCCAGCCTTCTGTGCAGACCAACCTAAATGAGAAAGTACAAGAGAAAGGATGGAAAAGGCAGCCAACCTGTTGATCTGACAGCCATAAAAGGTTTGTCAAAACCAGATCAACAACAGACATCCAAGAAATGCACTCTATACATCTAAGTGACAAATCAGTGTGCTCACACAACTTTTGTAAATTGTTTAATTAAACAGTTTAAAATGGGTAGAGTGCTAGAAAGCCTCAGACAGGCATAGGCTTCTCTCAATGGAGCAGAGATCTGAAGTATATATGTCTTTAAACCTATTTAAAAACATGCTAAAGTTTCCTTTAAACAGTGCACTAAGAAGCTCCAGTTGTGTTTCTTCACCTTGACCACAAACCTTTCTTAATGAAATCACAAGTGTTTTTGGCTGTGCTTGCCAAAACACCAGAAAGAACTGCATAGATAAGAGAATGTAGAAATGACTGTAAACATCTGGGCAAGAATTCTTACTTTCAGCAGCAGTACCAACAGCTCCACAGCTTGTGGGCACACAGACCCTGCCTTCTCAACCATCTGCATCAGCCTTAAGACTGGAATGCCAGGGCTGCCTTCAGCTATCTCACAGTTCACGAGGGCAGCAATACTTGCCGATGTTCCTAAGATCACACAATGCAGCTCTGGGTCCATGCACCTGAAAGGCAAGATGTTGCGCCATTTCTTGTTAGCAAATGGTCTTCGGTCCTACAGTGCCATTCAAACTGAAAGCTAACACTTGCAAGGGCACAGTTTCTGAGAGAGGAAGGCCATCTCTAGAGACAAAGGCCAAAAGGGGAGGGTGCAGACTAACGAGAGAGAGGAGCTTCTTCCCAGCAGGCAAAGGGAGGGGCACCCACTGCTCCTTGCGCCTGGGCGAGTGCCAATCCTCCTATAGCCTTTTCACACCTGCACCCCAGCAAGGGCCCTGCAGTGAGGGAGCCCCCATGAGGAGGGCTGATTTCGATGTAGCACCAAGTAGGTTCTCCTGGAACAGCCTCAAAGGAGTAAAACCCAAATCAGTTCCCAACAGTGAGCAAAACCGTCCAGAGAACCAGGGACCAAGTGTCAAATCCCTCCAGTGGGAAAACACAGAAGAGGTCACGGTGGCAGCGGCAACCAGTTCCTTCCACGAGACTGAGATCAGCGAAATCAACAGGTATCAGTGCCCCAGGAGGGGCGGGCGGACAGGCAGGCAAGCAGGATGGCTTTCATCCATCCATCTACCCGTTCCCAACAACTTACTCCAGCTGCTCCACCAGAGAAGGCCCAAAATCCAGATCAACAGGAATGGTCAAGGAAGGAGTGACTTCCTCATGGCGCCACGCTTCTTTGTGCGGCAAATCAAAAGAAAGGTCTTCGTAATTCTGTATTGGAGCATGGCTACATCCTCGAACCTCGCTCCTGCAAGATCTGAAAACGAGAAACATGAGAAATCAAACATGGCAAAATGCTCCAGCAGCAGGACTGGCTCCCTGGAAGGGGTCTGTCTACTGAACTCAGCCCTTTCTCAACCCATCCAGAGCTTCATGAGAACAAAGTAAAAGCAGAGAACCTTTCTGGAAGTGCAACGGAGAAAACCCCACTCCACATTCATGGATGAACCAACCCAAGGTCAGGAAGGAGGCCAGCAACTCCAAAGGAGACAGATGACTCTGCATCCAAAGCAGGCCAGGCTCTTCTTGTTCCCAGTCCTGCAAGACTGGGCAGGCTGGCCCTCCAGCCCCCTCAAGTTCCCCATGAGTAAATTTACCAGGGTCACAAGGCTCTGTTTCTAAAGGACTACTTTATTCCCCTGGGACATCAAGGAAGGCATTCAGGCCCATGTGGATAGGAGAGACTTAACGACCAGCTGAGGAGGATATTACTCAGGTACTGTTTTGGCAGGTTTGGCACTCTGGGAGCAAGACTGAGAGACTCATGGATGGAACAGATGGAGATAGCCTTCGGTTTGGTACACATAAAGAATGACGCGACTGGTTCATGCTGGGAGAGGAAAAGCATTTTGGATTCTGGAATGGGCAAAGAGACAGAAAATGGTTGCTGTGGTGACAGAACCTCAAGGGAAGTACAAGACAGTGGAAGGTCGCAGGCGAGCTGCATCAGGGTGCAGGGCGGGAGATCCCCTTCTGGATCTGTTCCCTGGCTCTATGCCCACCATGCAGCCTACCCCAAGACCCTGCCCCAATATGAACTATTTGCTCTTCCAGAGCATAAAGAAAAGTAGTGTGATGCTTATTTCTTCCACTCCCTACTTGCCATCAACAGAACTAAATTTCAGTGATTAGGGAGAAATGGACCAGTCAGAAGACAGGAAAACCTGGATATGTCAGTAAATCTGAAAGCATCTCTACCTAGAAAGAAGGAAGTGCTCTTCTTCTTCCTCCTCCTCCTCCTCTTTCGTTTGCCTCATTTCTTGTTTTTACTTTTACATGAATCTGTTTGCTGCTCCAGAGCCTTACATTACTGTGGAGACAACGGACAAGGCAAGGCCTGCTCTCTTCTTTCAGACTCAAATCACAGCTTTCCTCCAGTGTAAACAGGGTAAAATCCTTCAGTTGTTAATGAACTCCTTTAATGACTGGTGGTAATGTGGTTCTGGTCAGTTATAACTTCTGAGAATCATTCAGTTGAAACAAGTTTTATAAGAAAATGTAGTATAATCTTTATTAAAACAGCAAACAGAATAACGTATTGGTTTTGTATGTGTAAGTTCAAACAGATCTTCAGAGTGCGTTTAAACAGTTTCTTGTCTGTTTACAACAGCATAAAGGCTCATCTCTCTCTCTCACACACACACACACACACTCTGGTTCTCCTCTTTTGCCAAAGGCCGTGTTCCCAAATCCAGGCCAGATTCTGACCAGATTTAACCATGGATTGTTTTCTCTTCTGCCCTTTCTCTAGGCCTTCCCTGATAAAACACCCCTCTCCTTCAGTCCCCCTCGACTGAATGAGAACTCCTCTGGCTGAATAAACAAATAGCTTCTATAATGCATTGAGTTTTCCAGGGCGGAATCCTCTACAGCTCAGTTTGCTTTTTTGCTTTCTTTCTTCATTCATTCATTCATTCCTCCCTCCATCTCCTAATTGGCATTACTGCACTCTGCACCCTACTTCCATTCTCCTTCTGGAGTCAGTCTTCCCACCTGAATTTTTCCAGATCAGACTTCTGCCTTTTCCTGAATCTTCAGGAACCCATCTCAGGTAGAGTTATAAATCTTCCTTCCTGGGTATTTAGGCCCAACTACCTAGCAACTGGTAATCTAATAAAGCTTTAAGTAGAGGCCAGGCGAGAGATCAGAGGCATACTTAACACTCCATTTTGTGATACAGATGCACAGCATGTCAGGGGGAGTCTATTGCTTCCTTGTCACTGACTCAGTGTTATGGAAAGCAATCATTTCCTAACTTTAACAAACACAGATCTATTCACTGGATTTTCAGCTCATTCTACTTGGGGAAAGCATGACAGGTATTTTACAGTGTGTTTGTATGTGCCTTCAGCTGGCCTCTTGCCTTATGGCAACCCCATGAATTTCCTAGGGTTTTCTTAGGCAAGGAAAGCTCAGAGGCAGTTTAGCAGCTCTGAAACAGAGCCTGGGGCACCCGGTATTCATTGGAAGTCTCCCATCCAAGTACTAACCAGGGCTGACCTTGCTTAACTTCCAAGATCAGGCTGGATATGATGTTTTTAGGGAACTTTTTTTTCCCCCAGCAGCCTGTTCCATTTTGGAAGACAGACAAGGCATAACTCTGTTATCAAGGCCTCTGAAAAAAGAAGCTCCTTGTTACAAATTCCTTTTTATACCCCACCAGCTCCTCTTTTTCCTCTTCATCTTCTAGCTAGCTAGCTGGAAGATTTGGGGTACTAGAATGGCATCCTACTGCAGCTATGTATGACTGTCTACAACACGCAAGGAAAGAGCAGCCCTTCCATTTCAGTCTTTTACTGACCGCGTGTGAACAGTAAAAAAAGCAGGGAGCAGAAAAACCTGCCTTACCAGCTGCCCCAAGCACATTAAAAATAATCAAGCTAGAAGTCTGGCCATGAAAATGGAAACCATAAGAAAAATGAAGGATGGTGAAAGGGAAAAAAAAATCTTTGCATGCATTCTGGAAGCAGTCTTCAAGTTGTCCCTGGAAGGTTTCATGTGTTTTTGTCAACTTACTCAATGCTTACCTGACCTGGTTGTTTCATTTCACCTGTATGTATTGTTACTTCTGAAACAGAAGTTTGCTGAAACATGCTGACTTACTCCTATCTTTCTGTGGGCTAGGAATTTATCCAGATTCTTTCCATATTATTTCTGCTCTGGTATCAAACTTTAAAGAAGTAATGCCCAGGAACAGATCTACTTGGTTAACTGAGGTATACCTATATACCAATCCTGTCTTTTTAGAGTTATCTGTATTTATTTTTACTGACTGCCTTGGTACACACTCAGTTCCAGGGCTCTAACTCTTGGGAAGACACCCTAATACTTTGGATACTCAATTAAGTGAGCACAATATTGCCATGGGCAACTCCCTAAGTCTCAGCTCAGAGTCCAGTCTGGTGTTTCCCCTTTCTCCAAAACCAAGCAGCTTCTGCAGGCCCCACAAAGCAAGGAGGACACAGTGCCTGTGGGGGGCCAGCAGAAGCTTCTTCAGAAGAGCACTGCTGCTGATATTAAGATGTCTGTCCTGAAGCGGGAAGGCACCTCTCCATGTCCCAGGGCAGCTTCTCCTCTCTTCCCGCCCTGAATGAGCTCCTGCTCCTTGGGTGCCCTCTTGCCTCTCTGCAAGCAAAGCCAACAGCACAGGGATCCAGATCCTATGACCCACCAAGCCAGAGGGGGAAGCAGAGACCAGCGGGCCCAGGGCGGAGCAGACTCCTTGCCCTCCTTCCGCTGCCAGTTTTGTCCGCCGGGGCCCTCTGGAGCACGAGTCCACAGAGGGGCCCAGTGTGTTCCCCTCCTCTCTGTAGCCAGGAGACCAGCAGGCAGCCCCCACCACCCCGCCAGGCTCCACCTGCAGAAAGGACCTGAAACCCGGGCTGTGGCAGCAGATACAAACAGAGATTACCATGAACTGTTCACAGACCTGCTGTGTGGGTTTCTGAAACTAAGGTGTTTTAAACCCAGTCTTGGATGGCGTGGGGGGGAGTCAAGTCTCTTCAGCTGCCCCCACCATCAGGAACTGGGGTACTGGGAGAACCCTCCACTCTCAACCACAAGGAGGTGACCCTGGTTGCCTGCCAGCCCTTGCCTCCACCTCCGTCCCTTCACTGGCAGCTCTGCAACGCACTCTGCGGGCAATTTCCAACATGCCCTTGTGGGACACCCTCTGAGGAAGAGGATCTTGCACGGCAACTTCCCCAGCCATCTCCTGGGAATCAAGAGGGAGGCTGCAGCCCCACCAGAGGAAGCAAGCTCCTCGCTCTCTAGTTCCATTCAGGTGGAATAAGACCTTCCAGCAGGCTCTGGGCGGCCACTCTGGTGGCCAGCAGAGTGGCCAAGGCTCTGCAGCATCCTAGCCCCGTCCTCCACCCAGAGCTGGAAGAGATTTTGCTGGCTCAGTTGGGGCGGGGGAAAGAGCCGTGGACCACAGAGCTTGGGCAGGGTGCACGACAGCAGTGACCAGGCCTGAAGCCCCATAGGATCGGCAGATGGTGGAAACCCATTCCCCCTGGAAGCTCGCTGGGGCTCCAGGCGCAGAAAGAAAAGGCAGGGTAAGGGAACATCATCCAGCCCTCCTTGATCCCTGGGGGACTCTTAGCTGGGGAGAGAGGTTACCGTTTCCAGCTGTGGGACGAGGCTACAAAGAGGGAGCCCTCACCAGCTGTGCAACCTGACCACCAGCTGGCCACCAGCGCACCCATCCCACAGAGTTTGCTTGCCACCAGCTGTGCTCTCCTGTGGCCTGTGGAGCCCCCCTCAGCTGAGATTGCTTGCTCTGCCGACCTGAGGAAGCCTCCGCTCGTTGCTACTGGTAGTTGGTCCTACTCTGCTTGCTGGCAGGGCTGAGGCTTAAAGGCTTACTCTGGAAGCAAAGGTGTTCCAGGCAGGTGGCTCCTTCCTTCAAACCAGTCGCAAAAGGCAACCTGAGCCCTTTTGCAGCCGGTTCCCAGCCCCAGATGTCCATGCTCAGCTGTGTCTGCGCAACAACCACAGAAGGAAACCGCCAGCGCTGGGGAGGATGAGGCTGAGCAACCTCTCCTGCATCACAGTATGTCACCAAGGGCGGCAGGTCTGAGGCAGTGCCGGAAGCAGCCTGGCCATGCCCAGCCAAATACACCTGCACCGCGGATGCCTTGCTACCTCTCTGGCAGCGAGCTAGTGATTTTGGCCGGGTGTGGGATGCAGAAGCAATTAGGCGTAACAAGAGAGGAGACCAAGAGCCACATGACTGGTCAGCCAGTGAGGAGGAGGAGCAACTGCTCGCACACCAGGGAGGCTCCCAGTGAAGTCGCAGTAGAGAACCCGCCATCCCTGCAGGTGAGAGGCCTCCTTCCATGACACCACAGCCCCAGGATCAGGCCGGCGTTCCTGAAGGCCGAGGGGGTAGAGAGGAAGGAGGGCCTTCGCCAAGATCCGTGTCTGCCTCCCCGTGCTGCTCCTCAGCAGAGCTCCGCCCAGCTGGGCAAAATGGTCACAATCCCTGCTGTGAGTCTCCTCTCCGCTGCCCAGGACAAGCACAAAGGAGGGAGAACTGGCAGCGCTTCACCCATGGCTCCACAGAAACCAAGGCCCCCAAGGAGAAACCAGAGCCGCCAGCAGCAGCAGGAAGGCAGGAGGCAAAGGAGCCCCCCACCGCCCCACGCGATGCCCTTGGAGCCCCTCCTGCTTCAGTTGGCAGACAGGGGCCACTCTGGCTCCAGCCAACGAGAATGTCTGGGCCTGCCCTTATCACTGCCTGGCCTTCCCCAAATATCTCCCAGCAGACTTTGCTGCTGCTACGGGCCCTCTCCCTCTTCCTATCACAAGTTCTGGCTTTGCACTCAGGCCACAACCCACCCAGCAGGACAGGGGAACTCTTGGGAGCACAAGGCCATGACCAAACGGAATGGGGGTGGGGTCAGAAGAGCCCCCCCATGTGGCCCCCAGAAGGGACTCTGCTATCCTTCCTGGCACAGCCACCCTGGAGATCTTTGGTCCTCCTGATCCAAACAGCCCAAATACTTCCGCCTCAACTCCCAACCATCTAGCCAAAATGGGAGGCTGCACACAGCTGTAGTCTGCTACTCTTTCTTTAGGCTCCAGAAACAGGGAGCGCCACACTCTTTGCCACTGCAGACACGAGGCAGAATATCACAGGGCCTCTTGGTCTGGGATGGAGGAGGGTTCGTTTCCACTGAGGCTGAGAGGAAAGGGGAAACGGCGACCCACAAGGCAGCAGTTCACAGCAAGCTCCCTAGAGGCCCTGCTGGGCACGAGACACACATCACACCCCTCTATGGTCTATCCACAGCCCAGTTTTTTGTCTGTTTTTGTTTTTCCATTAGTGCGAGGGGGTGGGGGGGTTCGCGCTACAGGTGAAAGCGCTCTCTGCACCCCTCTGAGAGAGGCCTACTCCCCCTCACAGCAAAAAAGAGCCACGATGCACATTTCTGCGGAAGGAAACTGGCCACAGCAGGAACTAGCACACAGTTGGGACGACTCCCGGGCAGACGAAGGGAAGGTCTAGTAACATGTTTCCACTCCGTGTGAGGGGTAAAGGCAGCTACAAACACAAGACAAAATGCACTACCAGGAGAGGAGCGGGAGCAGGGGCTGAATTCCTAGTGCTCACCAGGGCACTCACACTTAATCTGAGTCATTCACATCGTAATCCGTCTCCTCGTCTTCACTCTGAGCAGCATGCAGCAAGTGTAAAGAAAGGAAAAGGAGGAAGAAAAAACGAGCGCAAGTTGAGTCAAACCAAAGCAAGCACACACGCTCCCCACAGGCCTTCCAGGCATTTGCCACGAGGAGGGAAAGCAGGCAAGCCCACTTCCTTCAACAGCCATCTGATGAGAGGAGAGCCCGTGCAGCCAGAGAGAGAGAGAGAGAGGCCAGATGCCCAGCTCCAATCCAGCTGAGCCTGCGAGCGCTGAATGGGATGCTGGACAGAAGCCGCACGCAGACTGCCCCAGTGTGTGCGGAGACTGACCTCGGACAGGGGGAGGGAGGCAGCCTCAGAGTGAGCAGCCCAGCAGCAAAGCCAGTGACAAAAAGGCTGCCAGAGTC
This sequence comes from Cyclura pinguis, assembly GCA_030412105.1. Classification (NCBI taxonomy): domain Eukaryota; kingdom Metazoa; phylum Chordata; class Lepidosauria; order Squamata; family Iguanidae; genus Cyclura; species Cyclura pinguis. Next base: position 28,721,346 of record CM059609.1, on the reverse strand, counting down.
ACGGTGAAGACGGTGAACACCAAGAAAGCAGCCAGCGGCACAGCAAACCTGTGCATAGGAGGACCCCAAAGAGAGAGCCCTGCCTGCAGGCTTACAGGGTTGCCTGGTAAGGCAGCAATGCAGGGGAAAGGCCCTGCTGCCCACAGCAAGACAAACCTTTATCTTCAGCACAGCTTAGGAAAACAGACCAATAAGCTCTGGGTGGTCACTGAGGATGCCCTTAGAGCGTAATCCTGCATTCCTTTTCTCCTCCTGTCTGCATTTGTTCAGCTTCCCCACACTGACTTCTTTTCCTTAACGAAGATTAACTTGCAATAACTAGCAAGAAACCTGGGTGTTCTATGTCGGCATGAAAAAGAAACTCCATCTTTAAAAGCAGTGCTTTTTTAAAACATGCATAAATGCAGTTAAAAGTCTTTTAAAACTGTCTGCATCATCCTTCCTACACACTTTTATCCCTTTGCCCCATTGCAGCCAACAGCTCTGCGCTGGCCTTCAGAGTCCTGTCCTTTCCACACCCTCAGCATCCCAGAAGTTCTAATGCTCTTCATGCCCTCCATACCATATACACTGTGCAGCCACTCTGCGGAGAGCAGCTGTCCAAGTGGCAGGCATGCCAGCAGCCTGGCTGGGCCTCAACCGGGCCTCTTCCTGTGAACGGAAGCACCTGGACTGATTGCCGAGGGCACATCTGCTTCACCTGCTGCTTTGTGGCCAAAGCAGAAGCCTCAGCCGGTACTCCTCTCTGGAGTCCAGAAGCCACACATGAAGACCACGCGATGGTGTCTCCTTGTCATCACTGGAAGCCTGTAGGTTTTCATTAACTCAGACATTTTTGCCAGCATCTTTTTTGTAAGATCTTGAAGCCCCTTGAGCATCACTAAATCCTTCTGAGATACAAGAGACCTCAAGTAACTGTTCACACTTTCACAAACGATCAGTCTGCAGCCTCTCCACAAAGAGAGGGAACAAGAGAAAGCAAAAGCAGTGAGTCAGGTGTGACAGGACACACAGAGTAACATGTCTGCTTTCAGGTTACCCAATGCACAGCTTGCTAACTTTGCAGATCAGCAGGTCCCGACACAATGATAAACGTAAGCACCAGCTTCATGGAAAAAAAAGTCCCAAAAGCATCTGGCATCTAATTGTGTTTCTGCTGTGTTTTAGCTTAAGAGATTAGTGGTGTGTGGGCGCTGGGGGTCACTTGAAGCCAGCGGTCAGCTCTGCAGCAAAGAAATGGTCATAAAACGAGGAACTCAAAGCCATTCTTGCTGGCATCCCATCTGACGACCCACGTTGCTTTCTATGCATGCGTACAAGAAGCCAGAACACCTGGCAGCTGTGACAGGAAAGGCACTTGGGCAAGTCCTCCAGAGACAGAGGCGCACTGCAGACAGGGCAACCACTCGCCAGCCCACCCCACCCCACCCGGGATGGCATGGAGGATCATTTTGGCAGTCATGTCTAAAAGCTAATTTCCAATTAGCACAGAGGCATCTCTGGTAAAAATTCACACCTGGATGCAGCAAGACTCTGTGGGTGCCAGACCTCTGCCCTCCAAAAACGAACTGAGCCACTGACTGGAGGAGGGGCCACCACAAAGACAAACCAGGCAGCATGAAAAGAGAAGCTCCACGCAGACCATGCTCTCAGCAGCAGCTGAGAAGCAACTCAGGGTGCCTGGAGTTTTTCTTGCTGACTCACCTTTGCTTTCTCACTGGGCTCACTCGCTGTGCCGTACGAGGTGTTGTGTAGTTCCTTGGAGACGACACACAGAAATTCAGCCTGGTCTTCATTCCCATAATTGTAGGAAGATCCAATGCTGACCAGCTGGAAGAGGAAAGGCAAAGGCTCAGGGCAGCTGCTCGCCGGCCTGCAACAGGGCCTCCAACACAACAGGTTTATGGAAGACACAACAGGTGAGCTGGAGGTTATTTTGGCTGCAGAGCAGAAAAAAGCTACTTTAAACAAACGGAGCTCACGACAGCCCTCACAGCTCACGATTCAAAGCTGCTAAAGAAAGGTATATGCCAGAGGGAGGTTCCCTCTGTTCCCCTCCCACGTTGTCACACAACATGCCTCACAACAGCAGTTCCCAGGAAAAAGGAGCCTGAGGGACAGCCGGTGGGCTTCTCTGTAGGACGTCTGACTGGCCATGCAGGGAACAGAGAGGCTGCAGAGGTCTGATTCAGGATCTAAGGACTCTTACTCCACTCCACAGGGAAGATACTACCTTGGACAGTGGGCCTCTGAGGCTTGGAGATACCAAGCAACTGGTAAGTCAGATCCAGGTGTGCTTACAAGGAGGAAAGATCTTTATTTAAGAGACTTACAGGTGTATCCCAAATAAAGAGGCTCAGCCAGTGAAAGGTTCAGCACAGAGCACCTGAGCGGTCTGAACCACATGCACAGGTATCAAGTACAGCCCACGTCTAACTTGTTTACAGGCACCAAAGAGAGATGACGTAAGTGGTTAACTGCATGTCGCGCCCGTGAAATGCCATATCTAAACTTTCCCAGTGTCACTAGGCATGATATGAATTGACATTTCAGGTAAGCATAACTCCTTGGCACCCCAAACTCGTCCTGGAATGTGTGCTTGTTAGCAGCCCAAGTGGGCCGATACCAGGGCCGGCTGTTGATCTGTCTCTTGGCCATTCTTTCACCCACCTTCCAGCCAAAGAAAACAAACACTTGTTACTACAAGCCCCACTAAAGCAGCCACACATTTTGTCTTCCACGTCTTCCAAGACCTAAGAACTGGAAGGAGAACCCTGGAGGTGGTGCAACAGAGAGAGGAGGCAGTCCCAGTTCCCATCCGCCCACCCTGCTCCAAGCCTGGAAGACCCCAGCTCAAGTCTCTGGAACAAGCTCCCAGGTCACCCTAAGCACCCTTCCTCTGTTCCCAAATAAACAGAAAGAATAATCTGGGCCTTTCTTGCCAAGCTACAGCAAGGACGACTGAGGTGTTCTTGTGTGCCTCTGACCACTTGAGACCCCCACTGTTACCTGGGTGAGGATGACAAAGACAAGATCTTCAGGATCAGGAAGCAGGAACACCCCCCTCCCCCAAAAAGCCCATCCTGGCCTCTTCCTCCACTACACCCAGCAGCCAGCACAGTCCTGCACCTGCTGTCCCCATACCTGTTCAAATTTCCAGCCATCAGACATGGTGGAGACCATCTGGGTCAGTTCTTCTTCCTGGCACTGGAGCACCCGGTAAACATGCTTGACAGGCAGCTGTGGGAGAAACACACACCAGATGGAAGAGGGAGGGAGGGGCTGACCATCCCCGGCTCCTCCAGGGCCCTCCGGTGGCGCTCTGTTAACGACGAACCCCAAAATTCGATATCCCCACAAAACCTATGCATCATTTCTCACAGCATAACCCAAAACTGTGCCAACTGGCATATGCACCGCAGGGTCCCAACAAGCACTGGCAAACTGCCCCTGTTGTTTTCACTCAAAATGCGGGCCAAAGCTTTGCCATCTCCTGCAATATCACCCCTGCCCCCGGTCCAGGCTATGCAGAACCACACCTGACCGTGGAACTAACACATCCGTAAGCATAGAGTCACTGTGGCAACACAGCAACCATAAAGGGAGATCCAGGTTCAAGTCCCACTCAGGCAGAAACTCACCTGATGCCCTTGGCCTACCAACCTCCTCAGCCCACCCTGCCCTTTGGTCTCAGGCAGCCAAATTCACAGCCCCTGAGCCCGTTTGACAAGAGGCCCCCACCCCCAGTGGCTGTGCTTTCTGGGAGGGACCAGACTTTGCTAAAACAACTAGGAAACTCCTCTTTACTCTCAGGAGGCCTTGCTCTCCCCACAGTGAGTGGTGGGAAGTGCTTCCTCCAGCAATGGACCATCCGGCTGGTGGCAGAGCTTCAAGATCTGAGCTTTATTCCTCCCTCTTTTTCATCTGATTGTTTCTGCAACAAAAAGCTTCTAACTTTTGTTCTTCAGACCTTTAGCTTCGCTGCCATCCAGCTCACTTCAAGTTATTCAAAGCACTTTCACCCCATATAAATCATCCAAGATGTGGAAGGAAAACATACACTGTTGGAGACGCCATCACTTCTAAGTAGAAAGAGACCGCATTTCCAACAGGGTGAATTTTGCTTGTAGATATTAGGTAAACTATGGGATAAGGTGCCATGTGTACACCATTTGGAACAAGTTTTCTTTCAGACTTGAACCAAACAGAGTAGAGGGGATTCTCCTGAAGAGCCAAAGGCAGCCTGACAGAGCCATTCTGAGACTAATTAATAACAGGTTCTTCTCCCATTCTGGGCACCTCCCTACCTTTGTAGAGAAATACAAACAGTGGAGGCAGAGGGAGACATTAATGTGATTCACATAACCCAAGATAATTCTTCTGAATCTTCTGAAATTCAGAAGTGCTGGAAGCAGATGGAAAAAAAGAGACACCCCTTTGCTCACGGACTAGCTAGAGAATGCACGGCATGTGATCGAATGGACAAGAGAAAAGACCAATCTTTCCAAGAGGAGAACAGATTAATAATATGATGGGCATTTTTTTCTAAATCTCTGGAGTGGAAAGATTAATAATGCAGAATATCCGTACAGTCTACTTGTCAATGTGTGCCTTCAAGTCATTTCTGACTTATGGTGACCCTAAGGGGAACCTATCATGGGTTTTTCCTGGCCAGATTTATTCCAAGGAGGTTTACCAACAATACCTTTCTCTGAGGTAAAGAGAATCTGGCTTGCCCAAGATCATCACTGGACTTCCATGGCTGAGTGGGGTTCTGAAGCTTGCTCCCCCAATGTCCTAGTTCAGTGCTCAACGCACAACACCCTGTGGCTATGTGCTGGACATTATTAAGTAAGAGACCCTTTCTAACATCTCCCTCTTCCCTCTTTTCCTTCCTCCCCCCTCCCCACGCTCCACTGACTTACACACAATTATTAGGACATGTTTTTCTGAAGAGATACTTCCTTCATTCCAAGAGAGGAAATATTTCACTGGAACTCTTCTCAACTTTTATCAGAAGTTTACAATGTTTTTTCCACTGGAAAAACTGAGAATTCGTCTTTGGGAAGTGCGGAAATGGGGCAGAACCAGTATTTTTTCTCCCCAAATTTCTGTTTCTTCTCCCTCTCTCTTCCAGGCCTTTGTGTCTCTCGGTTTGCTCCTCTAAGGCAACTCTCCTAACTATTCCCCTCTTTTCACGCTGGGACTCAGGAGTCTGTGAACCCCACCCCACTGAGCCTGCCAGGACTCCAGAGGCTGAGAGGTTAAGGCTGCTGAGCACTTTTTGGCAGGGCGGAAAAGCAGCTGTCACAGGCTGGTCTGTATTTCATCAATGGCAGAAAAGGAAATTCACCTTGGGCTTTTGAGTGTTCCTTCTGGACCAAACAATGACTCCAAAATAGTTGAATGAATGAATTAGTAGCTCTAAAACTAGCAGATTCCTCCCATTCCCCAGCTGACACAAAAAGAGTACTGAAAAAAAAAACCCAGAATTATTAAAAGAGAGTCTCACCTGTGAAATTTTGCTGTCTCTTTCCCTTATTTTGTCTTTCACAAGTTTTATTAATGATGTGATGTTGTAGAATTCAGCTTCTTCAAGCACACCTGATACAAAGGGAAACCGGGTTTCAGAGCAAGGTCCTCCAGAATACCAAGCCCCCTCTCCCCTGCCAAGAAGAGGGCTGTCCCCAGCAGGCCTGGCCCACACGCTGCCTCTTGGTTTGCCCTGAAACCCTGCCCTGCCTTGGAACTAGCCTGGTGGCCAAAGCCCCAAAGGCTCTGTTTTCCACGCTCAGAGTAGAAAGGGATGGCAGCAGGCAAGAGACACAAGGGACTGCTGGTACGACTTCAGAAGCGCTGAGGAGGGGAGGGGAGGGGAGGGACAGCAACCAGCAGCAGCCAAGGGCTGGGCAATGCCAGCAGTATCACAACTTTCCAGCCATTTAAACTCCATAACCTGTTTCTAAATAATCCCTCACATTCCCAATCCAGGAAATCCATATGCAAAGCCCACCAGAATCTGCCAAGCCACGCCAGAAACAGACTGGCATGTCTTGATTGCTTTTCATCTGAAGTGAGGAATCAAAAAGTAAGCCAAGCAAAAACCTCCCCTCAGACCAGTTTCCCGTCCCTGTTACGATACCTACCTTCCTCTGCAAGGTCTTTATTGATAACCAGTTTCCCATGTCGGAGATAATTCAAGACTGGTCCAAAGTAGGTTGGATCTCTGTCTATTAAGTAGGCACCTGTTTCATCCTAATTTTCAAGAAAAGTTATTTTGTTTATTTAGTAGACGTCTCATCCCACCTTTTTAACCCACATCTCTCCAGAGCAGATTGCATCTATCTATGTCAAGTAGCAAAAGTCAGCATTAAGTGAAATGACTCTTGCTTGTTCCTCTTCTTTGGAGCAGGGACACGGAGTCCAGGCCTCTGGGCTTCCTCAAGCAACCACATCCTCTTCCACATGACACCAATTTCTGCTGGCTTCCCAGATTCAGTACGTGTTTTTCCCTTTCCCTTTGTGTCTCTCCTAAGGCTGTGCTTTAGGCTAACTAGCCGAAGCTTCCAAAACACCTTCAAAGACAGCCCTGCACGGAGGCTCCTACAGCCGCCTAGCCTAAGCATATGAGGCTTGGGCATGGACAACTATTGCACAGTGTGTTTCCCCTGGACCAGTCGCAAGTGGGCTGGAGGCATTCGTGGATACAGGACCACCACAGACAGCACTGGGCCAAGAGCCCCACCACCACCAACCACCCCACTGATCTTTCAGAGAGAATGCCGTCCCATCTTCCCCTCCCTGTGAGGTTCTGGACCTTTTTGAAAAAAGCTGTTGTGTTTAACAGTGAAATTATTGTGAGTGTGGTTATGTATACAAAGTATAGTATATGGAATAAGGTAAGTGATCCATAGAGGGGGTGAGAGCATGGATGTGGTGGTGACAGGTCAAATATTTCAGTAGGACTGAATGGGATTCTTAAAAGGCTTGTTGCCTGACAGCCAGTCAGAGACAGGAATTAGATTCAGAGGTACATTAGAATTAGTGGCAAAGGGATGGGGAAGTGGAGTGAGACACAACAAGGGGAATGAGTGTGCCTCTGCTTCTAGTTAGTGAAGTTTGGCTAGGATTCCTAGAGTCAGGGAAAGAGTCAGGGAGAGGCATTAGAGTCAATTAGGATTTGGATGAGGGAAGTATGTAACAGTAAACACCAAGCATTGAGATTTTGCTGCCATAACCTTCTATAAACCAAGCAGCTTTTAACTGTATGTTGAACTTCACACATGCCTCTGGGAACACTACAACAGTGCTACGGGAGCAGCTGTGTTCACACACACGGTGCCTGTGGTGGCAAGGCTGTGGTTCAAGGGGTGGTGGTGGTGATTTCAGTGCCACAGCAATGGGCTAAGAGGAGGTTCTCCCAATATCTTTATTTTATTTGCATTAAGAGTTGTTTTGGCCGTCAGGGTTTCTGCAGTCTCCTCGGGGGGGCGGGGGGTGTAATCAAAGACATGATGTGGGCCTGCATCTCTCTGGCATATCCTGAGCAGGATCTGTGGCCCCAGTAGCCCCTTGGGCCCATGTGCCCGGCCCCTTCCCCCAATCGCTCCATGCATATGGGGCACTGGGGCACAACAAAGCCCAAACGCCCCAGCAGGGACCTGGAAGCACCACCTTCTGGATCCCACCTTGTGAAAAGGGCCATGTCCTCTGTGTGGCACCTTACACCCCACCTGAAAGTGGGTAGGTGGCCAGCCACCAGGTTGGCTGTCTCTGTCCAACATCAGGATGGAAACTAGAGGACATCCAAACACACAGTACCAGGTGTCAGACCCCCTGGAGTGGAGAAGACCCTGGGCCTGTGGCTTTCTGAGTATCCTAGGAAAGAATGGAACACAAGATACTGGGCCACAGTTATCCAGATACACAGGGATCTCAATTTGACTTTTAAGAATAACAGGTTCTAAGTAGTCTAACTCTTTAAGTAGGACAAGACTGGCATCCTTCAGCAGAGAGGTCCATATACTACACTCACGTCTGACAGGCCCCAAAAACCAGGAGGGTCAAGGATCCACAGTGCTGGGGGTGGCTCACAAGCGTCCAAAATGCCTGCTTCGTTAAGTGCCCGCAGGACACACAAGCAAAATGTCACGTAAACTGGTCAGTCTGAGCCTTCCAGAGTTCCCACCCTTGTGGTGATACAGATACAACCAACCTATCAGTGGTAAAACCCTCTAGACTTTCATAGCAAAAAATGGCAGCATACAATTTTATCTGAGAAATGAACCAGGAGTTCAATTAAAGGACTTACTGGGCCAACTACATTCTTCTCAGCTTTATTTCTTTTGTCAATAGAGAAAATCCAAACAACAATTCCTTGTCGTTCCAAGAACAAGCATGGAAATACACACCGGGATTACTGAGAACATCCTGGCTGCCCCTCCTGTCAACAGAAACCATCTGGTTTCTTAGTGGATGACCAGGGCTTGTGCAAGCCACTGTTCAACAAACATTATGAAAGTTAAACACAAAGAAAACATGCCTCATCGTAGCGTATTGTGACTGAGGACAACAGGCCAGACGAGTTCAGGCTTGTTCCCTCAAGCAATCCCATGGGAGACAAAAAGATGGGAAGAAGCTGCTCACCTGCGTCCTTTTGAGAAGGCATCAGCTATGGATCACCTGAGTTTCTCTTTAATGGCCAACAGGGAGGGGAAAGAAAATGATCAGACCCACACAGATATACAAACATCTCAAGTGGACTGATACAGAAATGCAACATCCATGAGAGCTTATGGTTACAGGAGCTTATATGTATTCTTTTCTATGTCTCCCAGCCTCACTCAAATTTCCTGTCTTGCTTTTTGTTGCAACAGATTAACACCCACTGCCCACCGCTAAAAACTTAAGGACAGGTAGGAGGGCATCTTAGGGCTCTTTGGGCTCCAGCCAGAGCATTCAAGCTGGGCCACAAGTTATCCACACATGGCTTGGAAGGTCAAGCAACTCCAGTGCTTGAGACATGAAAAAACTGGGAGACATTATAAATCATAATCAACTTACATAGAAGTAGGAGCTATTCAAAAGTGAACTCCAAATATTTATTTTAAAACCACAGGCAGCGGGAAAATTTTGCTCTCTATTTTTAATGAGGAATAATAATTTTTTAAAATATCTAAAAATTGGGATATTAAAAAGGAGTTCCAATCCTTTCCTTTAAATTTCAACTGAGATTTAAATGAGTTTTCTGCTTGAATACATGAAAATTAGAAATAACAAGCGCTAAAGTCCTCTATATTCATTTTTAAAAATGAAAGACGCCTCCATTTCTGTTTGCACAGCTAAAGGAAGTCACAAATTGCTCAGGGAAATCTGGATGGGAGGCACCCACTGCCCACCAACAGCTGATATGTGGAGGGAAGCCAGGATAAGAAGCAGGGTGCGGGGGGAGGGAGCTCAGCTAAGGGTCTGCTGAAGACTGCCTCCTGGACCCTCTTCCCAGCCACCAGGTGAGGGAAACCAGGTGGTGTGCAGGGGGAACTATGCTCCTTCCAAGCGGTTTGCATGAGGGGGTCGGGCCCACAGGCGCAAGAGAAATAAGGTGCAGCTCAGTCCCTGCACCACCAGCACCAGCCAGAACCGTATTTCCACTGATACAACTACATTTTCAACAACAGACAAAGTGGTCCAACTACCAGACTACCCTTCTACAGAGGGGAACATTGCATTCTCAGAGACCAGGACAGCAGAGCTGAAGAGGGTGTGGTAGGCACATTTATGGAAGACTCAGTGGAACGCTCACAACAATCCACAGTAAGGGTCCCAGAGGATAAGATTTCCAACAGACAATCTGTTCTAGTTCCGACAGTGGTTACAAAAAAGAGTAAAACTCTCCCATCAGGAAAGCAAGGGACAAAGATGTCACTTGTGCTTTGCTGTTGTGGCTCTTACAAATATTTATGCTCATGCTTTTATACCTAAAAATACTCAGACGTCTTTGAGAACTACTGAGAACTGTTCTGCACTCGTCTATGGTTTTCTGCTTTTTCTTACTATTTACACACTTGACAGAGAACAGATTCATCAGAGTGCCCTCTACAAGGAAGCAAGTAACAGACACCTGAAGGAGCTAAAAGATGGAGGGGCTCTGGGTGAGTGGGGCAAGCAAAGGGGAGACCCAGGTTCTTTCCTATGGGACAGTTAAACTCTACAATCTCCATGAGACAAAGGACAGGCAGCCTTGTGGGGCTCAGAGCCAGCAACGTGGGAAGAGACCACTAGCTCTGCCATCTTGAAGAAAGCTGACCTGTGGAGCGGCTGCACTGGCCAACAGAGCAGATGTATGCAGGACCCCAGGAGAGAGGAGGAGGACGGGGAAGCAGAGGCAGCAGCAGCAGCGACCTCCGAGAAGGGATGCCTGCGTGGGCTGCAGCTCCTATTCAACTCCCATTCCCTCAAGACGGCTGCCCCTGATACCAGGAAGAGAGAGGAAGAGTTGCATCCCACACGTGGCAGCTCATGTTCTTGGGGCGCCACTGCAGAAATCTCCCTGTCCTGGCCACTCAGAGTGAATGCGGCTGCCCCTCCAGACAGCGCTGCAGAAGGCAACCTCGGTGCCACAAAGCCACAGGGTCCAAGACAGGCCTTCCCAGGGCCCAGCTGCTTTTCCTGGGTATGCTGCAGGAAGCATCACCCAGCCAAAGTCTGTCTGATGCACAGTAAACACAGGTTCAGAACCATATAATGTGAAAGTCAGAAGGAACCACAAGGGCCATCTGGCTGAACACCCTTGCCATGCAGGAATACACAGCTAAACCTGTCGTGAAAGATGCCCCATACAACAGCTGCTTAAGGACCTCCAAAAACCAAGTCCACCATCCTATGAGGCCGCCCGTTCCACTGCCAAAGAGCTCCCAAGGTGAAGAAATTCTTCCTAAGGTTGAGCTGCCATCGCTTTCCTTATGGTGTGAACCCACGGGTTGTACTCCAGTCTCTGGAGCAGCAGGAAGCCAGCCGGCCCCGTCTGCTACCTGATGAGATCCCCTCTCAGTCTCTTGATCTCCTCCCAGCTACCCCGACCCAGCTCTCCCTCGTCTGCTCCCCACCAGGCCTTCCGTTTCCAGACCTCCACCGTCGTGGTCGCCCTCCTCTGGACGCCTCCCAGCTTGGCGTTGCCTTCTCGAGCTGTGGTGCCCAGAACCGGAGACAGGGGTCTAACGACGCCGAGCCCCCGGAGGCGGCACTGCGGCGGGTCGCCCCGCGCTAACTAGAGTGGGGGCACTCGGCACATGCTCAGGGACCATCGCGCCACACGCCAACACGGCGGGGAAGGAGCGGCCCCCCGTCTCCCAGCAAAGGCGGCGGCCGCCGCACCGGGCGGGGCGCGGGCTCGGGGCCGAGGGCTCACCTTGTCGGAGTCGAGGTCCGGGTCGGCCTGGCACAGGCGGAAGAGGAAGCTCTTGGGGTCCCGGCAGAGGGTCTGCCGGGTGGTGAGGAAGCAGGTACCGCCCACGTTCAGCCGGACCCATTTCCCGGGGACGCCGCCCGGGGAGGCCGCGGCCGAGGGCAAGCAGGGGCCGGCGCGGGCGGACGGAGGGGCCGCGGCCGAGACGCCCGGGCCGCCGCCACCGCCCCACGACGACGCGGAGGACGACGACGACGCCGAGGAGGAAGAGGAGGAGGAGGACCCGCTGGAGCTGCTGCTGCAGCGGCGGCAAGAGGAGCCGGCGGCGGAGGCAGGCGACGGAGGGCGCCCGGCCAGGCCGAGCCCGCCCGGAGGAGGCGGCGGCGGCGGCGGCACCATCGGCAGCTCACAGGAACTCTCCGCCGCCATCTTGGCTCCTCGCCGGAAGGATCCGTCGCGAAAGGCGTCCCCTCCGGGCCACGGTGCAGTGGGACGCATGCGCACCTACCTACCCGGGCAGCCAATAGAGAAAAAAAGGTGGAGGCGCTCCTCCGCGTGGCGCCTCCGGGCCGCGCCGTCCCCGCAAGGCGCTGCACCGTCGAGGGCTCCCCGCCCGCCCCGACTCGCCGGGCGCCCTTCCCGCCGCGGCTGTCCTCGCGGGGCGGCCCAGGCGGGGCGCTAACCGGCGCCTCCCCGCCCCGCACTGGCGATGCTTTGCATTCCGCCGCCCACTTCGGAGCACCCCTGTCGCGAAGTACAGCAAAGTATCGCTTTCGGACATGTCCTGCTGTGATACGCCTGAGTTTCCGGCTTAAGGCGACCCCATGACGGGTTTTCTTGGCAAGGTTCTTGGCCTTGGCTTCTCTGAGGCTGAGAGAGTGTCACTTGCCCCGCTGGTTTCCGTGGCCGACCAGAGGGGATTCGAACCCTAGACTCCGGGAGTCCCGGTCCAACACTCAAACAACTGCGTTACGGTGGCGCTCTTGGGCACTCCAAGACCCCAAAAAGATCAAAAACACCCCAGCTTTGAAAAACCCAACCTGGAGTATGTATTTTATTTCCACTCTGCTTTTCTCCCAGGATGGGAGCTGGGGCTCTAGAGAGCATGCCCTGCAGGGCTGACAGCGCTGTGGAACTCTCTGCTGCAGGATTTCCTTCTGCGTACACACCCCAGTCGAAGCACTTCTTCTCAAGGGAGCGCTATCAACCCCTGGCCATCACCCCAGGCACCCTGGCAGATCAAGAGGTGGTAAATAAATGCCACTGATTTGTTCCTCCTAACCATACAGCTGCAAGGCAGGCCAAACTGAGAGTGCCTGGACCGAGAATGCCCAGTGAGCTTCATGGCCAAGGGGGATTTGCACCCAAGTCCTCTTAGCTGAGCGCTCAACACCCGTCAGAGCAGCAGAGAAGTGGCAGCAAGCTCTTCAGCCAGCAGGTGAACCCTCCAAGAGCAGCAAAATCCTACCGCTGCAGCCGCTGCTCCCTTTGGTTACAGACACGGAGAAGCACAAACTGCCTTTAAACAAAGCGCTGGAATTTGAAAGGAGATTTAAGGGGACTCTCCTAGCTCACATTCGCTTTTGCAATTTTAGGACACAACAGAAGCAAGTTCCAGTAGTTCTAGGCCTTCCCAAATCTGGTGGGGAGAATGGAGAGCGGATGGACCAGTGCTGCTTCAGGCCGCTGAGAGAAAGACCATTTCCAGCCAAGGAGGAATTTGTTCCTTGAGAAATAGCCATGTGAAAGTTGCAGGCCACTGCCTGTTTGAAGCGAGTCCCTGTGTAGACCCCAGCGTCCTAATCCACAGGACAGGTCTCCCCACCCGTCAACCCCCCGGCCCGGTTGCCTTGGACGTTTCAGACCCTTCTCTCCTCCATCCATGCTATAGCTTTCTCACCTCCCATCACCTCTCCTCTGACTCTGCGGGCCTGGAGGAGGCAATGGCCAAAACACTGCCATGGCTTTGACTGCATTTCAAGAGGAGAAGGAGGTACCCTCAGTGCTCTATGCTGAAGGGAAGGAGATTCTCCCTGTCCAGTGTGCTCCTGCCTCTTAGACAGTCTCTCTCCTGAGGGACGGAGTGGCCCAAGTGCCTTTCCCATTTGAAGGCTGCCCGGGCCGGCAGGCAAAGTGTCCAAGCTACCTCACAGGCTGCGCGATGTTTTGGTGATGCCCAAGAGATTTTGGGCAGGATGCACACATATGGGATTCAAGAACCTTATGGGCTTGTAGGCAGAACTGGAAAGATTATCAGACTAGCCTGATTACTGTCATCACCTTCTCTAGGGACTGCACAAACAGCCTGACACGTGGGGCACCTCAGGAGAAAAAGACGGAGCTTTTCACTCGCAGAAACCACACATTTTCCACCACCATTCAGACCTCCTGCTCCTTCAGGCCTGCCAGAAATTCAAGTCCTTTGGTCAAATCTGAAAACAGAATCTAAACATTAGCCTGCTTGCTGAGAATTCGCAAACCAAACATTATTCTCTCTTATGGTACATAAGAGAAGCTGGTCAGAATAGCACCGATACTTTGGGTCTGAAGGGGGGTGCTATTCAGACAAGAACTTCTCCTGCCCAAGCTTTAACTGCCTAGAAACCAATTACTCATCTAATGTGGGATGCTGACATTAAGAAAGCAAGGTCCTTGCTGTGTTACAAGAAATGTTTGACCATGACAGTTTAATTGGAAAAAGACAAAAGAACGATATGAAACATTTGATAGATATGACTCAAGTACCATACATTTTCCCCCTCCTTTGTATCAACATTTTTACATAAACACAACAATTAGTCTGATTAGTGGAGGGGCTTAAATATATTTAAATCATGTAAAATATTTTCAAAGTTGCTAAAAGGTACGACGCTTTGCCAATGAACAATACAGGAATATTTGTACACCTCATTATACAAAGAGACAACAAATCAAGTCATCAGTTGTACAAACAGCATGTCCCATGTGGGTCCTTTCCCCGCCCCCCCGCCCCACACCCCCCCATAAGCAGGATGGCCACCCGCAACGCTCCACCCTTGGCCGACTCTGGGAAGGAACTGGCTCACTCCACTCTTCTAGACAGGCAAAGAATCTATCCATTGCACCAATACAGTTTCGATACCAACTAGTTAACTTCTTAGTTAGTATTTGTTAAAAGCATGCTGGTAACTTCACTGCTCCTTAAACATGTAAATGCATCAAATTAAAATTCCATGTTTAAAATGCTATGAAATGAGAATGTCAGGGCTTCACACACCGTGTTCAACATTCCCCTCTTTCCACCTGCAAAGGAGTGTATTTTCAAGGCGTGAGCGTGAAGAAAGTACCATCCACGGGGAATCCTGCAAGTGGACACAGCCCAGGGAACTCCACGAGGGCACCAGTCCACCTTCCCACTTGCCTGCAGCCATCACAAGTGCTGGGTGCCACAAACCGGCTGCAGGGGAGGGGAGGGGAGGGGAGGGGAGGGGGGCAGCGGCAGTAGCGGCAACGAGGGCAGCCGTGCTCGCTCACTCACGTGCTCTTACTCTGACGAAGACGCGTCAAGGCTCCCAGACACAACCAAGTTGCGTGACTGATCAATCGGAAAGTCAGTAACAAGCCAGCCCCCACGTGATCTGGGCTGCAACGCCAGCAACAGAAGTCCGCTCGTTTGCAGCAGAAGCCCAGGCAGGCAGGCAGGCAGGCAGGCAGGCAGTTGCTCACTCGTTTGCACGCTCACAGCAGCTGCTGGGGGGTGGGGGCAGGGGGGCCTGTGTGTGGAAGCCTCAGCAGAAGCACAAAAGCAAGCAAAGCGACCCTGAATTCCATAGGTTTCCTCTGGAAAGGAAAGAGTTTGGCCCTTGAAACGATGGTAACTGGGCTGGGAAGAGTCCTCTGGTGGCTCTCTAGCAGCACGGATGGAGACGGGGCGCGGAGGAGGAAGAGGGACAGCAGCGGGTGCTGCCACCGCCACCTCATTTTGCAGCGTTCTGGTGGTATCTGTGTCGCCAAACCTCTTGTATCTTTTTGCACCACTTGTGAGCGTTCCCACTCGGATCCATCAGGTAGTACGTTCTGTTAGGCTGGAAGCAAACAAGATTTAGGGCTCCTTCATCCCAGCCCCACCCACCCCAAGAACACCACCCAGCTACAGCCCACTGCCAACCGGCTGGGCCCACAACTGGCCATCTCAGCACAAGCCCCAGCCTGTGACCCATTTCTCCTTCCCTGCCCAGCCCCTGGCTCTGGGAAGGGGATCCAAGGCGACCACCAGCCATGCTTCCTGGCCCACCTGTGGCTGGAGAAGGCCCCCAGCGGAGTCTCTAGAGAACCTCCAGCCCCTCGGGGGGAGGAGGCTCCAGGGTCAATTTTCCACAGCCAGGCCTGAGGGAGTGCAGACTTCTCATGGCCCCTTTTCCTCTCAGGGGCCACCAGTGGTTGGAACGCAAAGCCCCCACCCCCAGTGGAAGAGCCCCTCTGTCCCGAACTAGCAGTCAAGCCAAAGGGGCCATGCTGAAAGGGGCGGGAGGGGCTACTTACTGTGTGAACAAAAAAGGTCTTGAAGTTCTTGGCTTCTGGCCGGAGCTCCAGCGACCAGGGGATCTCCCCTTTGAGAACCTTGTTGACAGGGTCCACGTAGTACAAGTGGGGCCCTTCGGTGAGCAGCAGCTGACGCCGGCGAGCAAACAGGCCCTGCAAAGGAAAGGCCAACGGCACCCAAGGTCCCTTGGGCTTTCCAAGGGGGGTGCACTGACCAACATCCCAGGAGACCAGTTGGGGCCACGATCTCACTACAGAGCTGTGCAAGGAGGTCAAGAAAGCCTCCTGTGCAGCCCTCTGGCTCCCTGCTGACACCACGACTGACCCAGAGGAGGGAAGAAATGAGACCTCAGCAGGGCTGTCCCCATTGCCATGGGGTAAGAGCCAGCAGGGGAAGTGGGGAGAGACCACCGGTGCTGAGCTGCTCCCCACAGACAGGCCCTCTGCCTCAGAGCCAAGGGCCGGAAGATTCCCTCCAGCTGGAACAGAAGATTCCGCCAGCGGACAAGCACAAGTACCTGGTGCTTCCAGGGAGGCATTTACTGCCTCCTCCTCCTCTGTCTGAGCCCCTGCCTTCATGGGACTCAACCAGGGAGGGGTCACCATGTGGGGGTCCCTGGAGAGACTCCAGGCCATGGAGACTGGCAGGACAAACCCACTCTGCCGTAATAAGGTTCCATGACCAAAGCAGACTTTATTTAGTCCCACAGCCGCTTTGCTACCACCTGCATTTTTAATGCATTGTATCTGCCCAGGTGAACTCTGATGGTCAAAAAGCCAAGGGTGGAGGGCTGGATAGAGCAGTCAAGTAGAGGCTGGTGAGAGTGAGAGAGATGGGGCAGCAGTGGTGGGCAGGGGGGAGAAGGTGGGAGAAAACACCAAGCGAGCCCCCAAAGCCAAGGAGGGCCCATGAGCTGCAGTCAGTGTGTTGCACTGCCACACACACACACACACACTCATTCAGGAGCAGCCACTGCTCTCACTGGCGCAGTGAGGTGGTGGTACAGCCTGAGTAAGCTCTCTGAATGGAAGAGCCGGTGAACTGGGCCTGCACGGCCACCCCGCCGGAGTTGATGACCTCATGTCCCCCTCCCCCAGCTAGGAGCCATCACTGGGGGGGCGCCTGGCTCCGTCACTCAGTGGACGGCTGGGGACTCTGTGATCCTCTGTTTCCAAGAGCAGCCTGCTGAGGGGATTTCCTTTCAGGTCCTCTCAGTGGCTTCCTTGGGTCCCTCTTCCTTTAATTAATAAGCTTTAGAAGCAGGGATTTTAAAATGCTTTTATGCACAGAAGGAGCAAGTTATACTTCTCTGGAAACAAAAGAGGGAGAAGAGCACTTAGGAATCCAAAGGTACTGAATCGAGGTACTTACCTTCCTCTTGTCTACTGGACCCATTTTCAGTATTAAATTATTCTCTACGAATTGGTGCCTGAGGAAGAGAGAACCATTGCTGTATGTGATTTCCATCAGCCAAAAGCAGAGCCCAAACCAACTGGGGTGGGGTAGGGCTCAGAAATTCCAGCAGCAGCAGCAGCACAGATCCGGTGGCTCTCCTGATCAGATCAGATCTGATCAGGGGCAGAAAGGCCATCCAGAGACTGAGGAAGGGGCTTCCTGGGTGGGGCGTTACCCAGACTCCAGCAGCCACACCCTGCTGAAGTTCTCTGACACCAGAAACAAAGCAGGAATCTTCCTAACCCCTTCCCCATTTTGCTTTTCCAGATCCAAGAACTATTCAGGACCTCCCTATTCTCTCTGCCCCAATATGGCTCTGTAGTAGAAAGCAAGGGGCAGCCCAGTGCGGGGGGCGCTATCTGTACAAACAGTTGCTGCCCAAGGAGGACCTTGTCCTCTGGAGGACCCTGGAAGCCGTCCTGCTCTTCCCCCCTCATAGGAAACCCGGCCCTCCCACCTGCCCCCTTGTGCCTGAGCCAGGGGTCAGAGTGCAGCCAAGCAAGGATGGCTGCCCCTGCCCCTGCTGAAGTTCTCTGACACCAGAAACAGAGCAGGGACCCTCCTCGCTTTGCCGCCCCCTGCCACCACAACCGTGCAGGGAATGGGAGAGAATGGCTACAGTTGTTGGGAGGGGAGCTCTTCAAATACTGAACAGAAGCTGAAGACATGGCTGCAGCAGGCACAAAACTGACTAAATGACACATTCTGCCCTGGGGACAACTGCAGCTCCCAACATCCCTAGTCAACTTAGCAAACAGTCAGAAATACTGGGAACTGCAGTCCGCCAACATCCAGAGAGCCATGTGACCCCCGCCCCGGACTACTGAGCCCCCCAGTTCCAGTTTTCCTTCTCTCCAAGGAAGAGGCAAAAGTTTCTAGGACAGCAGCTTTTCCAAGCACCAGGAGCTCTCTTCACCAAGGCCATCGGACAAGCTTCCATGTCAGTGGGTTGCCCCCCCCCCGCCACACGGGGGAGAAGCTCCTCCGGGAAAGCCCCCACGGGACGAGACAGGGGCCAGACGGTCACTGCTCAGAGGCACCTCGGCCGGGCAACTCCTGCACGTCCTGGTGACTTGACTTGACGGGGCACCACCCAGCCTTACAGTTCTGCAAGGAGGTGCTCCTTCCTCTGCCGAACTCACTTGATTTTAGACGCCATCCCCTTGCACGGCTCTTGCCCACGGGCAGTGCCACCCCACCCTCCTCTCTTCTCCCAGCCTTGTCCAAGATCAAGACAGCCACAACACCAATGGTTCTGTGAAGAAACTCTCATGCAGACAGCTTACCAGGGGTTTCCACCCGCCTGTTTTGCCAACAGTAACCTTTTCTCCTCTTCAGAAAACTGGAGGTCCAGCTCAAAGGAATTGCTGTCGAGGTCATGGATGTACTGCTCAATGTTGTTGCCTGAAGTCTGTGGTGGAGATGTTTCCGGGGAAGACAGCGACTGAGAAGAAGCCGAGCCGGACACTTGCATACAGCCAAACTGACTCAGGAGGTTGTCATACTGCCCAATAAAGGAAACGGCTCTAAGTCCACCTACACCAAGAACAACTACCCAGCTTCTTCCTGTTCAGCCCTCGGCTTGTACACCAAAACGGCGAGGGAGGAGGACTTCCCAGGCCCACCAGCATCTGCTGAAGTGCCCCCCCAAACACAGACGAGGGAAAGTCAGCAATGGAGCCTGTGCTGTGGGCCTCCTTCCCTCTGGAAAGAAGAGGAAGCCCCACTGCAGAGCCCTCCGGGCTGGGCAGAAAGGGCCACAAGGCCCGGACGGTGGCACTTACGTTGCCATAGCAATCCTCGTCATCTTCCGACATGGCAGGCAAGTAGGCGGTGAGTTTGGGTGGCGTCTGGTCATGCAAATCCTCCCAAGTAATGGAATCAAAAAAGGAGTGGGCCTTGAGGGGTATGTACCCTCCCATTTCTTCACAGCCTAACCGCTTGGTAGCATCTAAAACCTGATCGAGGTCAGACACAGTTACTTCTCCTCCAGGACAACAGGGGGCAATTTTAAAGGAACATTCAAATGGGGGGGCATGACACTTGAACCCTTTTGGGCACGCTGCCCAGGCAACTCAACAGATAGGAAACTGATCAAGCAGGTGGCCTGTTCTCCTCCCAGTGGGACAAGGTGTGGGGGTAACACACAGACATCACCCCCGCCATGGCACGCAGGCATCTGAGTCACCTGCAGTCTACACAGGGAGTGCCAGTTACCCCACACACACACACACAGAGCTGCAGGAAGAAGAGGACAGTGCCCTCCAGTGGGCAAGCCAACCTGTGCTGGACGTGTTTGGACTGAAGCCTTCCAGGACCAAAGACCAAAGATTTCTGGCCTGGGCGGTCCTGGAGCCCAGCCCACTGGAGAAGTTCCCAAAGGCAGCTCCCAAGACAAGTGGGCAAGAGACAGCGGGCGTGGAAAGGAAGAGAGCGCGTGACTGACGTGGCACCAGAGCATGGAGCTTGGGCAGCAGAAGCTCAGTGCTGATATGCCAGGCGGGTGGGCAGGGGGAGGGGGCCCTGGGGCACAGAATACCTCTGCTGCTATGCAGGGCATTGGGGGGTTCTCACAAAAGCCCTCACCCAAAGAGTGGGAGGGAGGGGGACATTTCACCCATCCCCTGACTTCAAGCATTCTTTCAATCCGCTCAAAAAACCAAATTCATTTACCAAAAGCTTTTCTACGAGGTCTTTTGCTTTAGGAAAGAACTTCTCTGGGAATTCATATTCCAATTTAGTTATCTTTTGAAATATAAGATATTCATTCCTACAAAAGAAAATACATATATACAGCCGCATTTGAGCAACCTTTTCCGAAACTCTACCCTGAGGTTAAAAGCTATACAATTGCTACGTACCAAACAAACAGGAAGCACACAAATGCAGGTCTTCCCTCCCCCATGTTCCTAAGCAAGACACACCCTTCTCTGCGGGAAGCTGGAGGGTCCCTGCCAGTATGGTCGTGGGTGAGGCCGAAGCACACTTGCTGAGTCCCCCCCACCGGGGCTTCTGGCTTGCCAGCATCGCTCTCTCCCTCCTGAGGAGGGTGGGGAAAATGAGAAAGGAGGGGGCAGGGGAGAGATGGCTCACGGGGAGGCTGGGTGGCTGTCCACGGGGGCATCACCATGTGGGGAGGACTCTGTGGACCTGATTCGAAAGCCGTGAAGTGCCCTGCAGGCTCCCCATGAGGCAGCAGAGAAGCCAACGGGGCAGAGAAGGGAGCACGCCAATTACGCCCTCCAGTTCCTCAACCTATTAACAGGCTGGGCAACACAAAAGGGTATGCAGATGGCCAGGCCTACCTGATCCAGATACTGTACCCCCAAAATCTTCCAAAGTCTTACCCAGCTCTAAACGGCGGCAGCCCTGCCACAAGCTGATAGACGATGCAGCCGAGCGCCCACAGGTCAGAACTTCATTTGTGAGGACGACCGAAGGAAGGAGACAAAGCACACAAGTCAGTGAGTGCCACAGGCCTCCTCTGGCCAGCCAGCAGAAGCACGTGACCCCTGGCGGCGGCAGCAGCAGAAGAGACAGCAAACTCTCCCACGTGGCAGGCTCTGATGGTTGTGGCTTGTTGGGCAAGGCGGCTGCCAGGCAGCATACAACGGCGGTCCCGAGGGCACAGCCGCCGCCGCTACCCCTGAAACAGATGTCCCTCATTCCACAACCCAAGAGGCTTCCAAAGGAGGAAAGGGATTGGCACTGAGAAGGGCCTCCGCATGGCTCCATTCCAGCCTTTTGCATAAGATCCCTAGGGACTCCTTGCTCAAAAAGCACGTGCCAAGTGGAAAAGGAAATTAACCACTTGGGTCCAGCCACCTGAAGGATCATCTGACCCCCTGCGCATGGCTGCTAATGTGTGCCCTGCCTGGAGGCCTGCCTTGTCGCTACTGAGAACTGCACCTCCTGTCCCAGAGCTTCTGCCTGAAATGACTCCTTCCCTGCTCACAGGCAGCAGGAGTTCACTGTTTTGATTTTCCAAGTGCCTGCTCTCGGGGAGGGGACCCTTTGCATGTGGGTTTTCCCTGGAGAGTGACCTCATAATATGTTACTGATCACGTGGTTCTTCTTATTTCGACCCCATAGTTTTCTTGTCGTGATTTTTCTGTTATAAACCATCACTGCATTATGTTCAGCTGAATAAAAAGCTGTACTTTTTTTTAAGGGCGGCAAAGTGTTTTTCAATACTCTGTGTGCCTGCTTGTTTTGCACTGGCCATTTCATGCAGCAAGAGACTGGATTTTTTTTTTAAAGCTGCAGCTACTATTGAACTTTAGATATACATTCTAAAGTTCCAGCTGTGGGTTTTTCTTAGCTGTGTTTTGAAAAGTTGCTGTGTTGATTTTTTCCTGGTTATTGGAACTCTTCTTGTCCTTGAAGGCAGACTATAAATAAAAATAAGATGACAGAGGAAAAAGACAACATTGCTTACAACTGGAGCAAAATTTTGTTGTTATGTTATAGTTAAGAAGTAAGTTCCAAACTCTAAAAATTCCTCAGTGTCTAGGAAGAACTAAAGGAGAAAGCAAGTTCCAAAAGCTGGGATCAAAACTGGTTAAAAACTATTGGATGGAAGAGTGGCTGGAGCACAGCTGGGAGCGGCAGACGTCTCTGGGGAGAAACACACACACACACACACACACACACACACACACAAGGCCTCCTGGGAAGAGGCAGGGCACTCACCTTTTGCAGGCAGACTTCTCCGTTAAGAGCTCAGGAGACACGTACTGGGCTGTCCCAACAAAGGAGTTTGCTCGGGCTGAAGGAAAGAACAAGCACCATCAAGAGATAACTGAGGCTGCCGCCAGCTGGACAATTCCTAGAGTTATCTGTCAAAAAGACACTCTGTGTGTGCAGATGCACCTGCAAACACAGGTATGCGCACAGCTCTTCTATCTTTTCCTCCTCAGGGGACCTTACGTGGAGATTCAAAACTACTTACTTATTTAATATAATTCCATTTATAAGTCATCTTTCTCCCAAAGGGGATCCAGAGCTTACAGAGGAAGAGCAAGAAAAACATTCAATACAATTTTTTAATTTTCAGTCAAACTTAAAACCCAAAAATTGTCACAGGAAAAGCATTAACATTTTTTTAAAAAAATTAAAAATCTAAAAATATAACTTTAAAAATAGAGCTCCCAGCTTTAAAAGGCTCCCAGTAAGCTGCTACTCATTGCAATACTGTTTGAACAAAAACGACTTTGCCTGCCAGTGAAAGGAGTGCAGGGAGGGGGCCAACCACGCCTGTGGCGGAAGGGGATTCCACAAGGTGGGTGCAAACGCTGAGGAGGCCTTCCCCTGCGTCCACAACAGACGGGACTATAATGCAGGCAGGACAAGAAAAAGGCCCTCACTGAGGATCTTAAGACTCTGGCAGGTTTGCGCAGGGGATACAGTTTTTCACTTAGGCCAAAAGCAATGCCAGGAAGACAAGTGAAGGATGGCCACCCTGCTAAAATTTTGTGAACGAGGCTGAGCACATCACAACAAAAAATATCCTCTGAAGCACCTCAGAGTGTCAGCCTCAGAGTTTCATGTACGCTTGGAACACAGTACCTGCTCTATGCTGCGCAATTCAAATTCTGACCCTGGGAATGGGACTCTCCTTCTGGAAGCTCCCCTCCCCATCCCAAAGCCCCACTCTTGCACCCCCAAGTTTCACCTTTCCTCCTCAAAGACTTTAAAGGCAGCCATCAAATCCGTCCAAGACTGTAACTACCTTCAATAATATGACAAAAGTTGCTTTACGCATTCGCAAAAAGAGATGGGGAGCTGCACACACCTTGCGTGCTGTCTGCAGATAATACTTTTGCTGTCCCAAAGTCTGTGATCTGAATGTGCATATCCTCATTCAGCAGAATGTTTTCTGGTTTCAGATCCCTGCAAAAGGTACAGTTCACAGAGTTCACGCTCCACACCCTGGAGTCCATGGCCAAAAAGCAGCTTCTCACTCCCTCCCCCCCCCCATACCAACAGAAATGCCAAAGTGCCCCACCACATGTTGGCCTTTCAGAGACTGCCTCTGGATCTCCATTGGAGTACCAGCAGCACTGCAGGCAATTAAAATACATGAAGCTCAGTTGGATGAGAGTCAGTGGGAAGGACTTGGACAGATTCAGCAGGTGAGCAAAAGAGATGTGCTGTCCCTGAGGGGAAGACCAGAGAGGAACTGTCGGTAAACGAGGCAGGACCTGCTGAACTGACTTCTGAGTAACTGCCACCTTCTTTGAGATCTGCGCCCTCTGCCTCTTGGCACTCTATTTCCACCTTTCCTTCTGTCCGCAGCCCTCTCGCCCGGATTTCACTCTAACTGTGGAGGGGCTGTGTGAGAGGGCTTGCCCCTTCCTGGACCACGTGGACTAGGAGGAGAGCTTCAGGGTGGGAATCCTTTCCATCCCGCTCTCTGGGCAGGCAGCAAGGTGGGGCAGTCCCGCTGGGAGCCCTTTCCTCTATCAGCTTGCCTTTATAGCTGATGCCCACCTTCCTCCCAAAATGGGACCGGCGGTGACTCAGAGCACCAACTAAAACAAGACACAGCCCAAAGCGTGCCACACTGGCCCTTGCGGGCAAGCCACGAGGGGAAAACGGTCCACCGAGGAGACGAAGGAGCAGCGCTCCCCCTCCGTCACAAAGGACAATCCCCTGCGGCTCTGCTCCAACTTCCACCAATGAGCTCAGCATCAGCTGCCATTACTTCACTCCCATCACCCCGCAACAGCCATCCTATAGGCAAAGGTGGGGCATGGGTCACACTAAGAAAAGCCAGGTGCTATGGGAGATTTTCCTGTCCTGTTCTTCGGTTAGTGACAGGCACAGGAAAAGCGGGGAAAGGATTCTGTATCCATAAAGCTGAGAACCTGAAAGGCCGCTGCCACTGCTTCAGCCTCCCCTACACCAAGAATGGAAACATCTTCACGCATTTTCACTCCACCTCCCCTCCCAAATGCCCCACCTCCTGCTAGCCATGCTTTGACTTCTAAGGCCGCCCACTCGGGAACACCACCGAGGGTAAGAGAACGAGAGGCAGATGCCAAGGGGTCCCATTACTTCCCATGAGGGTCCTTGAGCCAAGAGGAGCAAAGGGGGACCAATGGTGGCTGGCAGGTACGTGAACCGGGGAAAAGTTAATTTCCTTTTGTCACCTTACCTGTGAATAATTCCCTTTCCATGAAGGTACTCCAATGCAGCCACAATTTCAGCAGTGTAAAACCTCGTACACGTCTCATCAAATGAGCCAATCTTGCGGATGTATTTTAGAAGTTCCCCATTCTTGGCGTAACTGAGACCAAAATCTGAATGTGCCATTAAGAATTATTCCCGCCATAAATCTCTAGACTGGGTAGCACAAACATCGAGACACTGGAGGCGATTCTAAAGAGATGGCTATAGCAGCCACCTGCACGCAGCATGGATAAGGGCAACTGGCTCCTGGAGCTGGCCAGAGGCCTCCTCACTTTTGCCCAGGTCCTGAATTCTGCTAGCCGCTTTAAAAAGGATTATGGTAACTTCGCAAGGTCTGCACGTCACAGAAACACTCTGCTCCACCCATGTTTATTACTCTAACAAGTACTGCCATGAAAACATTTTTGACCCAAAGGATACACAGCTTTTCATCATCCTGAAACGTGAAGTAGAGTTTGACAAAGAAAGGGTGGTCCAGGAGGGACATAATATCTTTCTCTCGGGTGACATAGGGTACCTTGTTCTCTTTTATGATGTGACGCTTCTCCAGAATTTTAACTTTTAAAAATTAAGACAAATAAGTCACAACCCTCCTGCAGATGGCCTATAAACCCCTTGCCTCTAAAGTACCAGCAGCAGTGCTTCCACTGCTACCTTTGGGCTTCCTCTGGCTCTGCCGCAGGGGCATTGGACACCAGCCTGTGCCCACTCCCACCCTGACAGGGAAAGCAATACTCACTGGCATATTCTCTGGAGCTAGACAGTTCTTTGGCCAAGAAAACCTGTTTCAGAGGAAGAAAGGACACCATTACAATTGGACCATGAGGCCACCGCTGAAGTTCAAGAAAGGGTCCTAGCAGATTGGGGAGGAGGCACAGCTCTGCAAAAAGCCCCAATCTGGCACCATCAAGGTTTTATTAGCCTGTCTGGCAACCCAGCCTATCAGAACAAAAGCCTGCCAGACTTTCTCTGAAGAAACCAAGTGCTTCAGAAGACATCTGCTCAGGGAAGCATCTGGGGGCCCCGGCCTCATTGTCAGTGAGGGGGAGGGACTGGGGTGGTTTAAACCCCAAGAGACCTGTTGCCTGTTCAGCTCCACAAGACAGACCAAGTGGTTCTCACATGCACACACCCCACATGCACTGACAGTGCTCCCCTGAGGCAAAAAAAGGGCAGGAAAGGCTTGCTCTAAAATGAGGTCTTCTGTAAAAACAGGAGGGCATTTGGGGAGCCCAAAGAGGGAAAAGCAACCCAAAATCTTTTAAGAATGCCTGAAAGGCAAGGATCCTTAGCTCCCCAAGAGACTTATGTAGGTCAAGAGTAACAGGGAGTAAGGGTGTGCTGGAGAGCCAGGCCTCAGTGAGAACAGAAGGGAAGCTGCAACTCTGTACCCTAAGGAACTGAATCCGAGACCCCCAAGGCCACTGCAGGAGGGAAGCATCACAGTAACCAAGAGAGGAGGAGAAGACAAATTTTTCTGTCCTCTAGCAGTGAGCCAAGTGGAACCAGCACTCAACATCCAAGAGAGAGCAGCCTGCCAGGCAAGAGACCTTTCATTAAAGCAAGCCAAGCATGTGATTCAGTAGTTAGGTGTAAATGCTTAAATAATATGATCTATTTGCAACAAGAGCGGAAACCAACTTTTAGTTATGTTCTGTTAGTTTTTGGTTTTAGTTACTTATAGGTTTGGATGCTTGTATGAATGTAATTGTTGTTTTGTATGTTTAGTTTGTTTAGGTTTTTTTTTCTTTTTTACTTAATAAAAAAATCAATGGACAAAAAAAGCAAGCCAAGCACGGTGGTCGGGGAGAACCACAGTATGCTGGTGGCAGCACTGAGACATCCCATCCACAGGCCTGGCACAACACACTCAGAACGCAGGCAGAAACACTCACTGTTGAAAAGGAGCCTTCACCCAGAATTTTCACAAACTGAAAGTCCTCGCGACGTTTCTTCCGTGGCTGGGAAGGAGGCTGCTGCAAGGGACCTGCGTTTGCCCGGGGCTCCACCGCAGCACTCTCCATGCTCAGGCTTGGTCTGCCGCTGCAGGAGGCAACAACAGGCGGAGGGCTGGAATCTGACTGGTTCCTCACCATGGATGGAGATGGGCATGAACATAAAACCACACTGGACTGGATGGGAACAGCATCATACTGCGTAGAAAGGGGCAGGGGAGCATAAGAGTACATGAGAGAGTCACCAAAATGAAAATACACCAACCCAATTAGAAAGCCAAGGTCAGCTGGGGCCACTCGCCCTATCACAGCCCCACCTACCAGTCAAGCATCTCCAGGACACTCACGCATGGCAGAGGACAGAACTTCCAGTCCACAAGAGAGACTTCTAAGTAAAGGTGGTGGCAGCACAATCAATAGCAGCTGTCACCTCTTCCCCTCCTAGCTGCAGGCAGCCATTTCTTCCACACAAGGAACACCTCAGCCCACCCTGCCCACAGAGCCCCATCTTTTGTTTTTCCTGACATCCAACCCTCAACCAGCTAGTAAAGACGCTCAGTCGTCCCCAGGATACCTTGCAAGTGCCCCCCCTTTTTTTCTGACTTCCACAAAGCATGAGGCTCTCCTATGCCCACAGATTCCTCTGGATGGTTTCTCAGGGCCCCCATTTTGGCTCCCACCCCACCACTGCTACCCCTTTCAGTGACAGTGACGATATCTTTTCAGCCCCCTCAGCAGACCACTAAATCTCAGCCATATGAGGCTTCCTGGATATTTAAGCCATAACTGGTCCTGATTCCACTTGGGTAGGCAGTTAAAGTTCATCAAGAGACAATGGGAAGGGTTGAAAAAACCTAAGCCCAACAACCAGGTCTCCACACTATATGCAAACATACGGGAGTGTCACCACATTGGCCCTGGAGCACCAGGTGGACCAGAGGGAAGCCTCTCATGAAGGCTCTCGCTCACCAGCAACGGACTCAGACGGATGTACCACTAGGAAGGAGGCTAGCTAAACTGGAAGGGGGCTATTGCTCCAAAGAGCTCATAGGAGACCTCATTCAGCAATATATAAAAATCAGCAGGGAGTGAATGAAGGTTCCTGTACTCTGAAAGCATCGGCTCAAAAGAATGTCCCAGCTGGTTCAATATGGATTCTGATGGGAGAGGCTGAACACTTGGGAAGTAAGATGGAATAAAAGCAAAATAAACACAGAATGGCTCAGAGACTTGGGTTTTCTGAAATGTTCCTGTAGTAGTAAACTGAATAAGGCCCTGCTCCGCTTGTCCAGAAGTAATTTAGGAAACAAAATTAAAGCAAAGGAGCTCAAAACAGCTCCCACACTCTGCCGCCTCATCTTTCACTTTATCCTCAGCATACCTCAGCTGGGTAGATAACACTCGAGAGTGTGTGTCTGGGCACGGGCCACACAGAGAAGGGCATGCGAGCCGGCCCAGCCATTGTCTTGTGGTCTTAGCTACACAAGCTGCCTGGTTGCAGCCTGCAGTAAGTGTGGCCCCTTAACCAGGAACGGGGTCCCCCTTGAAGACTTTTAGAACTGCCAATGGCAGCAACAAAGGCATAAACCATGGCAGAATCTCAAAGTGTTCTCTTGCTGAGATCTGAGAGAGCCAAAGGGAAACCCCACAAAATGCTCCACAAAGTAAAATAATGGAACCTGCGTGTGTGCACAGGAGGCAGTCTTCCCCAGATGGCTGGCCTTTCAGGCAATGCTCCACTCCTTCCAAGGGAAAGTGGCACCCAAGCACTGGCTGCTCCTATCCTCTGGGAATAAGTCAAGGCAAAATCTTTGAAAACATCCAAGTGATCCTAGCCAGGCCTTCAGAGATGGTACTCCTGAAGATTTAGCTAACAGAGAATGCTGCTCAGCAATCTGCCCACAGATAATCCACCTAGTATTTTCTGAGGTGCATCTAATCAGTTTCAAAATGGACAGCAACTACAATGTGGTTGGTGAAACTATTACTGCTTCCAACATCTGATATCAAGTCTTGTGGACTGATCAGCTTAAACAATAAAGATTAATTCTGCAACTGAAAATGCTTTGACCAGTAATTGGATACTGTTCAGTCCAAAAATTAAATTCTGCGTCTACAAAAGCAAACATGTGGGTTTGCTGCCGTTATGCATCTATTATGGGACCTAGGTACATTTCTCCTGGCTAAGGAGTGAAAACCTCTTTGTTTCAAACATTTCTCTTAAGAAAAATTACTTTTTCTGAAGTGAGTAAACAGAGTTGCATCCATACAAAATGCATTGCAAAAACTTGCTTTAACTACAGTTTGTTGAACAAACCACAGTTAGGCTTACAAAGCCACCAATCACAGTTTGTTTGGCTTATTCCTGGTTTGCTCTTCTTCTCTTGATGCTTCTACCAGCACAGAGATCATGTCTCAAATGTTCCCTGGCTCCAGTTAAGGATGTGGATTCCAGCTGCTTGGCTGATGCTTGGGGTGCGCCTTTCACCAAGTGTCTGTGAGATTCGGGTGGGCTCCCTCCGTTTTTATGTGGGGGCAGTGAAAAATGAGATATTGTTTTGACCATGCTCTAGGGATGCATTCATGCATTTTGTGCATGCTGTGAAGCACAGAAGGTTGTGTGTTTTGCCTGTGTTAAAGGGGATTTGCAACTTATTCTGAGGGATGCTGAAGTATGGTTGCATTGCATGGGCTTTGTTTGGCAGGGTGGGGAGACAGTGTGCTCTCATCATCACTGCTTCTTGCCTACGAAACAGGTGTGTTGTTGAGTTGTCCTGTGGTGGGGTGGCAATATGTGGTTTGGCACTTGCCAGGCACACAAAAGAGATGCCTAAGGTAAGAAGACTGATCAGCCCAGAAAACGAGGAGTTCTCATTCTACTGCCTGGGCAAAAGCTGCTTTTTAAGAGACTCCTGCCTGCCCCCACTTCAGATTATCAAGAGACTTTGGACAAGTTACAGAAAAGACGACAAGGGTGAGCTGAACTTTATGGGGTGAACACTCATACAGCACAATAAGGCACCACACCAACTCGCAGCAGCAGAGGGTCTCCAGTGCAGCCCTCGTGCCCCTGCCCCTTCCACGGTTGGAGAGGCAGTCTTGTCGCTTTACCCCTCAAAGCTGTTTTAGGCCCAGAAGGACTTTTTCCAAAACCAGAAGTGGCTCCAGGTACTTCCTTTCTTGAAATGTGTAGCAATATTCCAGCATGTTACGAACTGCAAGCCAGACTAATGGGCAACCACGATTGAATCAAACAAGGGTCCACAAATTAATTTCAAGCCACAGGTTGAAATGGAATCATGCCACCCAAAAATCCAGTCTTTTAGGAACCAAGCTATAGCTAAAACATATAAGCTTAGGAAACCGCTACGGAGAAAAACTGAGCAGGCATGCAGGCTGAACAAATTCCTTTGCAAGGAAAGCAAAAAGAAGCAGGTCATCTCTACCTCTGGAGCAAGACATCACAAAGTTGCCTTCCAAAAAGCATCTCTCATGGCAGCCACAAACATTATCCTTTATGAGGACAACGTGGAGCTCCACAGAACTGTCAGGATGGCAAGATAAGGATTCCTTTCCTCAGCCAAAGAGGTTCTCATCCAATCACCATCATGTTGGATTTTTATGAAGATTTCTTTTGTGCAGCTCTGTGAACTAATTTGGCTTCCCTGCCTGCTCCATTTCCACTCCTACAATAACTTTTAAATGGCTGAAGATACACTTGCTAAATCTTTCTAAGAAATGGACCCTTTTTATTAGATTTCAGAGCTACTTGGGCTTTCAAGAGGGAGATGCAATTGCAAGGAAAACAAAGGGACCAACAAATCTCCAGTGGGCAATGAGGGCCCTCAGGGGCACATAGTACTACAATGGCACAAGCAGAATGCCAAAGACATTTCTCTGCTCAACAGGCCAGCATGAAGAACATTGCACAAACCATAACCCCACTACCCCCAACTCAGGGTTGATAACCTGCTCTGACAACAGAAAGCACCGGCGACGTCCCATAAATGCAGCCAAACCCTTGACTTCAAGAAGGTGGCAGCCCCCGATCCCGCCACAGCCCATTACAAGCACTCTGAAACCTGAGTCTTCTTTTCCAGGTAAACTGAGGGACAAATATAGGTTATCAAAATAAAACAAACATGGATACTGGGAGCTGGACGAGAACAAAGGGTAATTTAGGCCACCATTCTGTTCCCATCTCAGCAACCAACCAGATCTGCCCCCACCCCACCTGCACATAGACAGACCGACAGGAAGCCCACAAGCAGGGCAGAAAGGCAACACCCCCCCCCCCGACACGATGCTGAGAGGCACACTGATACCTGGACAGTTTTTGAAAACACATTCAGGACTAGGCAATAGTTCTGCCTCTGAAAAACAGTTCAGACTCCTTGAGGAGCATGCCTGGACTGTCAGGATGCCCTCCATATTAGTAATGGGATATGTCGTCCAGCATAAGTAACAGCCTGCTTGTATCAGAGAAACCTAGGTAGCAGAGACCATTTACCTAATTGCGACTTGCTAGGAACGTGCTGATAAGTGCTGCTTGGCTCTCACGGCTTCAAGGTCTCCAGGCAAAGGAGAGGGAAAGCTGGGCAATCTTAAGCTCTTGCATTTTCTTTTGAATGGCAGTCTCCTCACTAATGTCTTGTACAATGTAGCTCACTCCAAATAAATAGTGTTTATACACTGTACTATTTGTGTGTGTGGATTCAGTTTCTGACATGGATGCTCTTGCCAGGAAAACCAGCTCTGTGTTGGCATCACTGGCTGCTTACATGCTTCTGAGCAGAATGCATTTTGAGCAACTCTCACTGGCCTGCCTTCCCTCAGAGGCCTCTGCTTGCAAATCCTCCAAGTTACTGGTCACCCCAGAACAGCAACTTTTCTAGCTTTTGTGGTTCCTCAAGTTGGAGGGGAAACATTCCTGATGGTCCTCTGCTTTTCTTCTGCTACTCCATCACCTAAATGGTCCAAGAAAAGCTCTCTTCGAGGCAGCTGTCAGTCATCTTAGAACAAGCTCAGAGACTAAAAAGCAACAGTCCATCTCACCCTCCTTCTTCTGATATTCCTTACCCGTGACTCTCTTGTATCTCATTGTTCTCATAATTTGCATTGTTTGGGGAGGAAACAGACTTAAACGGCAGTCTAAACAGACAGGTTAAGTAAATTGACAGGAGAAATGTACTTAAGATGTCTTACTTGCACTTCTAAAGTACCAGCCAATGCACTTAAAATTAATTTCAAGTTTATTAAGTTCAATAACTTTGTTATCCAATCAGAAGCATCTCAGTCTTAACAAGTTAACATCACAGATTTCACCTTTCAACTTTATTCCTTTCTCCTCAAAGAATGTTTAAAATGTGGTGGCACCAACATCATTCGATCCCCTGAATAGCTTTAATGTCTCCAAATAAGGATTAAGGAAGTTACAAAAGAAGACTTGACAGAGAAACAGCTGAACTGAATTATATCCACCAACCCCAATCCATTAGCAGATGAACAAAGCCAATGGTTTCATGGCAAACTACGCATATGAACATGAGAGTCTTCACTACTGCACGTACAGTTGGTCCTCCACATTCACTGGGGTTAGGGTCCCAGCACCTTCGCAAAAGTGGAAAAATCACAAATATGAAATGTGTGTGTATGTGTCTGCGGGAAGGAGACCAACTCATGGTGGTGGGAACAGGCAGCCAGGGTCCAAAGCAGGCCAGGGCCACCAAGAGGGAAGGTTCTTCCAGAAAAGAGGCACCTGAGCTTGGGGGTCAGTGGCTGGAGAACCTTGTAAATAATCAGATCCATGAAAGTTAAACCTGCAAATGTGGAGGACCAGTTGTATAACAAAATGAATCTTCTCAGAGTTTCGAACCCAGGGAGACTGACTTTTGGTGGGCAAATGTGTTGCTTTTGCACATTAACACTAGCTGACCACTGTAAAGACTGGAAGACCTATGTCACCTTCTGCAGTCCTTTGAAAAGGGCAAGGGGCGTCATCTGTGTCCATCCCACTCCCACACCTGTATAAATATACTCTAAGGCCACACTCTGTACAGCATTTCTGAAGAAGTGGGTTCACATCCATAACAAGTCATCTACTACATAAAAGTCAAAGTTTGTGAGTGATCTTGTCTGTCTGTCTGCGTCAGACAGGTGAAGACATCATATGATTGGCTGTTTGAGGCGAGAAGGCCTCATATGATTGGCTGGCTGTGAAGATTCTATGGAATCCTGGGGCTGGCAGTTCAGGGAGGGGTTTTTAGGATTCTCAGCCAGAGAGCTCTGAATAGGCTGGTTGCTATGGATGACGCCCAGCAGCAAATCCCCTCATGAACCCAACCTCTGCATGTTAACAACTCTGAATACAGCCTGGATTGGGGAATATGGGCAAAAGTTACAGGTACTAAACAACACACTTGGGGGAACTAGAAACACAGCATCTTAAATCTGTGTATTTCAACCACATCTAACTCCTAAGATAAGGTAAGGTAATTCCTAAGGT
Organism: Cyclura pinguis; assembly: GCA_030412105.1. NCBI lineage: Eukaryota > Metazoa > Chordata > Lepidosauria > Squamata > Iguanidae > Cyclura > Cyclura pinguis. The sequence goes on along the minus strand of CM059609.1, from coordinate 28,688,311 downwards.
ATTTCTGATAAGTTTTATCTATGAGAAAATAAAACCTCCGGCAATATCAGGTATATACGCTACTGCTAAAATAAAAACAAGTTAGTCTTATAAGCCCTGCTATATTCCTTCTCTTTTTTCCTCTGCTTCCCTTCCTGCTTTTTATACCCCTTAAGGGGAGAGAGACCCCTGACATGTCACTGTAGAAAGATCCATTCACCATTGGACAATCAATTAAGTGTCCAAGTCACACTAACTGAAACACTCCTACGATATACTTAGCAAAAACTCTATTCACATTTTTAACTGATTTCAGTAACTCACGTTGCAATTGAGAAATGCATTCCAAGTCGCCTGTATTGTCAGTAAAGATAACGTTACAACTTGATAAGTACACCAACGCACGACTGCACGTGTATTTCTGTATTCCTTTTTCCGCTACCATCTAGGATGATCCTAGAGGGGCAGCAGCCCTCACCTGCAAACCTCCAGGGAACAGGGGATGCTCCACTACAAACAGGAGCACATGACAGCAGGTGAGACGCTCAGGCAGGGACCAGCACAACGGAAAACTGCACAAGAAATCTGAAACTGCCATCAGTTCAGCCGGGGTGGCCAGAAGACAGGGCGGGGACGCCGGCAGATCTCCCAGCCGTCCGCAGCCAGGCAGAGCAGACCCCGCGGGAAAGGGGGCGGCTGGGACAGAACGCGCCCCGCACGGCCAGGGCACACCTGTGCGCGCGCACGGGCTGCCGGGTACCGCTGCCATCCCTCCCGAGAGGGCCTCGGGGCGCCGGGCTGCGGAAGGCCTTCCTCCGACCCAGGCCCCGGCGCGCCGGCCATCTGGGCCCGGCTCGGGACACGCCTGCTCCTGGCTCCCCTCGTCTCCCACGCTCCCCTCCGCGGAGGGCTGCAAGCGGCCCGGAACACTGTCGTGACACGCACGGGACCGGGGCGCTCCCTCCGCGGTACCTGCCTTCGCTGACGGGCAAACCGCGGGGCGCCTGGGCGCTGCTGCGCTCGAGGAGGGAGGGCGGGCGGATTCGCTCGGCGCCGCCAGAACAGCCTTCTCTCGGGTCGCCCAGCGAACGAAAGCGCAACCCGCCGGTCCCGCCGTCGGAAGGCACGGGGGGGACCACATGCGCGCGAGAGCGACGCGACGAACCGCATCCGGAGGCAGAGAAAGCGCGAGAAAGCCCCGGAGGCGCGGGGAGGACGCGGCGCGCACGGCGGGGGGGCAGCGTCCGAGCCAGCGGGCTCTTCCGGCAGCGGGACGGGGAAGGAGCGAGGCCGCCCGGCCGCTCGGCCTGGAAAACGGGCTGCCACGGAAGGGGAGCGGCCCGCCGCCCTCGTGACGCCGGGGAAGGGGGGCGCCGGCGGCCGCGCCGAGCCACGACTTCCGCCCCCGCCCGCCCTTCCGCCAAGGGCAACGCGGCGGCGGCGGCGGCGGCGGGCTCCCGGCGGAAGGCGCTCGGCCGCAAACGTCCGCAGGCGGCGACGGCTCCCGCTCCCGCCCCCGGCTCCCCGCGACCCGCTCCGACCCCCAAGTCGCCGGCTCACGGGGTCTGTCTGGAGGCCCCGCCGCTCCGGCGGGAGAGGCCTACGCGTCGCCTCGCTTCTTCCGCCGGGCAGCGCTTCCCGGCCGGCGGGCCGCCCGGCTCACTGCCTAGCTCACCGCCCGCCCGCCCGCCCGCCGCGTTCCTCCCTCGCCTCGCCTCGCCTCGCCGGGGCCTACCAGGGGGCTGCCGGTGCTGGCCATGGGCCCGGCCTACCCGCGCTCCGACCAGAGAGTGCGACCCAATGGGACGCCCGCGTCCTCCGTGAGTGACGTCAGCGACAACAATACCTCCTTCCGCTGGCGACGGGCGGGACTTCCGGGCTGCTCGCGCCGGCAGTGGCTCGGCGGCTGGCCGCTCGGCCCGGGTCTCGATTGATCTCGCGAGAGCGGTCGGCGCTTGCGCCGACAGAGCCGCGGGGCGGAGCGAGGAGAAAGGAGGGGTCGGCCGGGTGGGGCCGCCGGCTCCGGGGCGTGCGGCGGGGCGGGGCCGCCTTGTGGCGCGGAGGGGCAGCCGCCGCCGCCCTCTTCCCGCGCTGCCCGGGGCGCGGCGCTTCCGGCCCTCTCGGCGCGCGCGGAAAGGGGGCTGTCGGGGGCCGCCCGCCCGCCCCTCAGGGTCCCCCCAGCCTCCGCCCTCAGCGGCCGCGGGGGCTGGCGGTGCTTCCTCGCGGAGAGGCCGGCGGGGTCCGCCCCGGTGGGCGGCGGCGCGAGGGGAGAGCGGCGCCCGCGCCTCGCCGGGGCAGGGGCGTGGAAGCGGAGGTCTCGCGCCCGCCCGCCCCCTCGAGCCTCCGGTGCTGCGGGTGGGCCGGTGGGTGCCGCTTTTCTCCAGAGCGCGCCCTGTCGCGGGTGCCGCGGCGCGGCCTGGAGGACGCCCTCCCCGTGTTCCGGGAGTTTTGCTCAGTTCTCCGGAAAGTTGCGCGGGGCTGTTTCGGCGGCGCAGCAGCCGGACGGCCCCCGGGGGTCAGGCCGCGTGGAAGCCTCGGGTGCCTCTGGCTGAAAAGAGAGGGCGACTAGCAGACCAGCGCCTCCAAGGGCGGACGGCTGCCCCGGGTCGAACCGGGAAAGCAGCCGGGGGGGGGGCTGGTTCCTCGCAGAGTCGGCTGGGCGGAGAGGTTGCCGCCTGAAGCGGCGGAGCGGATGGTGCCCGCCACCCGCCCACGCGACACGAAAGTGGTAAACTGAACTGGAACTACTCTCAGCCAGTCAAGCTTGTCGCCTGGCCTAAAACCTCCCAGAGCCTCTCCCCCTTTTGTGTGGCGGTAGAAGTGGAATTACCGTCGGTTAACCAACTCGCAGATCTCGAATCGTAGAATCTTAGTTTTGAAAGGGACCACCAGGGCCATCTGGTCCAGCCCCCTGTCCTGATACGCAATTACAGCTGAGCTCACTAAGTAATTAATCCTTTTGCTGCTCTTTTATTACAGATTTTAATGCCTGACTAGGCAAATTATTTTCATGTATCTTCCATTTTAAGAATCCTAAGCAACCCCCCATTAGCAATTTTTAAAAATAAAAAATGCTACCCCCACACTCTGGGGGGGTGAAAGTGGGGCAGTTTTGTAGTAAATTTTGCAACTTTTCTGCAAATTTGAAAAATTGCCCTACTTCAGCATCTTAGGTCCTGGAGAGGCCTTTTTTCAAAGAAAGCAGTAAGTATAAAGCAATTTCTCCATTACTTCCTGCTTGAGAGAAAGGCCTGTCCTGGTCCCAAATCAGCATGGCGGGGGGAGCAGTGAATTGCAAGGCAGAATTGGGGGGAGTAGGGCGTCTTAACTAAAAATAAAATTTTCAAAATAAAGCAAAACATGGAGTGTGGCCCTCTGAGTTCTGGGGGGGAGCAGCATGCCCCCCAAACATGGCCAGTTACCTCCCCAGCCCAGTGGTAGAGCTCTTGCTGATGCTTTGTACTAGTCCATACCCCACTTAGCAGTGTTCTAGGACAGCAGGAGAATCGAATGTCAGAGCCTCTCAGCGGTGGTGGCTGTGGAGTCTCTCACAGTGTTGAGCACAAGCACTGCAAAAATTTACCAAGACACCACAGTTCCCCAATTCAGCAAAAAAACATGCCAGCAAAGTAGCACCCAGCACTGTTTGAATGAGAGCATTGTTAGCTTGCTTCTGCTTTGATCAGACCTCACCTGGTTTCCTGCACACAGTTCTGGGTGCCACAGGTCGAGAAGGATATTGACAAACAAATACCTCCAGAGTAGGGTGACAAAGATCAGCAAAGATTTCCACCAAGCCTTATGAGGAATGACTTAGGGAATGGGTATGTTCGGCTTGGAGAAGAGAAGACTGGGCAGTGCTGTGATCAGCTGTCTGTAGAAGATACAGCAAGCTTGTTTTCTGCTGCTCCTGAGACTGGAATGGGAATCAGTCCAGTGGACTCAAAATACAGGAAAAGAGATTGAAGCTAAACATTAGGAAGAATGTCTTGGATGTAGGAGCTGTTCAATATGGAATGGGCTGCTGGAAAGGTGGTGGGCTTTGGTCTGCTGGGTGTCTTCAAGCAGAGCTTGGATGAGCGTCTCTAGGAGGGCTTTAGTTGTTCATTCCTGCATGGTAGGAGGTTGAACTAGATGGCCCTTGAGGCCTCTTCTTATTTTAAGATTCTGTGACTCATGCCAAAGGCCAGGCCAGCCTTCTGCCCCACTGGGGTGCCCACAAGCAGGACGTGTATGGCATGCTGCACCAGTTCTAACCGTTCCCTGGATGTGTGGGGGAGAGCTGGGTTTGCTCCTGCTGCTTGGTCTTCTTAGTGTTCCTTTGCTGCATCTTTCCTAGCCTTACAATATTCTCCCTGAATTGCAATGGCCAGAACTTTGAATACAGTATTCCAAGTGTGGTCATGACATAGATTTGTACAGAACTGTTGCTTGGAGTGACCCTGTTATGAATTAATTCCTTATAGTTCTTTCTTTTTTTTTTCTTTTTGAATCACTCCCATTTTCCAAAGAATTCAGGATGGAATTCACAGCAGCCTTGTTAAGCCAAGAAAATGTAAGGTGTTCAGGTACAACCTCATCCATGCCTACTCAAAGGTAAGTACCATTTGACTCTTTGGGGCTTATACCTATGCCATTTGGGCTTCCCAGAGCCTGGGCAGGAGCCTGAGCCTATGAGGTGGGAAGGGAAGGGAGGAGAGGAGGCACAGCCAAGGCGGTGGGAAGTTCATGCTGGGAAGTGGCTGGCTGGAAGGGGAGCCCCTTGGTTCAGTATTAATAAGCAGCAGAAGATGCCAGGGTATTTAACCCATAAACAGCCAGACAGAGAACTAGGCTTTGCACTTTCCGAACTGTTGCATACATTGAAGGAATAGACAGAGAGAAAAAATGGTACAGAATTAAGATGTGTGAGTTAAATGAAAGAAAACTCTAAGTGGTCAAAAATAAAGATACTGATTGACTATACAGTAACAAAATCATCATTATAATGTGGGCAGTAAAAACTGGGCAGTGATTGTGAGGTCCAACCCTACCATAGATTTCAGTCCCAGGAAGTTTAAAGCGTTCAACAAAATTCTGCGTTCATACATTCTGGGTGAGCCAGAGGTTGGGAGGGCATTGCAGAGAGTGAGTGGAGAGGAGGAGGATTCCCTGCAGATTACTAAGAAGGAAATGGTTGCCAGGGAGGCCTATCCTCACACTAGGGTATGGTGGCAAAAAGGAAATGGCATGTGGATGCACCTCCAGAGCTCAGTGGGGCCGTCTCTGTCTTGGCTGAGTTCCCTCTGGCCTCCAGCCTCGTTTGAGAGAGTCCCTCTCTTTGGCTTTTGCCAGCGGCTTTTGGCTGAGAGACAGCGCGGCTCTAGCCCAGATTCTTAACCCCCAGCACTGGAACACTCTCTGTGTGTAGTGTGCTGCATTTGCTGCTCCTTGCTCAGTGCTGCCCTTGGCAGAGGAGCCGTCCAGGTCCCTTTGCATTGCTGGCTTTGTCCGGCCTGGCCCAGCTGGGGTGGGGTGGGGGAGTTGGTGGGTGGGGCAAGTGCCTCTCAGGCGGGTTCTGGAGAGATCACCAGCGTAGATCTTGTTGATCTCGTTCTGTGACTTGAGCATCACTTCTTCGCTGGAAAGTCTGAGAGGAACAGATCAGGGTTTCACAGAAGTTGAGTGGTAACGATTGGGACAGATTAGCATCAGCAACCACAGGATGTGCCAGGAAAGGATGGGGCTGCTGAGTCAGCCGGGAGCCGGTCTCAGGCTGCCAAAACGAGGCAGGCAGAGGAAGGAGGCTGCCGAGTGAGGCCTCCACCAACCTTGGGCTGGAGGCGGGTGTCACCCTGGGAGCCAAGAATCCTCTCCCTTCCTTCCCCTCCCCTGGCCTGCGCATCCATTTTGCACACAGAGGTTCCCAGCAGAGGTGGGCAGGTCTGTTGCCTGGAAGCAGAGCATCTGCCCTGGTCATGGCAGCCAGCCAGGCTGGATGGCCTCTGTGGTTTGGCTCAGGGGGAGGTGGTTTCGTTGGAAAACTGTCCTGAGGAGGAGGTGGGGGTGGAGGTCTCGGTCCGCTTCCCCATTTGCCTGGGGCTTGGACTGGGCGAGCAGCCCTCCCCACTTGGTCCTGCCCTCCGTCTCCGCTTGGTTGATCGACTGCTTGTTGCGCCATTGAGAGAGAAGCGTGTGTGGCCTCTTACAGTGAAGGTGCCCCCCACTCCATGGCTGGGGGAGGGGTGATTCCTTAAAGCAGCCCGTGGGGCCCCAGGTCATTGGATCGGCACCCCTACCCCAGCCAGGCCGCGACTGTCCCGGCCCGGCCTCCTGCAGGGAGGATGAGACTGGCCAAAGGGGAGGTCTACCAGAGGATTTTTCTTTGCGCCCTTCTCGGTGAACGCTTCCGCTGCTTCCGGGGGAGATGTCTTTGTTTGGGAGGCTGTTTGCACCAGCACAGCCCCCAGCTTTTAATTCTGCAAATGAATCCTCTTTTTGGTAGAATAGCAAGGCTCTGGGCATGGAACTGCAAGCCACAGCAATAATAAGTTTGTAAAACTTTTATTAATGTAATATAAAAGCAACAGCAACAAAAAGTTTTCTTTTGTTATTGCTAACAATTAGACACTAAAACAGGAGAAAAAAGTTTGCTTTGGTTTACAGGAAGCCCCACACAACCAATAGGAAAAGAGATGAGGCTGAAGGGGCTCCTCTGAGCCTGGCTAATGACAGTCCCAAAGAGATAGAGATCCCACCACATTTTTCTTGTTCTCTTTGCCCTCTGGCATTCCAAACTATCAGCTTTTGCAGAATTGGCAGACTTTTCTCCCCCCTGCTGCCTCTGACTCTGGCTGTTTCTCTGCTTCTGACTCCTTTCTTGGCTTCCTTCCTGGCGTCCTCCTTGTCTCTCCACTCTGACTCCTCTCTTCTTCTTGCCTCCTTCAGCCTCAACACTGCTGCCAGGTCTCTTTCCACAGCTGCCTCGGACATTCCACTTCCAGCTTTCTTTCAGCTCTCATAGTCATCAGCCTCCCCACTCTGACTCCTAGGCCTGGCTCACTTACTGGCATCATGTTGGTTTCACTTTCTGTTCTCTGCAAATCTCTTCTATTTTACAGGAAATCAAACTTAAATTGATGCAGAACAACATAAAATTAACATAAAGCACCATTTCATCACAAATAGGAGCCTTTGGCGTGCAAAGCCCCTTCCTGAGGCTGCCTTCCATTCCTGGGGGTCCTGCCTGGCGTGACTTAAGAACTCACTAACTGACACCTTGCAGAAGCTTAGGGGAGAAAAAAGCCAAAGAAAATTCCAGCTGGAAAGAGAGGGGTTCCTGACAGTGGGACCCCTTTGAAGGGGTGCAAATGCGTGCTCAGATGGAGGGTAACAATCGGTCTGGGATCATTTGACCCCTTCTGTGACTGCTGCTCTCCTGTATGGGAGGGGGCAGATTGCACCCCCACTCCAGAATGTCCATTTTGTCTTGGGGCACAAGCTCTGTCTCCAGCGGTGAGCAGCTGAACTTCCAGCCTGATTAAAGGAAGGAGGACGATTCACAGAGTTCTGTGCAGCCCTTTCCTGAGGCCCAGGTGTCTGGCCAGTAGCATCCATAACACTGAGGGAGAGGTGGCCAGAGGGGCAGGAAGGCTTCCTGGCGGTGGGGGTGGGGGTGGAGTAGGAGTAGAGAGCCAGGAGCCACAGCCTCTGTCCTGGAGTCGGGGCCCAGAATGCTGTGGCTCAGACTTGGCCTGGGGGGCCCTGGGCAAGAGCTACTCCTGGGGGGCCACCCTCTTTAACCCCCTGTGGCTCCCCAGCTGGAACATGCATCAGGGTCCCAGGCTTGCTGCTGCTGCTGCCGCCGCCGTCGCCCCACATGCAGTAGTAGTCGTTGCTGCAGGAAAAGAGGGCCTCTGTCTCCCGACAGGGGCCCAGCTCCAAGAAGGAGGGAGGGTCTGCCTTCTCCTTCTGTGTCTGTCCAGGCTCCCAGAGGGAGGCCCCCCAAGGGAGGAGCAGAGACCCCTTTCCCTGTCTGCCGCTGCTGCTCTGTGGCCCCTGCGTGCACTCTGCCCTGAGGGCCACTGGTTTCACTCCCACAGGACAGAAGGTGATCTGGGAGCTGGGCACTCCCAGGGCATGCCCTTTGCCCTCCTGGCTCCTGCTGGGCATGGCTGTGTCCTCCTCTGTGTTGCTGCCTAGGCACACTGTCTTCCCCGTGAGGCCGGCCCAGCCCTGCCAGAGAACAAAGGAGAGGCCCCTGTCAGCCCCTGCCTCCCAGAAGCCTTTCTGCCCGGAGAGGGGTGAAGGAAGGAGGGAGGGAGCTGTGCGTTTTCCTCCCTGTGGGTCTGGGGTGGGCTAGGAAGGAGAGCCTGCAGGTGAGAGCAGAAACTGGACCCCATCCTGTGCAGCTCCTCCTGGGCGGAGCCTGTCCACACTTGCCACGCAGGGGAGCACCAGGCCTCCCCTGGCCAGTCCACCTGCTCCCCTGCTGCTCTCCCCTTGCACGGCATTGCCTCCTTCCAGACTGTGGACTGCCTGCTGCCCCGGGGCCATTGCCTCAGGGGTGGGGTTGGGGGTGAGGAGCTTCTGCCGCTACCGTTTCCATATTCTACTCTTGGAGGTTTTAAAGTCATTCATGAGCCACCTTGAATGTCCTTTACCATGGGAAGGAACGAGAAAGGATCCTCCCAGTAATTGCTGTCGGTAGTGAGAACAGGCCGTCTCACATGGAGGGCCCACCCAAGCTGCTGTTGATGCAGTTTTTGCTTTCTGGAATGGGTGGAAGGAGACAGGGCAGAGAGCGAAGAAGGCTTAGCTAGGGCACTCCTGGCTGATTGAACTTCCTGCCACGGGAGCCTGGGCTGGCTTTGGCCACCTTCTGCCACCTGGCGAAGACCTTTGTGCTCAGGCAGGAAGGCCTTGCCAAGTTCAGTGATTGGGCTGCTGGGGAGGATCTTTTAATGAGTGTATAAAGCCTTTTTTGTTTTCTGTTGCTGCGTTCTCAGTGGTATCAATTGTGTTTTAATCCTCTTCCCTGTATGGGACCTGAGGTGGCTTTAATATTTGCTTTAAGTGTGTTTCACTATTCTGTGTCTTTGTGTTTTCATCTGCACCAGGATTAATGATGACTGAAGGTGGCCGCTGAAGGGTAGATTCCCAGACTGGAAGAACTGGACTGCCTGCCGTCCTGCTTGGGACCTGCTTACCTGCCAGTTAGTTCCCAGCTCCAGCACAAGGTAAAGGCAGGCCAAGTGCTTCACGTTATGGAGGCCCCCCCAAGGGAGGCATGTGGTTTGCCCTGTGAGGGCATTTGGGCCTTACACAGGACAAGAGGCAAAACCAGACCCCTTCTCCAGCCCACTCTCTTCCCATCTTCGCTCAGCTAAGGAGCCAGTGGACTTCAAAAACTAGGAGATGGATTTTGTACCTTTTTATTGGTCTAATAAAGGGATTTCCACAAAATGTGCTCAGGATTGGCAACAAGTTCATCTTGTTGGGAGCCCCCTTGTATCCCAGTCTTGATTGGGAAGGTGGAAGATAAACAGAAGCATAAAAGGAGGAGGAAAGGAGGAGAGAGAAGGCCAGTAGAGCTCAGGGGACAGCCTTGCCAGCCAGTGAGGGGCACAAGCCCCCTGTGGGAGGAGAGCCGAGATCTGGTCCCCATTGCAGTGGGTTCCCTCCTGTTCCCTCTCTCCCCATTTGATGATGGCAGTTACCTTGAAATCCCCATTGTGAGAGGTGTAGAGGGGCTGGAAGAAGGTAGCAGGCGTGGGGGTGTGGGCCCTCTCTTTGTCCGTCATCCTGGGAGAGAAAAGGAGAACCAGCTTCAGCTGGCAGCGCTGGGCATCCCCCCCACCCCACCCCCATGGGCGCAACAGCTGGGGAGGACCCCCTCTTCCCATCTTGCTGGCTGAACACAAAGCACAAAGACCCCATTTCAAGCAGCCCTCCTGCCCTGCCCCAGAACTGCGAAGGCCCCCCTCAGACATCCAACCTCTCTTTCCCTCTTGGCCCAGCCTGACTAGAGGGGAGCTCCTCGTGGGACAGAACAGGGTTAGCAAACAAACTGATCAGCAAAGAAGCACTTGACCTCTTCCTCTGATGCAAATTGTGTGTTACTGTGGGGCTCTGAGGTGGGGGGGGGAGTCACCCCCAGAGTGGCCACCTGGACTCCACAGGCGGTGCTTCTGTGTGCTGGAGGTGGTAAGCCAGCCTCCCCTCAGTGGATTCCGTCGGTCTGGTGCTGGTGAGAGAAAGTCCTGTCTCCGGAGGGGGACGTGTCAGGGTCTCCCTGCCTTCTCAAGCAATCCCCTCTCCCTGGTGAGCACCCCAGAGGCAGCCTCTGCGTCTGCACACCAGGCCACAGAGAGTCTGCCAGGTGGGTGTGTGCCCTGGGGCTCCCTCTGGGAGATGGAGGGTTGTGGGGGAGAGAAGGGAACTCGGTCAGCAGCGAGGTCCTGGGCCAGTGGGTGGCAGCTGCCTTGGCACCCCCCCCATACCCTGTTGCTGTCAGGGAGGGAGATGTTGTACCTGCAGAGAAGTCTGAGGGCCAGGAGCAGGAATAGCAGGGCCCCCAGGCAGAGTGGGAGGGAGGCCAGCAGAGGCCAAAGTGGAAGAGGATCTGGCAGCTTCTGCCCATCACCTGAGAAGGAAGGACAGGTTAGATTTCAGTCCTGTGTTGGCAAAGGGGCTTCCTCACCCCATGCCAAATCACACGCCCTGCCTCCCAGAGGCAGGGAGTGTGAAGTCTGAAGGGGGCTTCCAACTTCTGGTTTCATTTCAAGGTGACCAGCTAGCAGTGAGTGCTGGGGTTGGACGGGAAATTGGCCCCAGAACCCAGCATTCCTGACAGGTGATTCTTTTACACAGAATGGTCCTGGACCAGATTTGCCAGTCAAAGGAGCTGCGTCTTTCCTCTGATCCCTTTTGCTCCTCTAACCCAGGAGCCCACCCGCCCACAGATGGGAATGTGGCATTCTTCTTCTTCTGCCTCAGTACTGAGAACTTTTCAGGGTGGCTCTGCTGATGTTTTCATTTCTCTTATCCTTTGCCACCAACCTTGGGTGCAGGAGAAAGAGGAAGGCTGAGAGGGGGGACTGCAGGGGTGTGCACCTGTGCTTTCATGTGCCCATATGCCTGAGGGGGAAGAAGCGACGGAGGAACAAAGCACCAGAAGTGTTGCCCCGCCAGCCACACTCTGCAGCAAACCTGGAGGGGCTGTCCAGTGAGTGGTGGTGCTCCAGGGGCTCCACTGGCTGCAGTAGTTGGTGTTCTCATCTGGGATTTTGCAGCGGATTCGAGCAATGTAATCCATTCCACGCACAAACTCTGAGCCATCTATTTCTACCCACGATTCTTGGCTGATGAAGCTCTTGTTCTCTGCTTGCTGTGATGGTTGGAGCACAAAGAATTTGAATGGCTCTCCCTCTGAGTAGAGTAGTCCCCCCCACACACACACAAAGCTTTCAACGAAGGAGTTGGGCTCACAGACACCATGCTACCACTAGGCAGAGAGTTAGGTGTCTATTAACCATTAAGAGTGGCCACTGTAACATAGCAGCTGTCTGTTGGGCAGACTTGAAATACCCATCTTCTTTGTTGGCAGGAGTTGGTAGGCATTGGAGATTGGTAAATTCAGACCTCAGTGCCAGCCAAGAGAGCCACAGATTCTCTCCCTGCTTCCAGCTGCCCCCTTACCTGCCAGGGCTCTTTAACAATCTTCAGTGCCAGGTGCCAGTGCCAGTCCTGGAGGGGAAGGTCTTCATAGGCCTCTGACTTTTTCCACTGGATCAAACACTTGCTGGCATTGATGCGGCTCTGCAGGCCGGTGGGCGCATCACACTGGACTGGAAGGAGAAGTGATAAAAGCTGAGTATCAGTGTCTGTTTGGACGCAAAAGAAACCTCTGTCCAACCACCCACCTGCCTGAGTGAAGGGCTGCCCTTCCTGGACCTCCAGGAAAACAGGTGATCCACCTCCCGTCAGGGAGGGAAAAAATGGCACTCAGGCTGCCACCAGTGGGGCAAAAGAGGGGGGACCGTAAGCGTGAGAGGGTGGGAAGCCGTTCCCCAGTTCTGACTCAGTGTCTTCCTCCTAGTTTGGCCTTTCTGTGCCGGAGGTCTCCGTTTGTCCTTTGTCTCCCTTCTACCAGCTGGGCAGGTGGGCTGCTCAGGGACAGATCCCTCCTACGCCCTGCTTGGAACCCATGCTCCAGTGGGTGGAGGGGGCCATCCGGGCTGGAGCTGACTCCACCATTCTGGTTCCTGAGGGTGCTGAGCTGCCCTGCCCTCTGCCGCCACCCTCCTGCCCCCACGGCCACCAGGTCCCACTGAGCCTCTGGGGAACTGTGCAGGACTCACTGTGCAGCCTGGGCTTGTAGAACTCAAAGACAGGGTAGACCGTGTTCTTCCCCGAGGAGGCGTCGGCAGCATGCAGAGAGACTTTATATGTATCAAGCTCAGTGAACTCCCCGTCTCCCTCCGCAGCACAGCTGTAATGGCCGTGGGCTTCAGGGGATGCAGACAGGGGGCAGAGGAGGCTGCTAGAGAGGTTGAGGAAGCTGCAGCAGAAACAGAGTGGGGGGGGCCCTGAGGTTGCAGCTGGGGCCCTCTTGGTGCCAGAGCAACGCAACAGGCATTCCTGAAGCAGAAAGTGCCGTGAAGCAGGTGAAGCGTAACCCTCTTTGCACACCCACATGGATGCGCACCCTGAGCCTGTCGTCAAGGAAAATGAGCTGGAGGGGGGCAGTAAACTGAGGCTGGACCCTGGGGTCCTGGGATCCCTGCAGCCAAAGGGTTCCTGCCCACATGCAGACTCTCTGGGGTGCAGGCCCAGGCATGCAGCCAGAGGGATCCTCTGGAATCCTTTTCAGTCTCTGGCAGGCGGGGGTGGTGGCGTACTTTGGCTCAGTCTCCAAGCATTCCTGGCCCCTCTGTGGGGACAAAATGAGCACTGGCTGGATGCTTCTTTCTTCCCAGGCCAGTGGAACCTTCTGCTGCTGGTTTAGAAGACCCTGAACGGCTTGGGGCCTGAGGGAGTGCCATGTTGGTTGCTGGCCCCGCGCTGGCCCTTGAGATGCCCTGGTGCTACTGTGCAGTTGCTGCACTGCGCTGGCCCTTGAGATGCCCTGGTGCTACTGTGCAGTCTGAGCCCGGCCCGGCCCTGCAGTCTTGCAGAGCTGAGGGGGGCTGGCCAGCATGGTGGTTTCTGCTAGATGGAATGCTCTTCTCTCTGGATCTCTAATGTGGCCTAAACAAGTTATTGTTTTCATACACTGGTGGCAAACTCAGCCTTCCATCTGTTTTGTGGACGATGTCAATATTATTCTTGCACTGGGTGTCATATGTTTTACAGGTGCATACAAAATTTCAGGTCTAAGAACTCATAACTAATTAAATCTAGCTTGGTGCCATCTGCCTTGACTAGCAACTCCTGGCGGCACTGGGCAGAGGTCAGAATCGTGCTGGCGCCCTGCTTTGTTGTTGGTGGCATTGTGCAAGCCCACAGGCCGTTTGAGGACATTGCCGGAGGGCCCACCAGCACCAGGTTGGGCGACTGGAATTGTGCAGGCCTTAGCCTCTGAGTGCGGACATGCAACCTGGAATTGCACACAGTCCTTCAAGGACTTGACAAAAGTTGAGTAGCAGTGTAGCTGGGCGTAGCGCTAGGGTAGCAGGGGTAATGTGATTTTATGGTGTGTGTTTGGGGAATGGGATCATGCCCAGAGGGTTTTCTCCCTCAGGCCTTCTGTCAGAGGTGGGGTGGGGGACTGGGCAGAGCAGCTCCTTGCCTGGCTGAAGTGCAGTGCTCGTCCTCTTCGTCTTCCCTGGGACATGGCAGCTTCCAGGTACACAGGCACGGCTGCTGGTGGCCTGCCACTCGGGAGGGAGGGGAGCTTCCTTGGGAGAGCAGGGGGTAGGGCTGCCCACAGGGAGCATGGTGAGCCTCTGGCTGGGACCAGGGAAGTCCTGGAGACTTCATTACACAAGATGCCGTGGCCGCAGGCGCCGCCATTTTCTGCTCTGTGCAGCCACCTGCCTTCTGCCTCCCCAGCTCACACTCAACGTCCTCTGCCTCTGCTTCTTTGCCCCCACCACCTCCCGGCACGTGAATAGGGTGAGAGGCCCACCAAGCCGCCCAGCAGGCCCCTTGGGGTGTGTGGGGTGAAGGGCTGGTACACCCATCCCTACTCACTCTGAGAATTTGAGGTAGAAGGGCCCCTCTCCCAGGCTCTGGTTGTGCCGCTGCTTCCACTCACAGGCCACGTGGCGCCCTTGGGACCCGTAGCTGTTTAGGCAGCGCACGTCCTTGGCAAGCCCCCCTAGAAGATAGAGAGGAGGGGCAGTGGTGAACAGATGGGGGGTCAAGCTAGGGAGTCTCCAGCAGAAGCCCCACCATCCCTCCCTCAGCTTGGCTTCCTGATCCTCCTGCATGGGTAAGAGCAGCCCCACAGGAGTGGCCACTGGGCTTGCGTGGTCTCGGTCTGGAGGGCTGCCCTGCTTGTGCTGGCGGGGGGCGGGCAGGGGAGGGAAGAGGAGAGAGAGAGTGCCAGTGGGGGAGGCAGAGGGAGCTGTGTAGGGGTCTCAGTGTGTGGAAGTGGCTGGGAATCTGGGCCCATGTCTGCCCCCTCCTGTTGCCTGGAGGCCCCCTGGCGCCTTGACAAATGCACAGGGTGGCAAGGGGAGCAGGAGCCACCACAGCAGGTGGAGGGGCCGGGCTGTGCCCATCAGGCCCACCCCAGTCAGCACAGCTGGTGGTTAGAAACCCAGCAGCGGCAAAGGGAGGGAGGCATGTTCCCCCACCCCCACCCCCGTGGACGAATAGCCGCATGCTGTGGGAGGGTCTCATTGGATAGTGGCACCCAGTAGATTAATTGATTGCTATTTACTCCATATCCTGCCTTTCTCCCAGTATGAGCCCCTGCTGCTGCTCTGCTCAACATCAGAGCTCTCTCCTTGTTGCCATAAAGACCTCCGCCCCGGTCTTCCTGGGAGGAAGGCTTTGCTGAGAGTCTCTCCCCGGGGCTTGTGGTGTCTGCTGGGTGCATGGGTGGGGACAGGGAGGGGTCTCCCATCTATCCGACTGCTTGGCTTTGGCTACAGGTCTCCCACCAGGGCCCCCTCTCTACCCCTTCCCCATGGAGAAGAGGCATTAATCCAACCCCATCCACCCCCACCCCTGTGGGGCTGCGCTGCTCTTGGTCCTTCCCCATACCTGTGTCCTGGTGGTGCCAGCACTGCCTTTCCTCAGCCACAGGAAGAGGGAGGAGGAGGAGGTGAAGCAGAAGCGAGTGGACAGCCCCACAGTGGCCCCTCCCCATTGCCAGCACACCTGGAACAGAAGGGTGGCCTGTGAGGTGGCCCTGGAAATGGCCACTGAGCTAGGCACGCCGGTCAGGACGAATAGCTGCGGAGGGTGTTTGTGGTGGCGTCTTTTCCAACCAGGCAAGTGGAGAAGAAGAGTGGGGAGGTCGCAGCATCAGGAGACCATCAGGAGCCCCCTTCTTCAGCATCCCTGCTCAGGCCTTGCAGACTCATGGCGGCAGCTGCGGCCTCCTTGAGTGAAGCAACCCCCACCCTCCGTAATGCACTCTTGCCTAACCGTGAAAGGAAGGAAGGAAAGAGCCTAGGTGGGAAAGAACAGAGAGTGCGGCAGCTCTTGTATCAGCTGCCCCACTGCGGCCTTGCCTGAACAGGGTGGGCGTCCCTGCTCTTACCTCCCCTGCAGGCGTGAGAGGGGGCTCCTATTCCTTAAGTAAGGACTCCCCCAGGGGAAAAGGAAGACTAAACAAAGGTAGCCTCTTCATAGGAGCAGAGGAATAAACAAACTCAAAAAAGATCTGCTCCCAGCTCCCTTGGCAATTGGTTTGCGGAAGTAGAGACTAAGCTGGTTTTTGATCTTGACCTGACCCTCCTGGGCAAGTGCTGCCCCTTACCCCCTCCACTGATCTGTGGCCTCTTTGCTTGTAGGCAAAACCCCACTGGACCTCTTGGGAGAATGCAGTTTTTTGGCTCCCACCAGATTCAGCTGGCAGGAGAGGAAGCCATGGATGGGGGAAGAATTTGGCAACCAGATGACCAACTCTCATTCTCCATGCACGTAAGTGCAGGACGTTGCTTTCAGCATTGCTGGGTGACCCCTGATTCTTTCATGTTTCTCCTAAGAAGGGTTTCTTGTGCAGATATTATGGTTTGGTTAGAGACCAGCCTTTCCCACTGATGGGTTTGTGCCCCAGATCTGATCTGCTGCCTTGGCACAAATATAGAACCCGTGGCCAAACTGCCACCACTCCCTCCCCCAAGATTCTGGGGGGGTTTGGTGGGTGCTTGGGATGTGATCTGAACCCCTGTGTGAATATCACACAGAGTACTTTGCCTTTGACCCCCCTCCGGCCCCCAGCCAGTAGATGTTGTGAGGTGCAAGGAAGCCGCAGTGTTTCTCAAGGGCCAAGAGAGAAGGCAAGCAGCGTCCACCCTCCCAGCCCCACCGTGTGGGAGAAATTGGCTTTTTCTTACCAAATGGGTCCTTGCACAGCTGTGTCTCTTCTTCAGCTCTGCACCCCTTGGTCCCTTTGCTGGCTCTCCTGATCAGTCTCAGTCTGTTGCTGAGCCTGATTTTAGTGATAGTGTTGGTTGTGCTACGGAAATTCCTCTGAAGATTGTCAAACTGATCTGAGGGGCCCCTCAGATGAGCTAAGCAGTTAACAGCCCAGTGGGTTCACCAGCTAAAGCCTGTGGCCTCAAACAACGCCTGCCCAGCCCCTCCCAAGCAGTTTTGGTCAGTTAATCAGTTACTAATTGCTTTATTTCTGATCTTCGCCTGGATGCTTCTCTGTGGAGGTTCCTCCTGGCCATTCCGAGGTCCAGGAAAATCTTCTCTAGTAGAAATGAGGTTGCCACTCCTCCTTCCTTCCAGTCAGGCACCTGTGAGGAAGGCAGGCCTGGCTAGGGAGGGGATGCAACACCCCTGGCAGGCGGGCACTGGGCTGCCTTTACACCCAAATCCATCCCTTGGTCATGGGGGGTGGGGGGCAAAGGGTGATACTCCAGTGTTGTTGCTACTGTTGTTTTTTTAATGCAGTTATACCCTGCCTTCCCTGCCCCAAAAAACAGGCCCTCAAGGCATCTTACAAAGAGTGAAACACACGCAGAGGGAAACAGTAGAAAGGCATCCGTGAGAGCATGGAAAATTTCTGAGTGTTGTTGGACTGCAACTGCCAGCATTCTCAACATCGGCATTGCTGACTAGGAGCACTGATGGGAACCGCAGTCTGACAGCATCTGGAGGGTCCTGTGGTTCCCCCATAATAGAATGGGCTCCCCCCATGGCAGCCCCTCAGATCCTCCCTTCCAGACCCCTCCGCCACCCTGGTGGAGCACCCCTTCATCAGGCTGCTGCCGGGCAGACTCCATTGCTGGTGTCCTTTCTGCCCAGGAGGAAGCAGGTTTGAGGACGTGCGCAGCCTGCCTCCCCAGGAGTGAAGGAGACTGGGGGGAGGGTGGGAGAGGAGGGCCAGGCCCTCTGTTGGCCTGGCAGCCTGGGCAGCGGCTGTAGCCCAGCAGGCCCCGGACGGCCTCTGTCCCCCCCTCACCCCAACGGCTTCCACCGCTGGCTCGGAGCCCCCTGTGACGCTCTGCAGGAGAGGTCTGGGGAAGGGGGCTGCCTTCAGAAGGGTACCAGGCTGGCCAGTTGACAGGGTGAGGAGGAAGAGGATCCGCCCAAAGGGAGACAAGTCAGGCGGGAAAGAGAAGAAGGTGGCCCGGGACCTGGGCAACCTGAAGGTGTTGTGCCAGGGACCAGGAATGGGGGAAGGGTCTAGGGTGCCACCCAACCTAGCCCCTCGCCACCACAGAGGCAGAGGAACGGTGCTGCCTGCAACCCACTGCAGTCCCTGTGCCCCCCCATTGTGGTGTGAGCCCTTGCCCCTTCCAGAAACAATCCTATCCTCTTTGTGCCCGCCCCAAGCCCAGCAGGGCGGAAGTCCCATCTTCAGGAACGAGTGGGACGAGCTCTTGGCCGGAGCCAGATTGTCTTTATTGACTCAGGACCCGAAAGAAGGGCAGGACTGATGTGGGGATGCCAGAGGGAAAATGCATGAGAAAGAGGAAGCGCCAAGAAGGGAGGGCAGGGCAGCGGCTGTGGGGGCTGCTGTGCAGAGTCCTGCTCCTGGACCGTTCCCTGCTGCCCACCCTCAAGAACCTCCCCAGCCCAGCTGTAAAGTAAGGGGGGTTGTGCCTCTTCCTGGTGGGCTGTTCTTTGGCGGCCCCCGGCCCCCTCAGCCGAGAGCTTGGGCTCAGTTCCCCTCTGAGAAAGTTGTCTTCCGACCAAAGAGGAAAGAAGAGATTTGGCCCTTCTCTGGGTTTGGGGCAGGGGAGGAGCAGCAGAGAGGGGCAGCTGAGGGCTTCTCCCCTGGCATCCTCCCAGATGCGGGCCAACTCTGGACTCTCTTCAAGCCTTGAACCCGTGGCCAGAGACCCACTGCTTGACGTAACTTGGCAGGAAGGCCTGTGTCTCCTCTCCTCCCCCCCCCGCGGGCCGCCTTTCGCACTCTGAGTCCAGGGGGCTCCCATAGTCACAGTCTGCAAAGCCACTGTCGATGGTGTCGAGGTCCAGGCTGTTCTCAGGGTCTCCCTCGTCGTCCGCCTCCAAACAGAGGGAGAGCAGAGTGCTGTAGAAAGGGGTCTCCTCCTCTGAAGCAGAGAGGCCACCCGCCGCGATCAGCGAGCAGCGTTCAGGAGGCGGCGGCGGCGGAAAGGGTGGGCCAAAGAAGAGCAAGCCCTCCTCCCTGGCCTCCCTGCCCAGGGAGTCCCCTGCTTTCCGGGACGGAGGGGCAGAAGCAGCGGCGGCAGCCAAGGGAGGGGCACTCAGCCGGGGGGGGGAGGAAGTGGGGGGAATCAGGGTGTTCTTGGGCACCCCCTCTGCCCAAAGCGCCGTCCCAGGAAGCTGCCCGTCCTGACTACCCCCTTCGCAGTGGATCCTGCGGTAGGGGTCCCTCACGCCCGCAGCTGTCCATTCCGCCGCCGCTTCCTCCCCCGCCTCCTGCTGGGGCTGCTTGGCGGCACAGTGGTCGCAGTGCTGGCAGCAGGGTGCGGCCCCGCCCGCCACGGTGACGGTGTCGATGGAGAGACGTCCATAAGGCTGCTCTTGCGTGGCCTCCTCGTGGCCCTCGGGAGCACGCGGGGGGGCCTCCTTGGCGGTGCCTCCGCATTCAGCCTCCCCCGAGCTCGGGGGGAGGAGCTTGAAGCTGCCTGTCCCGACGGCTTCTGGGCCAAATCCGGGCCCCCTCTCGAAGACCTCCAGCGTGGCTCCGGCGCCAGGGGTGCCCACCCATTTCTGCAGAGAGAAGAGAGGGAGGGGTCAGCGGCCGGGGAGGGGGAGAGGGTACACGGAGCTTTCGTGTGTGCGCGCACGCATCACCGAGGGCGGCGGGCTCTTGGAAGGGGGCGCCAGTCATCCTGGTCCGTCCGACACAGCAGAGAATCTGCAAAGGCCCGGGCATCAAGTGGCCTGAGGGTGCCCCTGGCCTACTGCTCCCCTCTTTGGCCGCAGGATGATGGGAGCTGCAGTCAAGCAATACCTGGAGGGCCACAAGTGGTCTTTCAGGCCCTTGACCTCAAGTGATTTTGAGGCAGCTTGAGTTTGTTGTAAAGGTGAGGACCCGCTTGGATCTCTCTAGGATCGTCTCCTGAGGCCCTTTCCCAGGACTGGTGGCCCCTCTCAGGGGTCTGCCCCATCCTTCTCCTCCAGAGGACAGTGAGCCCCCTTTGGGCCAAGGGAGCTGTGTCTTCCTTGGGAGGGAAGAGCAGCCGAGTGGTCTCCCTCACAAGGAGGATGAAGAGGGGGCCCAGGGAGGAAGCCACGCCTAGTGGTCACAGGGCGGCCTGTACCTTGAAGTCTCCTTGGTGTCCCAGGTAGAGGGGCTGGAAGAAGGGGGCAGGGCTGGGGACAAAGAAGTCTAGCTTCTTCCGCAGCCTGCCAGAGAAAGAAGGAAGAGGGTTGGGGGTCTGGTGAGGGACTCGTCCCACCCGCTGGCCAGGTTGGGTGGAGCTCTGCCAGCCACTGCTGTTGCTCCCCCACATAAGACCCCCCAACACAGGCACTCACCTCTTGCCCAGGAAAGCCAGGAGGGCAGGACAGAGGCTGAGGAGCACCAGCCACTTGGCATTCCCTCCTTGGTCCCCTTGGCTGTCGGCGGAGGCTGGGGAAGGAAAGCGAGGCTACCATCACCAAGTGGCTCGTTGCCGTGAGCCAAGAGGGTGGGGGACTTCCACCCCTTACATGGATAAGCTGGCAAGGGGTCCGTGAAGGGCGTGCCTCTCCTTGGGACCCTGGGGCCCCAGGGAAAAGCCCTCTCCCCACTGCAGCCCCCAGGGAGCGGGGCTTACTTTTGGGCAGAGTGGTGAGGGTGGCCGGGGTGCTCCACCTGCTCCAGGTCCCCTGGTAGGAAGGCCCTGGTCGGGCTCGCACTTGAACCTCATATTCTGCGTCCCACTCTAATTCCTTGGGGAGGAGCCATAGGGCCCCCACGTCCTGCAGGAGGTGCTTCTGGCTTTGGCCCTGCAGAGGGAGAGAAGTGAGGGCCCAAAGATCAGGGAGGAAGCCTGGGAAAGGTAGTGCCCCCCCCCCGAGGATCCAAGTGAGAAAGGGGGCACTCAAGTCACTAGTGGCCCCTCAGCATCCATGTAGCCTCATGGGTGGTTCTGGTGGGGAGGGGGGGTGGCATGAAAGGGGGGCACTGCCTCCAGGTGCCCCGCCGGCCGTGTCTCTATGCTGGCACTCGAGGGGGAGCAGGGACCTCCGCCAGAGCTCTTCTGCGACCACCCATGTTGCAGGCCTTTCCAGCAGGGGAGGGAGGCCAGACTCTCTTGAGGGCCAAAGTTTCAGGCCTGGCCAGATGGTCTCCGTTGCGCCCCACCAGGGTGTCCGGGGGGATCTGCCCGCCTTTCTTGCCAGAAGAAAATCCGTGACAGACAGAAGAAGGAGAGGAAGAAGCAGCGCAAGGGGGGAGGCTGACAAAGCAATTACTTTTTTCTGCCCTGCCCCCATGTGGAATGAGGCCAGGGGGGCGCATAGCAAGAAATGCCCCCTTCCCAAGAACCCAGCTCCACACCCCTGTCCAATGGCCCCTGGAGCCCCCCTTCTCTGTGGCCCTGGGCTGCCTCCATACCTGCCAGGGGTGGCCCCTCTTCCGGTAGCGCAGTTCGTACTGCAGGCGGCCGTTCAGGGGATGGTACTTCCTGTGCTTGTAGGGGGTCTTCCAGGAAATGTTGTAGCTCCAGGGGGAGGCAATGACCGACAGGTTGAAGGGTGGCTGTGGCTTAACTGGGAAGGCAGAAGGGTTATGTCAGGCGTCGCAAGAGTTAGGACTCCCCGCTTCTCTCCCACTCCCCTCCCTGCTGTGAGGAGGTCTCTGCAGGACCAGTGGTGGCGGGGGGAGCTGGTCATGATCCCACATTGGGAGAAGGAGCAGCAGCAAGAGGGAGAGACACAGACGGCCTCGGCTATCAAGCTGCCCCTCGGGTCTGCCTTTGCTTCTCTGCAGACCCCCTTCTCCCTGTCACCTCCCCCCCGCCCTAGGCGGGGGGCCTCTCTGGCCTCGTGTGCCAGGGTCAGGGATAACTTCTGCCTCCCTCCCTCCCTCTCCTGTCCCTCCCTCACAGGCGCCCAACCAGCCCTGGGGGCTCACTGGCTTTGGTGTTTCAGCTCCAGCCCCCTCCCCACACTTACTGTTTTTATTAAACAGAAACGTCTTCTGGCATCCTTTGGGAACACCAGGCACCAGCTCATCTGCAGCTAAAGTGGCCGTCACATTAAAGGCGTTATCTCCGAAGCACAGCCTCTGCTCCGCCAAGCAGGTAAATTGTGTCGTTGAGGTGTCATTTCCAGAGACAGTGAGGAGGTGGCAGGTGCCCCCTTCCCCACAGTTCCTTCAAAAGCCAAAGAGGTCTCTTGTCAGTCCTCAGGCAGCAGAAACCGTGACTAGGCAGGCCATGAGAGGTGCGTGTGATGGGAGAACCAGGGAAATGCCCGCGGAGAGCAGTGAGGGTGCTCCTACATGTGCCTGTGGACATTTCCCTGTGGGCAGGTGGACTCCTGGCACTCCTTGGTCAGTTGGGGGAGACCGCTTGCACCCCTCCCTTTGGCTGATTTGGTGGATGGGGATGAGTTGAGGCCATTCAGCACTTCTTGGCCACATGGTACGTACAGATCCCTTTGTTGTCCCACGTAGGGGACAAAAACTTGGAGGAAAGTGGGCAGGGGAGGCAAGAGGCAGAGACACTGGTCTGGTGGGTCAGCAGCCTGGCATTACCCCCCAGCAGTGGCCTGGGGCCCGCCATCACCCTCATGCGCTTATAACACAGACCAGCCCTGCAGGCCAAGAGCTCAGTGGGCCCATGGGGTTCCTGCCCAGAGGGAGAGGGCGGTTTCACTCTCAAGGAGAAAGCAGCCAGTTGCACCCAGGCACCGGGTGGGCAAGGCAGGCTAGGGGTCAGGGCAGGGGGACCCTTGGGTAAGAGGAGGGGAGGCAAGGGCTAGAGGCAGCTCTGTTTGCCCCACTGCAGCAGGAGGCACTCCAGCCCCCAAAGCAGAGGTCCAGTGGGGTCAGCCAGGTAGCTCCTTCTCCCCTTCCACATACCACTCTGCTGTGAGATTGTAGGCCATGGCCCTGGAGGGGCGGAGACCCTCTCCCCAGGTGCATGTCAGCGTCTGGAGGTAGTCAGCAAAACAGGCAAGCTCCTCACAAGCCGAAGCTGAACAGCCATCTGGAGAGAAAGTGAGGCAGCGTCAGGTTTGGCTTTGGGGAGGGTCAGGTGTCTGTGGCCCCAGCCCTCCCCATTAAATCTCTCAACCCGTTCCCTGGAGCAACCCTCCCCACCCAAAACCCCTGTGTGTGTTCCCTCCCTTAGGCCTTGAGAGTGCAGCCGTAAGGGGTGGGTGGCCAGGTCCTGGACTTTGGTCCCGAGATGGAAGGATGAGAAGAAAGGGGGGGTTGGCCCAGGAGGGGACAGGACGGGTGGGATGAGGGGCTCTGGAGAGCATGGGGGCTTCCACGTGGGCAGATCCCACCTGCTTGTGCAGGAGAGACCTGTCAAAATGGGTCCTTTGTGGAAACAACAGCAACCAATGGAAGATGATGATGTGGGGATGCGTGCGAGGGTGACAAATGGATGGCAGTGCTGTGCCCCCCCATTATATGAATGAAGCCGGACCAAGGGGGCACCATGATAGCCTCATCTGGAAGCACTTCCTGGTGGGCAGGGACCAGACCCACAAATGGGCAGGGGTGCAGTTGGGACTTACTTGGGTGGCGGAGGAGGAAGAGCAGCAGCAGCACCTGGGGCGGGGGCAGCTGGGGTGGCAGCGGCATCCTCCTTCGCTGGCTGCCGGTCCAGGCGACAGGTCCAGCCTGCTTCTCTGGAAGGCAAGCAGGGTGGGGTTTTCTCTGTCTCTCCCTCTTTGTGCCCCCGCAGCGCATGGGCTTCTGGGCACTGTGCCCCTGCTGCCCGGGGAAGGGTTACCTGTGGCAGAGTTTTAAAGAGTCCTTAGGGGGTGGGATGGAATCGCGCTGCCTCCCTCGCTTCTCATGCTCTGTCCAGCACCAGGGGCGGCCCCGAGAGACTCGGGTGGCGAGGGAGGAGGCCGGCGGTGTGAGAAGAGGCCTGAAGGGCTGGCCTTGTGACCACCAGCAGGCACAGGAGCCACTCTCGGGGATCCTGAGCACACCGTGCCACCTACAGTGAGCAGCTCGCTGGGAAAGTGTACAGAGGTGGCAGGTTGGGACGTGCGGGCCTGTGTGTGTGTACGTGTCTTGTGGCCTCCAGAGGCTGGGACTGGCTCTGCTGGGTGGAACCGATGAGACTGACGCTCCGACGCGGCCCAGAGAGGGCCCCGCGACCCCCCGCTGGTTGGGAGGTGACTTCGTAAAGCTCCCGGTGGGTGACCCTAGTCTGTGGGGCTGCTCTTGGGGTCCAGGAGCCCCTCGGCTGAAAGATCGCGGAGAAGCTCGTGGCCGGCAGAGGGGAGGGTGCACGTCTGCACTTTGAAAAGAAGTACCACCATCCCACTTTCTTGTGAGGAGCGTCCTCCAGAAAGCGTGGGGAGCACCACATGAGGCCCAGGGCCTCATCAAAGCGTGAGGGGGTCAGTGAGATGAACTGGCCCCCCACCATCACTACCCTATGCCTTAAGAGGCGGGCTCCCAGATTCCACTTAGACTGGCCCCACTGTATTTGTAGAGAGTAAGAGCTATCTCTGGGAAAAGAGATTACATGATCTTTGAAAACTTAATGCTGCAAAAGAATCTTCCCCTTTCCAAACTGATCCAGTCCTTCCAGAAGTAAGGCACGCTTGTAAATGCGGAGGTACGGGGAAAAGTCTAACCCGGGAATCGTTCCTGGGAATTGCATTTTTCCAGCTCGACGGGCAGAATGCTGCGAATTTGAATACGCAGAGTGGAGGGGAAGGGTCTCTGGGGGAAGTTTGGAAGTGGGCAGCAGAGCACAGAGGAAGAAAGAAAAAGGGGGGAGCAACAGTTTTAAAGCCTTTAGCAATAAAAAATTACAACGGGGGGTATTTAATCTCCATGGGAGATGAAAACTGCACAGGCCAAGAGCTTGCTGAATTTTGATGGGGTGCCTTGCCAAATGCCATTCAGTTTAGTTTTTCTTAAAAAAAAAAGTTTGAAAATTAAGGTGCACTGACATTCTGTGCTAATCTTTAAAAAAATTACCTAAAAGGAAAAAAAAATGATTTTGAAATTATCATTTTTTTTTACAGCACAGAACATTTCTTTCCCATTTTGTGTGAAGGGTTGTCTTCCCCATCATTGTCTGCCTCTTTTTTGTTGTTTTTAAGAATGTGAGGAACAGCAGAAATGGGGGAAATGATCTATTTATATATGTACCAGCGAAAATAAGATATATGAAAATGTCTGTTGAAAACTAGAATTTATACTTGTACTTTCAAAAAGCAATAAAAAAGAATACCAATAGGAACAGTCAGCCCTCCACATCTGTGAATTCTGTATCCACAAGTTGGATCAACCATGGCTTGAAAATAGTTTTTTAAAAATCCAAAAAGCAAACTTTGATTTTGACATTCTATATAAGAGGCGCCATTTTACTATACGACTGTACATAATGGGACTTGAGCATCCGTGAATTTTGGTATCTGAGGGGATGCTGGAACAAAACCCTAGTGGATACCGTGGGCCCACTCTAATATTTTTGGTTGATTCTCCTTTCTCTGCTGAACTGCACTGAAGTTCATATAGGCATACACATGCATATCACATGCATTGTGTGTGTTGGTTTGTACATGAGTTACATATTCAATTTCACTTTGAGGTCCCGTTTGGTTTCTAGCAGATTAAAACAGGTTGCTGGGTTTTTATAAAATCTTCCCCTCTTTTAATAGTGTTATAATCCTGAAGAGAACCAGAAAACTATTGCCCTTAGAATGGTACTATAAGTTTGTTGCTCATTTTATTGGTAGAGATGATTTTTCTTTTCTGTTTCCTTCCCTCCTTCCTTTTCAGCCCCTCGCTTGCTCTGATTTGGCCAATTCCCCCTCATTCTCCTGCTAGAAGCCCAGGAGGGCTGTTTTTCAGGGCTATCTGGGCGCAGCCCTCCCCGAGGGGCCTCCCGAAACGTCCAGTGGAGCCGGTGGCCCAGGACCTGCTGCTTCAGGGCAGGGCAAGTGGCTGCAGCCGGGTGGTACGGAGGGAGGAAGGTATTTATTGGCAATAGGTTAATACACTTGTTCTGTTGTGTAAAGTTACAGCCTGTTTTCAAGAAAATTAACAAAACAGGAGTCTGGATGGAAAATATACATTGTTAAATCATAACCTAAATAACATCAATAGTTTTTACTCCAAAGAAACATCTCTATAAGATTTCTAAACATACGTGTATTTGTTTATGGAAAGATAACCTGGGCACGTTTGGCTGCATAATGGATAACGCGAAGGCCTTTGTCCAGAATCCAACAGCTTGGCCCAAACGGAGCACGCCCGCTGGATCAGGGGCCAAATACTAAGCCAGGGTCTGTGTAAACCCTGTTGATCCAAGGGGCCTGCTCCTGTTGGGACTGGCAGTTGGATTTAGGCCCTTGTCATTTGAAAAAATGTGAATCGCCCAGGAACTTTATTTAGAAGAAAGTCTTACTGAACTGTCAAAGTCACTGTAAACGCAGTAAACTATATTTTTTAAATATATTGTCTGCCTGGGGAAAATTGTGATATCATTTGGCATGATATTCAGAAATGACTCAGAATTTCTCAGAAGAGTAGAGAGAAGACTCAGTTCAGTAGCAGCTTTTGAGCTGGGGAAATTTTAATGCAGGCGTTAAAAGACTTGCAGGGTGAGGGCCGAAACGATGCAAGTAGCTCCCCCACCGTGGAAATCTCCCTCTCACCCAACGTTGGGCTCCTCGTCCAAATCTCCCCCTGGGCAACAGAAGACCCTTCTGCTTGGGCAGTGCTCGCTGCGACTGTGGTGCGCTTTCTGTATGCCTCGTGGGGGAAGGAGGCTTCCCCACCACAACTGTTGTTTTTCCAGACCTTCTTGACTGAAGAGGGTAAAAAACTGGGGGGCTCTTTTTTCTCCGGGGGCAGGGAAGGTTCAGCTCTTCCTATCCCACCAGCGGGCATGTAAGGATCTTCACTCCCTCCTTCAAATGGGGGGGGGGCAGTCTGTGTGCCAGGAGTGCCAGAAACAGTAGAGTGGCTGCCAGGGGGTGCCAGCTTCTCCCTTCTCCTTCCTGACCCCTCGGCCCGCAGTGCAGGGGTGGCGCTGGCTGACTTGTAGGGGTGTGCTGGGAAGATTAAGGTGTGGGGCATCCTGTCTTCTTT
This sequence comes from Cyclura pinguis, assembly GCA_030412105.1. Lineage (NCBI taxonomy): Eukaryota > Metazoa > Chordata > Lepidosauria > Squamata > Iguanidae > Cyclura > Cyclura pinguis. Next base: position 28,661,499 of record CM059609.1, on the reverse strand, counting down.
TCAGACTGCTAGCCGTGGGGTGGCGGAGGTCAGGCGTGTGCTGGTCACCCATTTGCCTCCCCTCCAGCCCTGGTCACTCTCCTCCATGTGCCCACAGCTCTCTGCCCCCCAACCATCCCTGGCCCACCCGCCCGGCCCCACTGTTACCGTTCTCCCTTCTCCTCCTGGTCGGCTGTGTCCCCCGTGGGCCTTCCTCTCCCTCTGAGGCACAGAGACCTGGTGAGTAATAACCAGACTCCGCTCTCTGCTCCGCCAAGCCTGACGTCAGCTGGGCCCGGTTGCTCCGACCCGACCGGCAGCCGGAGGAGGGGAGGATGTGGTGAGGAGGACGTGGGGGGGCAGGAACTGCAAAAGGGGCCCAGGCGCGTCTGTGCGTGGCCGGGGGCCCCGTGGCTCTCTGGAACGCGTGCGTGGAAAGGGGGCTGCAGCCGGCTGGCTGAGGGCTGGGTGCCACGAGCCACGGAGCAGCCGTGGACTGGGCCGCATCGCAGCCCGGGGAGGCCAGCTGGGACTGGGGGTTCCTTCTGCCACGGCGGAGAGCATGGGAGGCATAGCCAGGGACCTTTTTCAGTGGAGGGGAATGAACAGCCCCCCCAGAGGCAGCGGGACTGGAGCTCCCAGCATAGCCCAGGCTGAGGCAGGAAGGATGCTGGGGGGAGCGCTTGCCCAGGAAAGAAGCGCGAGGTGCGGTCCCTCAGCTCTCTCCTGTAACATGACTTTTTCTAGGGGTGGCTGGGCTGTGATTCCCAGCATTACCCACCATGGGCTGTATGCACGGGGGGCTTATGGGAGCTGCACTCTAGCTCCCCACAGCTCAAGGCTGCCCACCCGTCCACCACAGGGGCTTCCTACTCCCTTGGACCAGCGTTCGCTGGGGAGGGGATGCCTTTTGGTGTCAGAGGAGAGTGCAGGCAGCATTCAGTGTGTCCCCCCCCCCCCGTGATCTTTGACCTGTCCAAGACAGAAAGAGCAGGGGTATCCCCTCTCCGTGCTTGTCTCAGACAAGGGACGCCCCCCCCCCCTTCTACCTGGGTGTTGTTGGAAGGCAGCACGGATGCCAAAGCATGGGCTAGGCTAGAGGGGCTGAGCCCCCCCCCCCCGATATGCCCCTCGGTGGGCCCTCTGAGGAATCCTCACCCGGCAGGGCGTTCCCGGATCGGGAAGACACAAGACTTCCCACAGCGGTTCTCTGGCGTTACAAAGGCTGCCTGCTGCCGCCTGCCCCGCACACGCTCAGGAGTAGGCAACGCTGAGCACCTTGCCGGCTCGACGCTGCCCCTGCAGGGGGCCTCATGTTGACAGATATTTCAGCAATAGTGGACGGGTGGGGAAAGTCCGTTTGCTGCCCCCCCCCCCATTTTCTGCACCAGAACCTCTGATACAGATTTTTGGATCTCGGTTTTTAGTGTAGCGGAGGGCTACCGGAAGCCCCATGGTTGCCTTTGTGCTTACATAATACGTTCTTAAATATTTTCCTTTGCTTGATCATTTCTAGCTGTTTTTAATATTCTCATTTTTGTAACATTTACTTGGTTGTTACTTTCATAGCGGTCAGATTTTTTCCTGCTCCGACTGGGGGTGTTGCTGTTATTTTAATGCGGTGTCTTCAGTGCTTTTACCGAGTCAGCGTGGCACGGTGGCGTAAGTGTTGGATTGCTATGACTCCAGAAGCCGGAGTTTGATTCCCCACTCGGCCACGGAAACCCCCGGGTGGCCGCGGGCACATCGTGTACTCTCAGCCCCGGAAAACCCAGCGATCAGTTTGCCAGGGGCGAGGTAAGTCGGAGGCGACCGGAAGACGTGCAGCAGCCACAGCCACAAACGTATCTGCAGTGGGCAAACTTAGCAATGACCTCCCTGCCCATGTTGAGCCCCCTCCCCCCCAAAAAACAGTTCATTGGGCGGAGTAAGGAAGGGGGCCTTGTGGGGGGGATGTTGGTCTTTCCTCTTTCTTCCAGGAAGCCCGCTGTGGGAGGGGGCTTTCCCCAACCCAGGAGAGGAAGCATGAAACAACCCAACTGAAATGGTGCACAAACAGGGGGGCGGGGGAGGAGTCCGGCAGAGCCCAGCCCCCCCTTCCTGCAGCGGGGAGAGGCCGCGCCCACGGGGGCGTTCTCACGCACCAGACAATGCAGGGAAGGGCGAGGCAGATTGAGAAGAATAAAAAACCTTTAATGCTCTCAGAAGAAACAGCGATTGCCCCTCCCCGTCCCCAGTGGTTTGGGGAACAAACAGCGGGGGGGGTCCCCGGGGGTGTGTCGGGCAGCAAGAGGGTGCTCTCCCCTCTCCCGCCCAGCCAGAGGGTGACACGCCTGGAAAGTAGGACAGGTTGGAAGAGAACCAGTTGGGGAGTACTGGGGACAGAAAAGGTTCCCTGGAGGGGCAGGCAGATACCCAGCTCTGCCTCCTCCTCTTCCTCAGGACCCCACCAACACTTCCCCTTGCTGGCCCCTTTGCTTGGCTTCCCTCCCCAGGGAGAAAGAGCACCCTGGCACCTTCAGGTGGGCCTCCTCCTGCTGCCTTGAGGGGCCAGACCCCAACCCCACCTGCCATTAGCAGAATGATGCAAATTGCACCCCCCCTTCCCATAACAGATGTACACACATGGCCCTGGCTAGAGGCTCGGCCTCCCTGGAAGGCGGCAGCCGCCCACTCAGCCCTTCTATTCCACGCCCCACAGAAGAGAAGACTCGTCCTTCGAAGAACCACCATGTAGTGTAAATGCAGGAGGAAGAGGGAGCCTCCAGCCCCCCACAAGCCCCTCGGGTTCAGAGCTGGCCCTCCCCACCGCCACCAGCTCCTCCTCCTCCACCCAGTGCAAGGCAGGGACTCTCTGGCCAGGCCAGACTCCCTGCCCCCAGACTCTCACCCAGGGGGACAGGGCCGCTGCCGTTCCAGAGGAGGCCGGGGAGGGCCTTGTAGGGGGCCGGGATGGCCAGGGTGTCGCCGCCGCCGCGACGGCCATCTCGAGCTGAGCTGCTGTCCTGAAGAGCAGAGGCAAAGGACCGGTAGCCAGACAAGAGAGTGGCTGCACTGCAAGAAAAGTCCCCTGGCTTTCCTGGGCTCTCCCAAGTGGGCCGTTCGGGGCTTCCCTCAAGCGCTGCTGTTGAAAGCCAAAATTCACCAGTGCCTGCCAGGAAGGCACTCTGGAGCTCCTCAGATGGAAGGCTGCACGGGGGCTGGATTTGGCCACTGTGGGGCAGATCCTGTGGGGTGGCCTCTGCCTCCCCCTTCTGGCTGGGGGCAGCCGCTGGCTGAGGCACCAGACTGCTGATGGACCGGTAGCCGAGCGTGGGGATGCTTCCTGCAGCTCGCCCGTCCGACCAAGGACAGAATCTGTCGGCGCCCATGGTGCCAGCCGACCTCTGAGGCGAGAGGGGGGTGCCGGGCTGCCAGTCAAGAGAGGCACTGCCCTGCAGCCCCGGTTGTTGCTCAGGCCCAGCGGGACTTCCTAGGGGAGGAGGAACCTCAGGCTCAGCGAAGGTGTTCCGGTAGCCAGATTCCAGCAACACCTCTGGTGGAAGGCTGGGGACACCGAGGACTCCCTCCACAGCCAGGCCCACAGAGTCTCCTGGAGTCTCCTGGTCCTCGGCGGCAGGTGCCTCAAGGACCCGGGCATCTCCGGTGCTGAAGTCTCCATTCAACAGGTCTTGGAAGAGGCCAGCCACCAGCTCTTGGTGAGGAACCAGCTCCTCCTCACCTTCCTCCTTCTGGCCCACGGGCTTGGCGTCAGCTGTGCGGCGGGAAATCACCAGTGGACGTTCAACCACTGCCAGCTCCGGTGTGAGGAAGACCTCTGGTTTCGGCCTGGGGTTGCCACCGCTGCCACCGTGGGCTGTCTGGAGCACAAGGGGACCAAAAAGAGTGGCAGCCACAGCGGTTTTGCTCAAAGAGTCCTTGACGTTTCTGTTTGGGGGAGAAAAAAACCCACACATGGCTCAAGCCTCGTTCTGCATGTTTGTGTGAAATACAGAGACCTCCGTCTGCCACAATTCATCCCTTGAACCTCCTCATCCCTCCCCCTTGTTGCCTCAGCCCACTGCCTGATGGGGTGGTGGTGCTTGGGGATGATTCCTACCCTCCCCATGACAAAAGCGACAGACAGCAAAGGCACCAGACTGGCAGCCACCCACCCGAGAGCCCGCGTGGTGGCGCACGGCTGAGAAACTCACCCTTTCCTTGGTCCTGGTGGGAGGGTCTTCTCTTCGCACAGAATCCTCTTCGTATGAGGAAACTGAAAGCGGCACAGAGCTGTTTTAGCAGGGGAGCGCTGCCTCAGAGCAACCCAGAGGGAACCCCACATCTGCCTCCCCCCGGCCCGAAGGCAGCCCCTACCGTCATCATGCTCTGGGCCATCTTGCTCTTGGCAGGGCTCGGGATCCAGTCCCACCAGTCCCTCTTTATCCTGCAAAGCAAGACAGGGTCACACCACCACCCTGGAGGAGCCAGGGAGGCACATCGAAGGTGGGTTCGTGTGTTCTCTGGATGCCCCAAAGACTGACAGTAGGAAAAGTGTGGGGGGGGGGCCTGCAGTGCCCCACATGCTTGTCAGGTGCCCTTCTGCCCTGGCTCTGCTGCCAAGGAACTCGCTCCTGCCCTTGCCCTGCCCCCTGGCAGCCACAGAGCTGGATTCCCACCGCACCCTGAGCTTTGAAAACAAGATTGACCCTATGCATGGCATAGGGGCTCCAAGAGCGCCCTCGTCAGCTGAGGGCTGCATCTTAGTAAGACTGCACTTCGCAGCCCACCTGCAGGCTCACCTGGTGAAGGAAAGGTAGCACATCAGAATCATGGCCACAAGCGGGATGCACGACCAGAGTATCAGCTTCCAGGCCTCCTCTCTGGGCACAAAATCTGGAAAGGAAGACCCCCCCCAAGCACTCATTATAAGCCTCACAGTTTCCTGCCCACCAGTTCTGCCTGGACACTGAGCCCCCCCCCCCCCCATGGCAACGGGCTGGAGGAGCAGAAGACGAGAGAGAGCCAACTGTAGTGGCACAGAGAAGAGGTCTCTGCCTGCAGATAAGGGGGAAGACACGTGGGGCAGGGGAGAAGTAGAGTGCCGCTGAGCTCTCTTCGTAGACCCTGAGAGCCCACAGCTGACCAGTTTGCTCATCACCTGGGGAGTTCTTGTGGGCTGGGAGGCAACACAGAAGTATTTTAAATGAGTAAGCAACAAGCAACAGAGCCCAACGGCAGCCACAGCCCAGGTGTGGATCAGTTCTCCCCACGGGGGTGACGCAAGCGAGAGCAGCCGCCTCGCCGAGACACTCACCGTTGTGCCATTCGACAGGGGCGCTCCACTCACTCCAGAGGTCCCCCCACTGTTCTAATTTAAACTGCACGACTGCAGAGTAGTTAGACGAAGGCACGAGGTGATCCGCCAAAATTTTACAGTTTGGCACGTATGTTGTGAAGTTTCTTTCCTTGGAAGACAGGAACAGGCTTCAGTTAGGTTGCCTTCCCCACAACCACCCGCGTGAGTGAGATGCATGAGAGATGTCCGGCGTGGGCCGGACACTCCTGTTGGAGCTCCCTGGGAAGCCGGCTTTGGACCCCACAGCCGGCAGCTCCACCGGCTGCATCGCTTCCCTGTCGGTTGCAATGAATGGCTCTCCCTGGGAGGAGCCTTACTTCTGGGCCCCCCTTCAACCTGTGGACCAGTTCGGTTCCCAGAGGAGATTTCTGCAGAAGAGTCCGGCTGGATGTGCCGAGGGGTTCGGCTTGTGACCAGTGGCTGGCCCCCCGCCCTCTGGGAGCCTGAGGCCCAACCTGAGAGAGAAAGGGAGGGAGGGGGGGGCGGGCGGGCGGCAAGGAGGCTGCCTACCTCCCCTCTTTGGCCTTTAGGCCAGTAGGCCACACGGTACTCGGCTTTGGCACCCATAAGTCTGCTGCTGGGCGGGTAGTCCCACCTCCAGGAGAGGATGAAGAAGCGGTCAGCCTTCTGCACTGTCAAGTTGACCAGCGGCCGGGGCTTCACTGCAAAAGAGCGGTTTCGGTTTTGGAGCAAAGAAACAAATGAGAATGCAGTAAACTAAATATTTTGGAAGATAGCGAAATACAGTCGCACCAGCAGCTCTCGATAAAGCCCAAAGGAACCACTTCGATCCTTTTAACAATCCTCTGTGAGCTATTAAAGGTTGAGGCTAGCTGAACTGCTGGCTTGCTCCTTTATTGTTGGGCAGTGAATCTGCTCTGGCTAGTACTGAATCCGCTTCGAGGGCAGCGCCCAGCATCACGGACAGCTCCTTTAAAGTTCAGACTAGAACCCAGAGCACCCCCACTGTCCCCACTGAGGCCGCCGGCAGCAGTCCCAAGGGCTTTTTGGTAGGGGGTTCCCAGGACAGCCTTCCGTCTTTGCGCCCTGTCTCCTCCTCCTGTGCAAACGCAGGGTCGCACGCCACGCGGCTGAGGAGGAACGCCCCAGCGGGGCAGGGAACCCCCAGCCCACCCCGCAAACCTCCTCGCTTGGAGACTGCCCAGATTTGGGGTGCTCCTCCCCGCCCCGCCGCCTTTGGAGTGCTCGGTTCCTGGCAGAAGCCCCCCCCCCCCCGACACTCACCCATCTCGTCGGCCGCCAGCGTGTCCTTCCACACCCGCCTCCAGCGCCCGCTCTCCCTCCGCTGCAGCTCCAAGTGGAAGCTGACCAGCCTGAAGTCCTTCCTCCGAAGGGTGCAGGCGCACCGGGGGGGCGGGCCGCGGGCCGCCTCCCGCTCGGGAACACACTCCTCCTGCGCCCTGGGAGACGGGGGAGACTCAGAGGGGGCTTCCTCCGCGCGCGACCCCGGGCAGGGCCAGGGAGGGGCCGCTCCTGCCGCAGGGCGGCGGCGGCGCCGGCGGCGGCGGCGGAGGGCGGGCGCCGCGCTCCGGGGAAGAAGCCCCCCACCCAGCCAGCTCCGCCCACGGCGCCCCGGCGGGGACGGCGGGGCACTTACCCGGAAGGCTTCGTGCGGTGGAGGAGGCGGAAGTCCCCGGCGCAGTCGGCGCGGGCGCCCGCCTCCCACGAGCAGACCAGGGCGGTGGCGAAGTCCGTGTGGCACTCCGGGCGGGGGGCGCCTGCGGGGGCAGAGGCGCGGGGAAGAGCCGGGGTCAGCCCGGGGCAGCGCCGGCAGGGGCGAGGGAGAGGCCGCCCCAGCGCACGCCCCCCCCCGCCCGGATTCCCGGGAAGTCCGCGCCCGAGCGGCCCCCGGCGAGGGCCTCGGCCCCGCTCCCCCTCCGCTCCCCTCCCCTCCGCTCCGCTCCGCCGGGGGAGGGAGAGCAAGCGAGCCCGGGAGCGCCGAGCGGCGGGAGGCAGCGGGCCCTTCCGGGCAGCCCCCCCCGGCACCCGGGCGACGGAGGGGGGGCCTCGCCCCCCGACGGACCGCCCCGCCCCGCCGCCACTCACCTGGTGCGGCCGAGCCGAGGAGGAGGAGGAGGAGGGGGAGGAGGAGGGGGGGACGCCGCCGCCCCCACGCCACGGGGACCCCCGCCGCCGCCGCCGCCGCCGCCATCGCCGCCGCTCCTTCCGGCGTCTCTGGGCGTCGGAGCAAGGCCGGCCCACCTGCGGGCGGAGCGAGGCAGCCAGGCGGCAGCGCCGCCCCTTCCCCGCCGCCCGAGCCCGGCAGGCCCGCCCCCGTCCACGCCGAGGCGGCCGCCCGAGGGCGCCGGAAGGAGGAGGAGCAGGAGAGGGGGCTCTTCGGGGACGCGAGTTCCGCCGCCTGTGGGTGGGCGGCAGCCACGGCCTCGCCACCGTCCGCGGGCGCGCCGCCCGGGCAGGCCTTGTGGGCGCGGTAGCCCCCCGCAGACAGGGCCCGGCGGGCGCGGCAGGGGGAGACGGGCGGCCCTCCCTCGGGGCCCGGGGCTCCGTGCGTGGGGCCGGCGGCGGCGGCGGCGGCGGCGGCGGCGCCCCGGCACCGGGCCCCGGGGCTCACCGGGGGCGCTCGGCCCGCCCGGCCCCGCCCCTCCCCGCAGCGCCGGCGCCGCCCTCGCGGCCGGGATGGCGGCCCCGCCGGCCGTGAGCGACGCGCACCGGCAGTTCCTGCAGGGCCTCATGGCCCGCGGCGTGGTGGAGGCGGCCGGGGCCCGCAGGCTGCACCGCCGGTGCTGCGAGCTCCACAAGGGTGAGTCTGGGGCCCGGGGGCGGCGCGGGCGGCGCGGCGGGGCCCCCTCCGGGCCCGGGGCCCGGCGGGCAACGGCCGTCCCGCTGCGGTTCCCCGCTCCCTGCCGGGATGCCGTTGCGGGCGACGGCGGGGGCTCCGCTCGGGGACGGGAGGGCGGTTTGCTGTCAAGGGCGGCCCGGCTGCCCGAAGACAGGCGGCCGCCCCCGCCGCTCCGCCGCCGGGCGGGGGGCTCACGCCTCCTCCCTCCGTCTGCCCCCCCCCAGCGTATTACGCGCACGACAAGCTGGACGACTTCGTGGGTGCCCTGAACGCGCGGCTGCAGCCCCTCTCCATGGAGATCCGGAAGGGCCTCTCCGAAGCGGACGGGAGGACCTACTACGCCCTGGTGAGGGGGCTGCCTCCGGGGGCCGCTCCTCCCCGCAAGCCCCCCCCCGCTGCTCCAGAGCGTTGGCCAGCCTTGGGGCCGGGGGGGGGAGGGGGCTCCGGGTATCCCGCCCCGCCCTCGCCTCCAGCGGCTGAATCCGATGAGCAGGCTGCGGGGGGCTGAGGATGACGGGAAAGGCTGGGGGGGGGGTGGCCACATGCCTGCCTTTGGGAGGGCCCGCTGGTTGGGCTCACTTGGTGGCCGCCTCGGCCCCTGGGCCGCCCGGGGCCTCCCTGACAGGTTTGCCTGCTTCCTGCCCAGGTGAACCTGGCGGAAACCGAAATCACCAAACTGGCCAGCGACTACTCTGAAAATGAACGGGAGTTGTTCAAGAAGACGGTAAGGGTCCTGCACGCGCGTGTCAGTAGTGAGGATTTAAGGCAGAGCTGTGTTTGGAAAACGCCCCTCGCTGGGCCAGAGGCCCCCCCCCCCCGAAAGCAGTTTTTGGGCACCCGGACCGGGCAGTCCGTGCTGCTTGCCCGGCCTGTGGGGGTGGAGGTGGCCAGAAGCGCTTCTTACTCCCTCGAGCCATCTGGGCCCGGTGAGTCCTTGGCCGTTGCCTGGGTGCGCCGCTGGAGTCGAGCCTTCGGCTTTGCCAGGGTCGAAGCGGGTAGAAGCGCGGAAGAAGCTTTTTTTGTACGGGTGAAAGAACGAGAGAAAGAAGGGAACCCCGGAAGACCAGGGCCGACGCGTGAGCCGCGCGGCCTCTGCTGGGCACCGGGGAAGACGCCCTCCTCCCCCACGGAGGCAGCGCAGGGCCCGGACTGGGGCCGCTTCCCCGAAGAGCCCTGCCCCGAGTGCCTCTCCTGGGCGGGAGAGGGGGCCGCCCCGAGGAGCAGCCCGGCCCGTGGGTGTCGGTTCTTGAGGAGCGCGATGGGGACGGGGGTGGTTCTCTCGGCGTGAGACCCTCCTGCAGAGAGGCGTGCGACTGTGAGCCGGCAAGGTGTAAGGGCAGGGGCCGTCCTGGCGTGCGACAACCGCGGGCTGCCCCAGGCCCAGCGAGTGCCCGAGGAGGCGCTTTCCTGGATTCCTCCTATCTGTAAATGAGTTCGCAGGAGGAAACGGCCTGTGCCTGACTGGACTATAACTCCCATCGTGCCTGCCGTTGGCTGTGCTGCCTGGGGCTGATGAGAATTCACAGGCCAAAACCCAGAGGGCCGCAGTTTCGCTCTCGCCGCCTCCCCTTGCCCAAATGCCCCCATTTGTGTTTTGTCTTGGTGGCGAGAAGCCTGGTTTGAGACGGGCTTTCCGTCGGCAGCTGGACCTCATCCTCTCCTCCGAGAGCGGCTTCGCCTCCTCCACCGCAATTTTGAACTTGGCTGAGGAGCTGAAGCCCAAGAAGATGAAGAAGACGGAGGCTGAGCAGGTGCTGCAGAGCCTGGTCCAGGACAGGTGGCTCCAGGAGGTGAGGGGCCTCTGAGCCACCGGAAGCGAGGAGGGAGGGAGGGAGGGAGGGAGGCCGGCTGGGCTGGGCTGGGGAGCCCCACTCGGGGGGCTTCCGGGGGGGGCTGTGCGCGTGACCTCAGGGCTCCCCATCTCCTGCAGAGGGAGGGGGAATACTCCCTGACTGTCCGCGGCATCCTGGAGCTGGAGCAGTACATCCTCAGCCATTACCCGGATTCAGCCCGCACGTGCAGCATCTGCCACAGCCTCGCCATTCAGGTCAGACGGATGGGAGATTTCGGGCGCGGGGAGGTGTTGCGAGATGGGGCCCTGGGCCTCTCTGAGGGTCTGCTCAGCAATCGTCTGTTACCTCATGAGTCCTCCCCAGTTGAAAGCACGTGGGTGGTAAAATCAGTTCCCAGGCAGCAGCCTCCCCCCCCCCCGTCCGGAGGTCCGGGAGCGTCCCACTCTTTTCTGCCCCTATGTGAAGAAGGGTGCCCTCCTCCTGTTCCTGGCCCTGCACGTTCCCCTGCCCTCCTCCCCTTGCTCACAAGCCAGCCCTTTTCTGCTGCAGAGCCAGGTGTGCGGAGACTGCGGGACTGCGATGCACGTGCCCTGCCTGGCCAGGTACTTCCGCACACAAGCAGAGCCTCGCTGTCCGCGCTGCAAACAGTTTTGGCCTCACCAGGTTCCAGGTCAGAGAACTTTTCTTCTGACGTCTCTCCTCCGCGCCCCTCCTTTTTTCATGGCCCAACCCCTTGCTAGGCGGTGCTTGGAGGGGGGGTTGGCGAGGGGCATTTACCCAAAGAGCAAAGCCTTCCTTCCACATCAGGGGCCGCTCAGGACTGGCTGGGGAAGGGGCCGTGCTGTGCTCCGCCCTGCCCCGGGGGTTCCCCCGGCACTCCTCCATCTGGCCTTGCTTCTTCTGCTTCCACAGAACTGAGCCCACCGGGACCCCACCTCGGGAGAACGGGAGAACCATCGCTGCCGGTCCGTGGCAGTAGCCATAGAGAGGCCTGCAGCCTCTGAGCGGGTGCTGAGGGGCGGCTTTAAAGGCTCGCCTGGGACAGTGGGGGCTTCTATAGCTGTGCACTTTCTTGATTGTAAAGACTGAAATAAAAGCCTGGGTTTGTTTTTATGGGTAGCCATTTTGCATTCCATCTCTTCCACGGGTTGTTAAGAGATTTAAATATTCTACTGCACTGTTTCCGAAGAAAAATACCTGAAATCTCTTTTTGATTTTATTGGAGAAAAGCAGGTGCCTTGAGCACCTTGAGAACCCTCTTCTCTCGTTAGAGAGGCAGGGGACCACCCAGAATCTTTCCTTCCCTTCCCCAAGACCTTGGGAATTGAACCCTGGACCTTGTGCATGCAGAAGGCATTCTCTTCTGCTAGCCCCCCCCCCACCTGTTTACAGGCAACAAATTCCAGCTTTGTTATCTGCATAGCTCACTTTCTAGGTGGCGGGGGGGACCTTCCCGGAAGCGATAATTCCTGCCTTACCTGCCAGATTCCTGCAGGAGCCGGTTCTCTTAGCAGGAGGTGTTACAAAGTGATCTGCGTGGGTTTTAGCATCTATCATGGCAGCAGAGTAAGTAATTTTCTTTTTCCCCCAAATGGGCAAAAGTGAAAACATTACTGCAAACTTGATTTTATTCCAGTTAAAACTTTTGACTGATATCCAAAAAATGACACTGTCATCCAGCTTCTCTCCCTGCCTCTAAACCTCAGCCTCTTGGGTCCGTGTCCCTGCTGAGCTCTCACACTAGCAGTCCGAAAAGGCTGCGTCACAGGCCTGGACCAATCCTGCCAGCTGGTACCTTTCTCTCTCCTCCTTGAGATGGCCGAGTAGAAGAGCTGTCCCCTCCTGGCCAACAGCTACGACCACCAGAAGCTGACCGAGAAACTGGTGTCCAGGGCCCGGACATAGTGCCAGTGCCCGGCTGGGATGAAGAGAACTTGGCCGGGGCTCAAGATGCACTCTTGAAATGTTGCTGCCTTAAACTTGGGGAACTTCTCCAAGTCAGGCTCTTCCACGTCCACCTGGAAGGAAAATGGAGAATGTTGTCGTCTTGCCCTGGATGGGACTATCTACCCTTGCTGCTAGACATCCCTGCCCCAGGATGCTTACAGTTAGGAAGCTAATGGGGGGGGGGAGAAGGGGGCAACTGATTGCTGCAATTGTGCCTCCTCCTTTGCCTGCGTGAGTGTGGGGAAGGGAGGCTGGGAGTCGGTCCAGGGCCTCTCAGAGAAGCCTGCCTTTCTTCGAGGGGCCGAGGCCACCCACCTGGCTGGTGTTGTGGAGGAGGCGGCCTTCATGCGGATACAGCCGGTCAGACTCCTGGGGAGAATACAGACGGATGTACTTCCGACCCATTACCTGGAAGGGTGCAAAGGAAAACAACCTTTTGGGCGGAGTTGCTTCAGTCCTGCCCACTGACCCCTGTCCTAGCATTCCCTCCCTCAGAGTCCCTCCAAGGATGCGGCTGCAACTTCTTGTCCCCTCCTTCCCTTCCCTCCAAACTAGGGCTCTGGCAACGGCAGTATCAGGGCCGTGGGGCCCTTGTGGGGAGGCGGGCAGGGAGCAGAGAACTTCCAGCGGGGCGCCCTGGAGCACCCTTTCCTGGCTCCTCTTTCCCAGCACCCAGGTGGGCATCAGTCCAGCAGAGGGAGAGAAACGGGGGCTCCCCAGGGCTCTCTGGGTGTGGCAGCCCTCCTCCTCGAGATGAGGGAGACTGGTTCCTCTGCACGCGCACGTGTGCTGGTCTCCCTCGATGCAAAACGTGGCCCCTCCCCATCTGCTCCTGGGAGTAATGCGCAGAGGCCCAGGTGCACCTGTGGGGGCCCACCTGGACCAGGAAGTTCTGCTGCGGGTCATGATGGAGAGGTGAAACGGTGCCGGCAGGACCAAACCAGGCGTTCACGGTGATGTCATCTTCGTCTCCTTGACCCAGGCAGCAGTAGTCGGGGACCCCAATGTCCTCCTTCAGCTCCGGGATCTGACAAAGGGGCCGTCAGGGAAACAGAGTACAGCCAGCATCCTAGAGCTGGAAGAGACCCAAGGGCCATCCAGTCCACCCACGTTCTGCCGTGCAGGAGTACACAGAGCGCTCCCTCGGACAGTTGGCCACCCAGCCTCTGTTTAAAAACCTCCAAAGGAGGAGGAGACTCCACCACGCTCTGAGGACCTGGTTCAGCCACAGATCCCTGCCGGGCGGACGGCCCCCCCGCGTACGCTGGCCCGGCCCGCCTTCTTACACTTGGCTTTTTCCTGGGGAGGACGGCCTTCCGCAGAGGGCAGGAACGAGGGGCTGGCCTTACTTCTGCCTCACTGAACAGAACCAGTTAGAGAACTCAGGACCACTCCCGCACGGGGAAACCCAAGACGTTTCAGAGGGGAGAGGATCCCGAGGGTGGGCTTTCAGGGGAAGACACAGAAGCAAAGGGGGCGCCGGCACCCACGTTTACCTGGTCAAAAAGCTGGTGCTGAGCCAGGTATCCAGTATGGTTTGGGAACTCAAGGGAAAGACCAAAGAAATAACAAAGTTTATTCTTTTGCCGAAACGGGTTCAGCAGCTGCAAAGAGCATTCAGTGGAAGGAGTGAGGGATGTGCCGCCACAAAGTTGTGGAAGACCCTCTCCCAACTGGCTTGTGGCCCTTCTGCTGGGGGCAACTCAGATGCCCCCTCGCCTTCCTCCTTCTCCCTGAAAAAGCCGGCTGCATAACTGAATGGTTGCTCATTCCTGAATCAAACATACAGCATCATACAATTTTTTAGGTAAGAAAATCACGGACTTGAAAGCCAACACCCCACCCCAAAAGCTTCCCGATCAGAACAAGAAAATACAATGCATGCACACGCTAACAAATCCCTTTTGTTAGCCTGTTTTGTGGGTACTGGATGAAAGGTCCTGACCTCATTCTCGACGTATTGGTCGACGAACTCCCGAACAGTCATGAGGGTCTGGGACCACTCCTCATCCGTGTAGCGAGAGCCCACCTCCACAGGGACGGTGCGGCTGCCAGCAACCTGGCAGATATAGGCCACGCTGCAAAGAAACGGGAGGCACCCACGTCAGCCTCGCTTGGGAATCTCTCCCCGTTCCTAGGAGAGATCTCAAACAGGCCACACGCAGGGGCGCCTGCCTCCCACCCCCACGGTGGGAAACAAGCAGAAGCAAGACCCCCGGTAACGCTTCCTACGGTCGTACACCTGCTTTTCTAATGCAAACTTTGTCCCATCTCAGTTAACACCAACACTGTCGTGTGGATGCGCTTAGGGAAAAAAAAGCAGACCTCTGGCTGGGATACGAGGAGGCAGGACGCCGCCCAATCCCCAGCCCACGGGGTGATGGGCCAGCAGAGCAGCAGCAGGAGCGTGGGGGTGGGCACGGGCAGGCGCGGGACCCTCCCTCCACGCTCTCGGGAGCAGACGTCTGCCAGGTGCTGCTGGACTACCGTTCCCCCGTTCCCCCTCCTTCGGCCGTGTTTCGCCGCCACGTCCACGCCAATATTGTCCTTTCAACGGAGACGCGGCAAAGCGGGCAAGTTCCAGCACGGCCAGTCCGGGGCGAAGGGGCCCCTCCTATTTGCCCTCTCGAGGCAAGGCGGCGGTCTGCTTGAGAAAGCAGCTCGGCGCAAACGGCCGTCGGACCAGAGTCCCCGCGCCGGCCAAAGGCACCCGGCGCCCCGCCGGCGGAGAGGCCCCGGGCCACCAAAGGGGCAAAGCGCCCCCGCCCGGTCGCTCACCTCCACTTCTTCATGCAGGGCCAGTGGCCGACCACCCCCTCCAGCAGCAGCGGCTTCCGGGGGATCAAGAAACTGTCGCGGAAGCGCTCCAGCGACGGGCACGGCAGCTGCGGGACGGCGGCTTCGCGTTTCAGGGCAGGGACCGCGGGCGAGTCCCTCCGGGTCTTCTGCGGCGGGGAACACGAGGCGTTCAGCTTCCACGCGGAGGGCGGCCGCGCAACCCCTGCCTTTGACGGGACCCCGCGGGCGCGAGGCAGAGCCGGGCAGCCTCACGGGGGAGGGGGCGTCGGGACGGGTCCCCGAGGTCCCGCGGGAGCCCCGGCTTCCTTCCTCGGGACGGGCAACGGCGGGGCGGCCGGCGGCCAGCCCGCCCGGCGCGAGGGAGGCGCTCGGCGGCACAGAGGGGCCCGCGGCGCCCTGACCGGAGGGAAGCCCCCAGAGCGGCAGTCGCGGCCCCGCGCCCGCCCCGCCGCCCCTCCCTGGCCCTCCGGCGCGAGGCGGGGGTGCCGCCCCGCGGCGCCAGGACGCGCGCTCGCCCGGCCCCGACGCACCTTGCGGGGCGGTCCCGGGGGCGCGGGCAGGCGCCGCTGGAGGACGCGGACCAGCCCGCGCAGGGCGTCGTCCAGGACGGGCGCGCCCAGGAGCAGGCCCAGGTCGCAGACGCGCAGCGCCTCCCGCAGGGGCCCGCCGGCGGCGGCGGCGGCGGCGGCGGCGGGGGGGGCCCCGCGGCAGAGGCAGAGGGCGCGGAGGAGGCAGCCCCAGGCGAAGGCCCGCCGCCAGCCCGGCTCCGCCGCCCGCCAGGGGCCCGCGTTGAGCTTCTCCCAGGCGTAGTCGCAGACCGCCCGGCCGATCCGCTGGCAGGCCTCGCGGGCGGGCCCGCAGGAGAGGCCCCCGGGCTCCCGGTAGAGCAGCGCCAGCGCCTCCCGGAGCAGGGCCGCCACGGCCGGCTCCGCCGCGGCGCCCAGGCCCAGCTCCACGGCCTCCCCGCGCGCGGGGAGCAGCGCCCGCAGGGCGGCCCACGGGACGGCCCCGGCCTCCTCCTCGGTGCGGCCGGGGCCGGGCCCCTCCTCCGCTCGGGCCCCGCCGGCCGAGCCTCCTCCGCTGGCCCCGGGGCTCCTTCCTGCGAGAGGGAGGGGGAGAGAGAGAGGGGCCCGTCAGGGCGGAGGAGAGGCAGAGGAGCCCAGACCCCGCCCGCCCGGGGAGCCCCGCGCCCCCAGACCCCCGGCGGGGCCCCCCTCCACGCCCCCCGCCCCCCCCCCCGCGGCCCCGCTCCTCGTGCCTCCGCCTCCGCCTCCGCGCGCCTGGGGGTCGTCGGGGCCCGAGGCCGGCCCTGCCCCGGCCTCCGGCCCGGCGGAGGAAAGGGCCCTCTCCATGGCGCCCCGGAGGGGACGCGCCCGGAGCCCCTCGCGGGAGGAACCGCCCCGCCGGCCGGAGCGACCGCGACCCACGGCGCCTGCTGGGGATCGAACCGGGGGCGGAGGGGTGTGCGGAGGTGATGCGCATGCGCTTCTAGCCCAGGTAGAGATAGGAAAAGAATAGAAAGAACGCGCGGAAGGAGGGAAGGAATGAAGGAAGAGCGCCGCAGGAAACGCTTCCGGGCTCCCTGTTAGGTTCCCCCTCCCTCTTTCGTCCGGCCGGGTTGAAGTCAGCGCCGCTCTGGAAGCAACCCCGGAGTAACCCCGCTCAGCGAGGCCCGAAGTCCCTGTACGTTGCCAGGCTTTCCCAAAGCCCTGCAAAAGCCACCACCGGGCCGGGCTCGTGGGCGCCCTTGCAAAGGCTTTTAGCGGGCCCATAAACAGCCCCACCTTCCGCACGAGCTCAGAGTCCTGGGAGACCCCAAGACTGGCGCCCATCGAGTCTCTTTCTGTAGCGCCTAACACCGTTGTTAATGTTTAATATGGAAAAAGGCAGAGGGTCGCCCCGGAATATCGATGCTGCGCGTCAGTTTAACGCTTACGTTTATGGGCGCCATTCCAGTCCTCGTATGCGCCTGCGCAGTGACAGCCAATAGGTTTTTCCGGCGCTAGTAAGGGCATTTTGACACCGCCTCTGTTGCTTTCCTCCAGTGCGCACGCGCAGGTGGAGGAGTCTCTTAGTGGCGCCGTGATGTCGTGGTTTGAGCGCGGACTAGGACCGTGGAGCCAGCGGTTCGATTCCCCGCTCGGCCTTGGAAGCCCAGTGGGAGACCCTGGGCACGGCACAGACTCTCAGCCTCAGAAAATCCCTGGACAGAACCGACGTAGAGTTGCCATAAGTCGGAGATGATCCCAAGGCACGCATAATAACAAAAAGGCTGCCCACATTTTATGTATATAACTTACTATATAAAGTACACTTGTGAGGCCGTTCCTTCAAGCTGCCTGTTGACTTATGGCGCCCCCGTGAGTTTCCGAGGGTTTTCTTAGACGAGGAATTCTCAGGGCTGATTTTGCCCGTTCTTTGCTCTGAAATGTAGCCTACGGCACCGGCTACTTGTTTGCGGTCTCCCCCACGAGTACTAACCAGAGCTCACTCTGCTTAGTTTCCAAGATCAGACAGGATCTGGCACCTTTAGGGTATTTAGGCGGCTCTTCTGAAAGTACGTGTATAAACATCGCATTAAAAAAGAGAATAGGAAGTGGAGGAGAAAAAAAAAGAGATGTGGCACCACCCTTAAGATTGAGCAGAACCCCAGATGCCACCTCGGTCCCCACATCCACTCTGGGAGCAATATTGTGAGGCCAACAACGTCAGCTGCAGCAGCAGAGGTGCGTTTACTTGCTCTTCCTGCAGTGTGGTGTATATGTTTGGCTGCATACCTCAGAGGAGGAAAAAGCCATATGCAGCAACAGTCTGAGTTTGTGGCCCAGATGAAGAAGAGCCAGTGACCCAGGTGGACCCAAAAGAAGGAGTTGCACCCCAGACCAGATGTGGGCTGGGTGCAGAGAGACCTAGCGTCCTCCTCTTGGGGAGAACCCATGATAGCCTGAACTGGCTGGGTGGAAAAGGGGGCCCGAAACCAAGTTAAGTAAGCAGATGTCAGTAGAAGGCACTTCTCAAGCCGTTTGGTGGGGCGGCAAAAGGACCACCTGAGAGCAAGACAAAAAGGAAGCTGGATTTTCCCCGTCCTTTGTTCCTGCTGTTTAAACCCTGCAGAGAGGAGGGAGAGCCAGTACTGGGCCATCAAAAACATGAGGAAGAGAATATGAGCAGGTTGCTGGCAGTTCTCTTTTTATGAAGCATGAGGACAATCCATGAGAAAGAGGGCAGCCTCTCGGGGTTTCCCTCAGGGGGCTCCCCAGGCGGGCACTGGGGCTCAGCAGGGGCCACTTGGAGGTGCCCAGGAACAAATCCTGGCCTGTGGCAGATGAACCCTGATAGTTGCACTGGAGCCTTACAAGTTCAGTTGGGACAGAAGTCAAATCGAGACAGTTTACACAGAGCTTTCCAGACTTTTCATGTTGGTGATACACTTTTTTGACATGCAGCATTTCACAACACAGTAATCCAGCTTTACTAGCAAACTGGAGATACCCAGAGGCATATCTAGGGTGGGGAAAGGCACCCCCCCGATCCTGGCCTGCTGCCATCACCCTCACCAGGAAAGGCCCCAGGAGAGCAGTGGCAGGGGGAAAAACAGCCCCCTCCCACCTGGTCCTTGCCCGCTGCCATCACTCTTGCCAGGGAATGGCCTCGGCGAGAGCGACGGATGTGGGCCAGGCTGGGGAGGTCTTTCTCGACCGGGAGGTGACACACCAACACACTACAGGCGACACACTAATGTGTTGTGACACACAGTTTGGAATGCCCTGGTTACAGAATCAGCTCGATCCTAGGCATAAAACAGAGTCTCCAAAGAATAATGGATGACGGGAACAAATCCTGCACCTGCATTGAGGAAGGATGGGCTGCTCGCGGTTTCTGTGTGGTCTGCAGGGCTAGGCGAGGCTTCATGAGTGGCAACGGGAAGGGTTGAGGGGGAAACAGGCCACGGCAGGCTTTGTGCTGGGTTCCCACTGGCTCAGCACAGGGCATTTGGGGAGGTGAGCACCTCTCCCTCGTCCTGTTCTCCATGGGGTTCACACACAGGCAGAAGGCGAGAGTTCCTTCCTCTAACTGCTCAGCTTTTGTTCTGAACTTGTGATGTCAAAGAATTGTAAAGAGGGGCAAGGGTGCTTCATTTTGGACTGAAACCTGCTGCTGTGTGGAGACTACACCAGAAGTTACTCCTGCAAAGGACAACGCAGAGTGGGGTGAGGGGACAGAGGAGAGGAGGGGCCCCTTGCACCCGGGATGCTTTCTCAGGATTGGGGGATGAGCAGAAATGTTGGAGAGAGCGTGAACTGCAAAGCTGATGCTGAGCTGCCGAATGACTTGAGGGCAGATGGACAGACTTTGGAAAGGAAATTAAAACTGGAGCAGAGAGTGATTTTCTGTTGCAGGCAGTGAATCTAGGCAGGAAACATTTATTTGTCTCATTAATAAATGTGGACATGGTCAGCTCCACCAAATGATGTTCAGTGAACAAAGGGAAATTGGAGCCGAGATAGCTGTGGAACTGTAGGTAAGTCCTGAGGTTTGAAACTTGTTTGAAAAACTGACGTGCATTGGAACGTGCGGCTGCAACTCCGGGTTCAGAGGCCACTCTCAAAAAGTGCATAAATGCTTCTGTTGTGCTGAGGAGAGACAAGCACATGCAACGGGGCTGAGGCCAGAGGACTGCAATGGGATGGAATATGGGAAAGATGTCCCAGAGAAAGTGGGACGGTAACTGTTGGATCTGAGAGGATTCCTGAATGGGCAGAAACGGATTCAACTGAAGTCGAGTCTTCACTCTGGAGGGAGGAGAAGTGAGGAACGAAGATCTTCCCGCAGCATCAGATGCTGTGCCCATTTGCGAGTCCCACAGACCTCCTGTGGAGAGACACAGTTGCGCCATCTGTGAGTCGTACCAAAGAGAACCAGGCAGCAGAGCCCAGATCGGAGGCCACCACGCGCCTCTCTTCTTGATGTGTCTCCTGAGTGGGTGGCAGCTGCAAATCCCAGAGGCTCAAACTCCACCCTTACTTTCTGCTCTGTGTGTGTGTGTGCACACGTGTGTGCACGTGCGCGCGCATGCACACTAGAGAGTCATGTGTCACGAGGATGGGGAGTGGAGGTGGGGTGGTATTTGGGGCGGAGGACAGACCACTGGGTGTAGCTCAGAGAGAAGGATTCCCCCATGGCACCATGTGTGTATGGGGGGGCGTCATATTCCTGGCCATGCGAGGCAGGGGGGCTGTTGGTTACTGCAGAGGCGCCATGGTGGGGGATGTGTGCCTGATGCCTCCCCTCCTGCCCCCGGATCTGGCTCTCCTCTGGCTTTGGGGCCCAGCTGTGTTTTGGGGAGTATGCTGGGGCAACAGCGGGGGGGGGCTAGGAAGATGCAGCGTGCGCCCCTTAAGCAGCTGCCCGGTGCCTCAGGCTGTCGTCTCTCGGAAGCTGCCGCTGAGGCGCCTGTGGGGCGGGAAGGTGGGGCCGCCTCTCCCGTCCCCCTCCGCTGGGTGCTGCGCTTCTGCCGTCTCTGCGCCGTGCCCGGGCGCGTGTGGGGTCCCTTGAGGAGGAACGACAGCTCCCGTGAGCCCCCTGCTATTACTGGAGCCGATGGGAGTTGCAGTCCCAAGCGGCTGGAGGGCTCAAGGGTGGGGAGGGCGTCTGAGGTAAGCCCTGCGGGGGATAAGCCCTGGCGCGGCGCCTCAGCTCAGCGCGGAGCTGGCCAGGGCTCCCCCCAGCGTGCTCTGTCCCCCACCCCGCCCCGCCGCCTCTCCCTCTTCCGGGCTAGTGGGGACGAGGCGCCCCTTCTTTTTCTGGGTCGGGCCGTTTCTCTGCAGCCCCCTTCCTTCCTCCTCCCCCCCCCGCGTCTGAACGGGTCCCCGCTTCCTTCCCGGGGGCTTCCGACGCGCGCCCAGCCGTTCACTACTCAGGCCCTAAGTGGGGCATTTTTACCAGACGGATCGATTTTTAAAATGACAGCATCTGTTTGCTTGTACACATTTATTTATAATTCTTCCCCTGGCGAGGATCGCGGGCTCGGAGTGAGTAATAACCAGCTGCGCGAATTAGCGGGGAGAGGAAGCGCCGGGCGCGAAGCGGGGAGGGGGAGGCCTCGACGGCCGAGGGCGGGCGGGGACGGCGCCCCCGGGCCACGCTGGGGAGCGGGCGGGAGAGGGGGCTCGGGGGCGATGAGGGGGCATGGGGCTCTCCCCCTCGCCCCCGCCTTCACTTGCAAGGGGAGGGGGCTCCATGTGCCTCTTCTGCGGACCGTGCCCGCCCCTCCCCGCTGCCTGCAGCCTCTCTCCCTGCACTCTCCCCGCAAGGCCTTTTGCTACCAAATCTTTTCCGACCGCCCCCCGGCCCAGGCGCTCCCTGGCTGCGCATGTGACCCCTCCCCGCCTGAGACGCTGGGGGGTGGGGGGGTCCCTTCCATTGGCCGGGGCTGGGTGAGATTGCCTTCCAGAGGGGTGTCAGCGGAGGGCGAGATGGCCCTCAGCAGCCCCGCGGCGTAAGGGGGCTGGAGGCGGAGAGGTGGATCCGCAGCATTGGAGGGGTCCCCAGAGCCCATCCAGTCCAGCCCTCTGTGGCTCCGGTGGGGCTCCAGGGCGACGGCTCTCCCAACCGACAGGGCAACGGGACTGTCTTCCGCCTGCGGGGAGGGCGGGGGTGGGGTAAACCCCACACTCTCTGCGTCCTTCTCAGAACGACCCTCCGAGAACTGGACCCCTTGGAGGCTCATGGTTGAGTAGGAAGGGTCCCTCTTCTTCCTTCACGGCCCACGAAGGGGCGGTGGCCCTCCGAGCCCCAGGCCTCGTACGAGTGGGGCGGGGACGCTCTTCGTTTGGGCCAGCGGGCGGCGGAAGGGGGGCCTGGGCCGGAGTGCGAGGAGCTGGCGCCGCTCCCCCTTGGCCTGGTCCCAAAATGGCTGTTCTTTGAAAGGAATTAGTTACCTGGTTGCTAGTTACTAGTTACAAGCCATTGCTTGTTCATGCAGTTCAGAAACGTAACTCACTGAGTTACTTGTGATTAGCCGGGCACCGTGACCGTTACTGTCACGCCATTGGCAGCAGACACACAAAATCGTTCCTCCAGGTGGCCGGTTCGTATACTGTATGTGGAAATGTTGAGAAATATGCAGAAAGCATTGCAAGGTAATCCTCACTGGCTGCAGCAGCGGGAGGCAGTCACCACCCTCTCTGTGCCCCCTTCTCCCCCCATCCCTCCCACCCCACCCCACCCCACCCGCGACTGGTCAGAGTCTGCACCACCCACCCCGGGGGTGAATAACGGGCAGGCAACCTGTCCCTGTACCCTGGAAAGTAGTGAGTTACAGCCATGGCCATTAAAGGCAAAAAAGTAGTTCTGTTCTAGCTCAGTACTGAAAGGGGTAACTAGCTACTAAAATAGCTGATTAGAAAAATGAGTTACTTGCTGGCCCTGTTCTAGACGCGCGTTTTCTTCTACAGCAAAAGAGGCCCCTGTGGTTGGTTAGGCAGTTGGTCTGGGATCTGGGAGATCCTCGGTTCCGCCGTGAGGCTACCCGGGGTGGTGCTGGGCAGGTCGCCGCCTCCTGGCCCGGCCTACCTCGCCGGGCCGTGGTTGTGAGGCTAAAGTGAGGAGAGAGCCGCGTCGGCAGCCCCGAGCTCCTCGGAGGGGAAGCGGAGAGAGGAGGGGGCCCAGCGGAGGGATCGCGCCCGGGGCACCCGGGGGCCACGTGCCTGGAAAGAAGCGCGCCCACGCGCACGGCGAGTAAGGGCTCGTGGCTGTGGGGCGGGACCGGTGCCCCCCTCAGGCATGAATGGCCGTGCGGCCTCGGTCCTCGTGGCCTTTTCCTTGCCGGGAGGGGGGAGCCTGGTGGTCGAACGGCTGCCCGCGGCCCCGGTTGCTTGGGAGGCCCTCTCCCTTGCGTGCCGGGGGTCTCTCCTCTCCCGTCTCCCCCGCTTTCTCCTGGCGCGGCCCGGATGGTGTGGATTGATGTGCCCCCCCCCCCACGCCGCGCCCGTGGTCCTCCAGGGTAAGCGCCCCTCCTTCAGGACCCGCCGGCCGGCCGGCCGGCCGAGCAAGCGAGCGTGTCGAGCCGCGTCCCCCGAGCGGGCGGGCCGGGGGGCCGCGGAGGGCCTCTCTGGAGCGAGGAGGGGCCCGCCGTGACCGGGATGTCTTTATCAACCTGTTCCCGGCATTGTGCTTTTATCTCCGCCATCTGCTCGGAGGAGAGAGCGGCAGCTGTCGGGTCGGGCAAATCGCTCAGTTGTGTACTTTCATGTAGAACAACATATTGTCGTAATTTCTCTGGTGTTACGGGATGGAATAACGTTACCCCAGATAAGGTGACATCATTGCCGGCGCTTGGCAAGGGCCGGGTGGGCAACGGGGGAGGGGGGGCGTTGGTTAGTTGGTTGGAGGGAGCCGGGCAGCCCCCGCCGCCGCCTCCGTCATCATCACCACCACCTTGCTCTTTTGCTGCTGGTGGGGACGCTCTCGGCCGCCCCACGGGCGGGCAGCCTGAGCCCCCTTGGGACAGCGGGACGGAGCCCGGGCTGCAGCCACTGGGCCCTCCTGCCAGGCCGGGCCCCTTCCCTGCGTCGCGCCGGCCCGGTCAAGAGAGCCCCCCCGCCTCCCCCCCCCCAGTCCTGCCTCATGGGGCAAATAGCCACCTGGGGGTGGGATGAGGCCGGCTCGAAGTCCCCGAGGCAGGAAGGAGGCAGACCTGCCTGGCGGTGCGGCAGAAGAGCCCCTCTGGGCACGGATTCCCCGCAACGCTCTGCCTGGCCAGCTGCCCAGTGGGCACCAGCACCCCCTGCCTGTCTTCCGCTCAGCATGCCCGGGCACCGACGGCGCCAGCAGTCCCGAGCCACTCCTCCGGCAGCCGAAGGGGAGCTCTGCGGGGCCGGACCCCCTTGCTGGGGCAGCCCTCTCTCCGCCTCTGGGGAGAATCTCGGTGGGCGGCCCTGGCTGGATCTGCGCCCCTCCCTGCCTTCCTCCCAGAGTGGGACCGTCTCCACCCCTTGTGACCAGCGCGCGATCTCTGGCCATCCTGGCGAGTAGCCACGGGCGCCCACCCTCCTCTGCGGCTCCGTCCGGCCCCCTTCTGAAGCCTTGCGGCCTCTCGAGAGCGGCCGAGTCTACCCTGGTTTTGCCTCAGCCGGGCAGAGCGGCGCTGTCTCCCACCGGCAGTCTGCTCGCTGTGTGCTTCCCTTGCGGCTGCCGCAGCGTAGGACCGCGTTGGCCTTTTTTGCCGCTGCGTCACGCTCTCCTCTACCTCTCCCCTTTGGTGTCGCTGCCCCGGCCCGTTGCTCTCACTTTTGCAGCCCAGCGTGAACGTCTCGGAGTTACTGGATCCGTTGACTTTGGCATCTTCTGCTGTGTTTTAAAAGTGTTGCCAGCATCTGCATGTACCACAAATTAAATTAGGCTTGGATTTTATTATCCCTTTTATTTAATTTATCTTAACTGGTGCTTTCAAGCTGTGAAGCAGCTGTTGTCTGTGAAAAAAAGAATTTTAATTTGATAGGCACATTTTAAAGCGTCCCTATAAAGGGTAAGCAATCACCATGGCCCGCCGTGTTCCTGGGGGGCGGGTGGGGAGGCTGTGGCAGGACCGGCTCTCTTGCCAGGCTGTAGCCAGAGTTTGGCCCAGTGGCTGGGCTGGGGGTGGGGGGAATATGGGCAGGACTGAGCCTGGACCAGTTGCCCACGAGAAGAGGGAGACCGCCTCGCTAGCCACAGCCGGCCCCGGGGCCTCACGGCAGGGACGGCGCGCCTTTTTCGGGGTCTCAGCCTCAGGAACCTGACAGACAAGGGGGCGATAGGAGGAAGCCCTCCTGCAGCCACGGCTCCCTTCCTGGAGGGGTGGCCCCTCGCTGTCCCAAGAGCCAAGGGAGTTGCCCCAAAGGCGCTCTCGGACCCTCCACCCCCAGAAGGACTGGTTGGACCGGCTTGCTCGGGGGGGGGGTCCTCCTCTGCCCAGGGCCCCCCCTCTTTGTGGGAAGAAGTGGGGGGGGAGGAGTTGTTGTTCAGGTGCAGACAAGGAGCTGCGAGACGTTCCGGCGGGGGGGAGGCCGTCCCCTTCTGTGTGGAGCCCGGATCATGAGGCCCAGATGGGCGGGCGGGCGGGCGAGCATGAAAGCTGGGGGAGGCCACGGGGTCTGCTGGGGGGGGGTTAACAGAGAGTTTCAGCGGCTCCTCGGTCGATGCCACCCGAGGCCCGGAGACCCCTCACAGTAGCACCCAGGGCTACTGGGTCTGGTGGGGTCTCTCCCGTGGTCGCCTCCCTCTCACACCCTGCCTTTCTCCTCCGCCGAGCGTACCTTCACACCCGGCCACAGAGAGTGGGGCTCTGGGGCTCCGCCCGGGGCAGGAAATCCGTCTGGGCCGCACCGCCGTGTTCTCCTTTCTTCCCGGGAGGGAGAAGATTGCCCCCCCTCCCCATTGCCTCCTGGCTTCCTCCGTCCAGCTGCAGCCACCTCTCAGGGAGGAGGGGCCGTGGGGGTCAGTTGCGAATTCACCCCCATTCCGCGGTTCCCAGCCGTCCCCGGAGTCCAGCAGGGGCTCACAGGCAATGAAATGGGTGGGGAGCAACAGGGGTCCTCTTCCCGCTGCAACTGCACCTTCTGCTGACGCTTCCAGTCGCTTTCAGTCCCGTTGGCCCCCACGTCCGTCCAGGCTGCCTTGCTGGGCTCCGGCTGGCTCTGTGTGTGTGCGTGCGCGCGTGCGTGCGTGTAAGGCACAGAGAGAGGGGGGGGGGAGAAGGAGAGAGAGAGAGGGAGGGAGAGAATGGGTGGTGGTGGGGCCCCGGTGACCCCGCAGGGCTCAGCAAAGGGCAGCCTGGGGAGAGGAGCGGAACCGCGCTGCCACCTCCCCCAGGCGGGCCGCCAAGTCCGGCCCTTTCAGCGGGTCGGGTCGGGGCCACAGCAGCCGCTGCCCCGCTCCCGCTCCCCGTTGCCCCCCGCCGGCCGGGCCCGGGCTCGGGGTCCTCCCTCCCTGCGCGCCCCCCCGCGCGGAGGCCGCGCCGCGCTCCTGCCCGGAAGGAGGCGCTGGGCGCCTGCAGAGGGCAGTGTGGCACAATGGATGCTGCCTCCGCCGGGAAGGGCGCCTGGCGCTCCGGCCGTGCGAAGAGCGGCGGCGGCGGCGGCGAGGCGGGGACGGGCAGAGCCTCCGAAAGGCGAAAGGCCGCGCGAGGAGAGGCGGCGGGGGGAGGGACCGGGGTCTGGAGTGGGGGCGTAGGCGGCTCCCCCTTCCCCACCACAGTGGCCCTCTCCGGTGTTCTCCCGGGATGCCCCGAGGAGGAGGGGGAGGAGGGGGGAGGAGGACGGGCGAAGCGGACCCCTCCCTCCCTCTCCCCCCTTGCCGGGGGTGGGCTTGCTTGGTTCCGGACTTTCTCTGCCTGCCCGTGGAGACTCGGGGGGCCCACAGCTGGAGATCCGGGCGGCCAGCTTAGCAGAAGCCCAGCCCGCCCGACGAGAGGACTGTGTGGGCCAGGCTGGGCGGGTAGGGTGGACAGTTCTGGGGAGGAAGGGAACTCGGTTTGTCAGTGGGGCGCAGCGCATGTCACCAAACCAGGCTCCCCCTGCTGCCCCTTTTCTGTCCGCATCACAGTCGATCAGTCAATCAGTAGGACGAGGAGTGGATCGGGGTCCGGGCCACCCCGTCTTTGTTCCCCCGACAGCCTCGTTTCTTGGCGGTGGGGCGGGAGCAGGCAGGGCTGCTCCGGCTGGGGGTCGCTGTGACCCTGCGAGTCTCCCAGGCAGACCCCGCGCAGGGCTGTAGGCCTTGAGATGAGAGGCATGCGGGGGGGCGGGCAAAGGGGGACCCCCTTCTGCGTGACGTTGTGCTGCAGTTTCCATCATTCTTCCCCCCCACCGGGCTACGCTGGCCCATGGTGGGGATGCTGGGAGTTTCAGCCCAGCAGATTCCAGAGATCCACTCCAGCAGGGGAAAGGCCGGCAGAAGCAGAGCGGGTTGCCCTTTAGCCTCGACACGGGCCCCTTTGCCCAAATACGCCAGCCTCTTTCCTTCCTGCTCCTACTAACAGAGAAGCTGGAGGCCGGTTTGCCAGGGGAGGGACGAGGCTTGGAACCGGGCCGGCAGGGCCGACTCTGACTGCCGGCACCAACACTCCCACCCCGCTCCACCCCCACCCGAAGCCTGGACTCCTAAGTCTCTGCCGTCTGAGGCGCTTTGGGCCCCCAGGCTGAGCTCCTGAGAGAGGGAGCTGGGAGGCCCTGCGTCTGCTCTGGGACATCCAGCCCCGGACGCCGGCCCTGCTGCTGGGCCCTGCTTGACGCCTGTTGGAGGGTGCTGCGTGCGTTTGGGGCCCAGCCTGCGGAACTGCCGGCCGTGCTCCGGCTTCGGTCAGGTGGCGAAACCTCAGTAGCAGGGCAAGGCCCTTGCGCTCCAGTTCCAAGCTGGAGGCGCATTTCCTCCCCGTGGCCGGCGGCTGGGCGCCGCGTGAGGGCCGGAGCTCAGAGCGGCTGCAGCTGGTGTGCGTGGTGGGGGCGGTCTGAGCGTCGTTGTCCGAAGCCCCGCTTTTCCAGACTCTGGGCTGAGCGACGGCCCCTGAGTCTTCCGGCGTGAGCCGTGCGAATCCCCTTCTCATTAGCCAAGAGCGCCCGCGCGCATTTGAGATGCGGTGCAGTGACATCAGTAATGATAAGGCTAATGACTCCTGCATGCATCAAAGCGCTGGAGAGGAGCTACAAGGCCTGAATCTCAATGCCCGGCCCTCACAGCGACTCCTCCGGACGGGAAACATCAAAGTTCGAGGAAGACGGGCTCCCTTATGAAAAATAGATCAGAACCAGCCTCTCAAGGCCACACGGCTGGGTGCTCGGGGAACATGCAGAACGTTGCAGGCTCATTGGACTGGTGCTAGCCGTGTGTACGCGCAAGAGGGGGAGCAGAGGGTCACCCCACAGCCCAATTACCCACCTGCCTCTTGCAACACCTGTCGGGGGGGCGACAGGGAGCTGACCCCGCTGCCTCCCTGGCGAAGGGACTTCTTCTCCTCCCCTCCTGGAATCGCAGGGGTGCAGGAGACCCCGAGGGCCATCCAGTCCACCCCCCTTCTGCAATGCAGGAAGACACAAACAGAGCGTTCCCTTTGACAGATAGCCACCCAGCCTCTGTTTAACCCCACCCCCAAAAGGAGACTCCACCACACTCCCGGCAGCAGTGTCTTCCATTGTCGAAGTGATCTTACCATAAGGAAGTTCTTCCCAATATTTAGGTGGAACCCCTTTTCCTGAAGTTTGAAACCGTTGCTCCATGTCCTAGTGCCTGGAGCAGCAGAAAACAAGCTTGCTTCACCCTCCATGTGACATCCTTTCAAATATTTAAACATCGGGCTATCATGCCATCTCTTAACCTTCTCTTCTCCAGCCTAAACATCCCCAGCTCCCTCAGCCACTCCTCATAGGGCTTCATGGTTTTTGGGCCTTTTACCATTTTGGTCATTCTCCTCTGGATGTGCTCCAGCTTGTCAATATCCTTCCTGAACTGGGGTGCCCAGTATTCCCGATAGGGTCTGCCCACAGCAGAAAAGCGTGGAACCATCACTTCCCTCATCCTAGACACTATAATCTTACTGATGCAGCCAAGAATTGCATTGGCTTTTTTGGCTGTTGTATCACACTGCTGACTCCTGTTCAGCTTATGGTCTACTAAAACTCCTAGATCCCTTTCTCATGTACTGTGGTCAAGCCAGCTATCATCTATCTTATATCTGTGCATTTCATTTTTTTCAGGCCAATTACATTTCTTACATTTCTCTGTGTTGGAATTCATTTTGTTAGTTTTGGCCCAGCTCTCTAGTCTGTCAAGATTATTTTGAATATTGATTCTGCACTCTGGGGTAATTAGCCCCCTAATTTGATGCTTTCTTCTGCCCCAGAGGAGGGAGAGAGAGTGTGAGTGTGTGTGTCTGTGCACATGCAGGGAAGTGTAAATACAAGCGTCTCCCACAGGGTGAAGAAGAGTGATAAATGGAGCAGGGCGGATGTTGTGATGGAGGCCAGGGACCTGCTGAGCAAGGCTGCTGCTTCTATTCCGCTGCCACACCCACAGATCTTTCCAGCCTGTGCCTCACTGTGCCGGCAACCCCCTCCCCCTCCCTCCCCCTCGTCCTCCTGGTCAAGACCTTGGGAGTTTCCAGCCCAGCGGGTACCAACAACACTGTCCCTCTCCATTTGTTCTCTGAAAGAGGTCCCTCGGAGCCCCTGGGGGTTCTCTTGCTGCCCCACTGTATCCACCAGGATGGCCAGCCCCCCCAACACTGAGCTGTTTTCATGCCCCCATGCCATGTCTGTCCGCAGGGCCCCGTCTTCCATAAAGACTGGATCCCACGCGACCTTCCAAAGATCCTTTCTCTTGGAGGGGGGTCTTTTGCTCTTGGGGAGGGAGCTACTGCTGTCCCCCCAAGTTCCACTGCCCCATTCTCCAAGACAGAGGTTGTTGAAGGAAGGAAGGAAGGAGGGAAGGAAAGGAGTCAGGCCGGCTGGCCTTGGGCTGCTTCGGCCTCCTCACTGCAGGACACTTTCCCCTTTCTGACAACGAGGGGCCCATCTGAGCCTACAGGGAGAAGGGTCTCAGTGGCCCCCGTCCTGTCCTGTCCTGTCCCGTCCCTTCCCTTCCCTTCCTGGGGTGCTGGTGCCTGGAGGGCCTCCAGCAGAGCGGCTCCATTTGGGAACCGTGGGACTGGAGAGCCTTGCTGTGGTTCCACTGGGATGGGATGCCATCCCCAATAAACCAGCTGAGTGGGGAAGCGTTGGGGCGCTGTCGTCTGCAGGTGCTTTTGCAGGGCAGGCCACGCTCCCCCATGCGTCTCTGTTCCCCTTCTCTGGGACAAAGGAGGAAGCTTTCAGGAGGGTCTGAAGCTGCTGCCTGGGGCACCTGAGGTGCTACAGAGTGAAAATTAGCCACGTTCTTCCCCACCTACCTCCGTGGCATGGGAAGGGGAGGGGGTCCCTTTGATCCACCAATAAGCCTCTGGGGAAACAGGAGAGGGGCCACTGGTAGTTCTGCTCCTGATCCAGGCTGAGGGGGGCTGGTCAAGCCTCATTCACCACCTATGCCGCCACATCCATTGCCAGCGCCACACCCCTCCTCCCCTGTGCCCGGCAGCCCTCCCCAAGCCTGTTCTCCCTCCCTCCCTCCCTGCCTTTCACTATTCCTAATTCATGGAATCCATCTTTTACCAGGCTGAGCTGACTCTGGTGAGGCTGGCAGGGCAGAGGTAGCAGGAATGGCAGAAAATACCAGGTGGCGCGCACTGCTTTCTGACGCAGATGAAGAGATGGAGGGCAGAGAGAGGATCTCCCCCGCCACTGGCCCTTTCCTTCCCATGGGAGGAGCTGCTCCCCTTCCCCCCAGGCAGTTCTGACATCCCACCCACAATCCTTCTGGCCAAGGGGGGGGAGAGCTGGCACCACCTGTGAGGTCGTGCCAGGCCTCCGGCTGCCCCGAGGGGTCATGTTCGAGGGAGGGCAGCGCCACTCGCTTCTCTCCGCACAGACAGCCCAGGAGGGTGGGAGAGAGTGCTGGGCCCTGGGCCACAAGAGAGCACAGGCACAAGCCCACCCATGACTCCCACCTAGAGTAGACCCCTTGGATCAGGGGAATTTAGCTAAGTGTTGAGTAACAAGTCCCCCCTGATCCAAGGGCTCTGCCATGAGAACGTGGAAAGGGGAGCCTGGCTCTGGCTCTGGCCCAGCCTCCTGGTTCCCACAGGGGGTCACCCATTCCCTCCTCTGTGCCACCCATGGGAAGCCCTGCTGGAGGGAGGGGGGTGGCCCTCTGCCTTGCACCCCCCATGGAGGCAGGGTCTGCCCAGATGGGAGCACATACTGGGGATGTAAGTGACCGATAGCCACCCTGGCTGGTAGCCGTCGTGTCCTCGGCTCCCCACCCCAGCGAACCCCCTGTTGGTGCCCAATGTGACAAGCGGCCACTTCTGGCTTTATGTTTCCCTGCGTCAAAGGCCAGATTTCTGGGCCTTTCCTTCATTAGATCTGGCATTTATAAAGATGGATATTGACAATTAAAGCAAAAGTGAGAAACAGCTATGACATTAAAAATTAATTTTTGCAATTTTAAAAAATAAATTAAAAACTAAATTGAAATTAAAATTAAAAATTAATTTTTTAAAAAATTACCAATACTGGGATTATAAACCCCTATAACTGCAGCATTTCAGCCACAGGAATAAAGTGCTCCCCATTAGGTATGCTAATTAAGCTCATTTTTCAGTGGGCTGGGAGCAAATCCCACCCACTGAGCTCTCATCGTCTCACCCTGTGAAGAATTTGCCTCCTTCTCGGGTGAACTGTGGGGTGCGAGGGAACTGTGGAGGACGCCCCAGGCTGGCACCGGGAGGGAGGGAGGGAGGGAGGGAGGGTGCCCGGCTGGCCAACAGAGGCCTGGGGGGCGGTCGGGCCAAAAGGGTGGCAGTAGGAGGGTCCCGTGGCCGGGAAGGGAGACTCAGAACCTCCCCCACTGCCAGACCAAAGTCCCTGGGGGCAGCGGCAGGATTCCCTATGGGAGGAGGAAACTCGGGGCTGCTGGTGCTCCCTGGGGTGGGTGAGTAAGTGTGCATTTGACGCTGGAGGGGGGGTGGCTGGGGGGAAGGGCACTGATGCGTCCCCGCCCCCTGCTTTTCTTCCCCATCCCCAGGAATAGGGCTGCGTGACCCCACAAGGAGCAGGCTTTGTGTGGATGGGAGGCCAGAGGCATGTGTGTGCACATGCATGACACCGCTGGGTGCGTATGAGTGTGGATGAAACATACAGGAGGGCAGAGGCCCCACAGTTACCCACCACGTGGGAGAGGGAGAGCACTGATAGGGGGGTGCTGTGCAAGGAGAAGCGGAGAGGAGGAGGTGAGAAGCTCCCGTCCAGTCACTGCTGGGGCAGAGAATTCAACCCGAAAGAAAGACAGAGGAACATTAATGCGATGGAGGCCTTGACTTAGAGGGCCAGCACAGCCTGTCCCCTGATGATGATGACAATGATGGTGGTGATAGCAAGAATGACACTAATAGCAGGAATAATTATGTCAGAACTACTATCTCCTCACCCTGCAAGACATACAAAACAGACAACTGGAAAAATAAAAGGGATGTGTGCCAAAGAAATGAGAACTATAAGGACCAGACGATGAAAAATTAAATAGAATTT
This sequence comes from Cyclura pinguis, assembly GCA_030412105.1. NCBI lineage: Eukaryota > Metazoa > Chordata > Lepidosauria > Squamata > Iguanidae > Cyclura > Cyclura pinguis. Next base: position 28,629,663 of record CM059609.1, on the reverse strand, counting down.
TAATTTAAAAGGATTTAAGGATGCAGGAGGAAAAACTGCTGGGAATAATACAATAATAATGAATATCACAGGCAAATGACTGAAGGGCAAGGAAGGAACAGGAACAGCCAAATTCTAAATAAAATATCAACGACATAAATTTCATCTGGCTTGATGGAAAAGTGGGTAAAGAGAAACAAACACCCAATACAGTTAGCAGAGACATACAAAAGAAGCTGGAGAAGGAGAAGTAAGTCAAGGGTGCGAAATAAAGAGCAGAGGAGAGTGAAAATGTTTGGAAGGTTGATTTTGGAAGGAAAGGCACAAGATGGTTTGAGTGAGGGAAGAACCAGGGAGGGGAGAAAAGATTAAAGAAGAATGAGTGACTGCACGCGAGAGATCGAGCCCATTCCCAAACAAACAGACGCCCCCCCCCGCCCCTTGTAAAGTGTGAGCAAGGATCAGAAGGTGGACAGGTTGTTCCCTCAATGCCTCTCCCCCAGAAATGGGCTTCAGACTTTGGCCAGTGTGGCTGCAACTTGACCTGGGCAGGTGGAATTTGTGGAAGAAGTCTGGGGCACAAATCCCCTTGTAGCATAGAGTGACGGTTGTGCCAGGGGTTGTATTTCTTTACGCGCTTGCATAAGGAGGTATCCAATTCTATTCTGTGCAAAGAGTTGGAACTGGATGCCTCCTTTTTCCTGAAGCGCATGGCTCAGCACCTCTGTAAGACCAGAAGCCCACCCAAACAGTCACTGGCGTGGCCCAGGATGGCCACTGGAACACCGGCTGGAATGCTGCCGCTCCCCAAGGGTCGGCATGCTCCTCTGATTTGAGCAGGGCCTGGGCCTGATCCAGGAGAGAAAGGAGGGCTGTTGGCCTCGAGCACCAGCCAGTCCTCCTCCCTGCCCACTGATGGTGGGGACCGTCCCCAGTGTCCTCTGAGCCTAGACAAAGCCCTTCTTGATATGTGGCCCCAGGCCAGGTTGTTCTTTGCTCTGCTGTGGGTCCCTTGGAAGGAAGGGGCACCAGGACGTGAACAGGCACCCGAGTTCTGCGTCTTTCGCATCTGCGACATGGCTGGTCCCCTCCTCAAGTGAGGCGAGAGAGTCCACCGCCATGACTCTCCACACAAAGCACTGCCAGGAGAGACACACCCTCCACAGTCTTCTGATGGTCAAAGAAAGGAACCTGGCCATTGTTGTCTTTGCAGCCACCTATTGCTTAATTTATTTTATAGGTAAACGAAAGCATGGGATTGGAAGTTTCACACATGATTCTGTGATTTAGTGTTTTGTGTCAAGGAAACTCAAGATTCAGGTGCTGAAAATGTTCCTGCAGCTAAAAGCTCCCATGCAGGCTTGCTTTTGTGCAAATATGGTTACAGAAATGTGTGTGCAACATAATTAAGACTCTTTGTGATGCTGGCCAGGTGGCATGAAAGATGTGGGATGAGGGGTGAAAGACAAAGACTCAGCTGCTGGGGCAGTCTGCGGACAGTCCGGAAGGGCCACGGCTAAGACCCGGCCGCTAAGTGGCGATTCACAGGCTGAACGGGTCCCCGGGGGGAGTTGAGAGTGCCACGTGGCTTACTCCTGGCAGAGCATTCTGCAGTGGAGACCACAAGGGCTGCTCTTTCTGGGCAGGGAAAGATGGCTGCAGACCAGGAGGATGAGCACAGACCCTCAGGGCAGTTGCTCAAAGTGGCCATCGTAGGCCTCTGAAGACCCCCACCCTCTGATGGGCGGGACGGACCTCCGCATCCAGGCTCTGCCATTATTTTCCAGTCAGACAGGATCAGAGGTATACCGTTGGTTTAATGCCTCTGCCCATGATGGCTCGGATGCTGCAGAACCTCCTTGCAACAGAGGTTGTCATGATTTGTACACCACCATCACCCTGCAAGCGTGCATGCATGCACACAAACACACGTGTGTGCACGCGTGCGTGCGCGCACACACACACACACACAGGTTAAGTCACACTGGCTCACTTCTCTTTGGCACTGCATGGCACCAAAGATCCTGCTTGTTACAGGAAATACTGGTGGCTATGTCTGCCCCTGTAACAGTATTTTTCTTAAAATGCATTTGAATTTTAGAACATGTGTGTGTGTTTGAATGTACTCAGGAGGGCAGCTTTCAGTCAACATGAAAGCTTACACTATTGCCCTGAAATTAGTGCATTTTTCTGGGGGAGAGAAACACAGCTCCAATTTGGAGGATGAGATAAAATGCGCATTTTGCCTTTGAAGAGTGGAAAGCTAGAGACTGACAAATCCCATTGTTTTTGGGAATGTTGTCTTGAGCTGTCTGCCTGCTCTCCCCTTTTTAGGCTGGCCAACGGTAGGCCTCCGTATCTGGAAAAAAAACCTCAGTGCAAAGATAGTTGAATGCTCTGAAGGACAAAATAATTAAACTTTGATTTGCTGCTTTTAAATTGGAAACGGCTTTGTTACTTTGAGAACAAAGATTGGTTGCTTGCAAAGTGGAAACAGGTGGCTAAGCTGTTTGATTCAGATTTGACACGCTTTGAAGTTATGGAGAGAGTGCATTCTACACAGGCTTCCATGCTGCAGCTGTTTATTTGAAAACTTGCTGATAAAATGTTTGAAAATAGCACTTCCATGCCAGTTTGAAAAAACAGAGAAGTTAAGAGGAGAAGGAGAAGGAGAAACAGTAGTAGCTGCTCCAGGAACTTTGTTGTTTAGCAGTCTTCACATTCTGTGTGCGTTTTGGTTTTCTCTTGGTGAACAGAGCTCAGGCGTCGTGCCTGCCCCAATCATCTCATCCTCTAACTCGCCCAAAAGCTCACAGTCTCATTGAAATTAATTTGCTGATGTAGAAAGGAAACAGGGTGTCCCCCTTGGCAGGGAGGTTTTAGGAAGAATGAGCAGAATGCCAGCGTCTCTCTCTCTCTCTCACTCCCTGTCCTCCTCCCAATTCCCAGAGCTCAGTAGTTGGAGCCCTTCATAAAACGCGTCTTGGGATTAGAAAGTGAACCTTCTCTCCCAGCCGGGTTTGTTCCATAGAAAATGTACCGTGTTTGGAAATAGACAGACTGCCTTTTAAAAATCTGAGGGGTGACCTTTCCAGGAGCTTTGGGGAGAAGGTCCAGCTTCAGTACTGTTAGCTTTGGTGAGGAGCCCACTTTGCCTCAGGGCCCCCCAAGATCTGCTCAGACTTTGGCCAAATATGATGAAAAAAATGCTACACAAAATGTCACCTCCTGGGAACCCTCAGAAGGTTGGCAGCAACCTCTACAGAGGAGGTTAAGCCCGGGGAGCCCCCTCCTGGTTCAATTGATAGAACACGCACACGTGCATGCCTGTTAACGCACTGCACCCTCTCCAGGCTCACAGTGACAACCACACACTTTTGACTTGGCACCAAGAGAAACACAAGGAGGCACAAAGAGGCAGGAGGGTGTTGCTACGCCAACTGGTTTCTCCATTTCAGCCAGCAGCAGAGTCCATAAGAAACTACATTATGTTAAGAAGTGAAATGACAGATGACCAAGGACTGCCTCAGATCTACTCACCCATGAGACAGCTTTAACCTCTTACCACAACCCACAACAGAGGTACAAAAAGGAACAGGTCCCAGCATTCTGCAAAGTCTTTGACTGAAACAAGGAAAAAATATTCAGAGGTAGCTGTGTTGGCTGTGCAGAAAAATACGATAAAATATAAAATCCACAAGCAGTGATACATTTATTGGGCCAACTCCAAAGCATAAAATACATTTTGCAAGTTTTTGAAGCTTCAGCAGCTTCTTCATCAGGCAAAGTTGTTAAAAATCATACGGGAGAAAAATGGTGATGATGTTAGAGTCCCAGGTCTCCACTCTCCCTGAGATATTGACAGTTAAGATGGTATCGAGGGACTTCAGTGCAGGCAAAGGCCACTCCCTTTATTGGTCTTGGTGGGACTACAGACAGAGAGCAATAAAAGGCAGGTAATGACATTTCAACTCAATTAGCAACAGAAAAGTAACTTCTCTTGAGATCCAGCTGAAACATGAACTGTGAACAGTTTGTGGGAAATGCCTGAAATTGGCAAATGTGGAGGAAATGGCAGTCTGGGGCTCTCTTGCCAGGATGCAGCTGGGCACACCGGCAGCCACCCACTGCAGCCTAAAAACTGCCACAGAGTGGGGGACCCCCTAGAACAGACCCTTAAACAGGTGGAGGAGTCACTGATTCCAGTGGAAGCCTTTGGCTCCTGTTCTCTGTGTGTTCAGCAGCTGTAAACCATTTAGGAATGCTCATACTTAGCAAACTGACTCGTCAAACTAAATGACAAGCCACCTTGAAGTATTGATGTGAACAAGAACTGCAGGTAATAAACAAGAATCAGGAGGAAACCTGGATTAAAATGGAAATGCCCACCATGTCATCCAAAACAAAAGCAGTTGCAAATGTTGAGACCCCACCCTCAAATATGGAAGAGAATGCACAAGAAATTCACACTGCATCTGATCACCGTTGGGCCTGTGGCACTCCGCTTTCTAACCGGAGACACATGTACTCTGTTCGACAGACGGGAGCCCAGAGAAGCCGCGTATTTCTAGTCCAGCCAGGGAGGCCCAGCTGGCAGGCCCCCCTCCACCAAACGAAACATCTAATTGCACAGTTGGGTGGTTGCCGTACACACACACACACACACACACACACACACACACACACCTGGAAAAACACAGAATATGCTGACAGACGAGTGAGGCAGAAGTGGAGAAGGTACAGAGCAAGCAGGGGAACAAGAGCTGGGCATCCGGATCGACTCACTGGTGTGGAAGGTAATCTGAATGAAGGCACTGATGAAATCTTTTCCAGCCAAATTAGAGAGTGTGGGCCGAGGTTAGTAAAGAGACAGTATATCACGCCATTAATATTCAATTAGGTACACCTCTGTCTGTTCACAATGGTGGAGAAAGTGTCATGCATGCCAGATATCTTCCCACTTAGCCCGATTGGTCTCCGCAGTTTCAGAAGCCGAGATGGGTCGGAACGAGTGAGTCCCTGGGTGGGAGATGTCGGCCAAGGAGTCTCCAAGTCTCCAGGCAGGGCTGGGACGGCAATCCTGGCTGAAACCGTGGAGGGCCAGGGCTGCTGCCAGTCAGAGTGGGCAGAATCGGGCTGGCAGGAGTCCTCTACCGCCCCCGGGTCTGATCCAGCCCAAGGACAGCCTCTCTGTCCCTGTGTCCTACACACCAAGCGTGGCAGTGGGTGCAACTGGGTGGCCCCGTGGTCTCTTCCAGCTCTCAGATTCTAAGCAACCTAAAGTAGAGGTTCCTAGAGCGGGAAACCAGCAACAGGCTGAGGGGGGAAGGAGGGGCCAGTGCCGGCCTGGAGGAACAAGGACTCCGGAGAGTTCAGTGCCCCGGAGAGAGAAGGAGGCACGGGATGGGATGGGGGGGAGGGAGGCACCAGGAGGGGGCGCAGCACCAAATCAGCAGTTGAATCTCCCGGCCCACCACCCTGAGAAGCCCACCCCCGTCTCGTGCCTGTTTTGGAAGTGAAGCAGAGTCACGTGGATGGGAGGCCACCGGGAGGGGGAATATAGTCTTGGAAGGCCATGTTGGCAATAGGGGTGCCTTAGGGCCGGTGTCAGCGGGAAGGGACACTAAAGTGACAACAACAACTAGCCAGGAAACGAATCCCAGGAGAAACACTGCAGGCCCCTCGTTGCTGCCAGCCAGAGTGGACAATATTGGGCTAGGTGGGGGCTCTGGATCTTATTTCTGAGCAGCTCCAGCACCTGCTGAGCCAAAAGGAAGTCTTCCTCCCAAACGGCCTCCTCCTCCTCCTCCTCTGTGCAGAGGGAGAGCTCTGGGGGGACTTGGGCAGAACGGATCTGAAAAGAAGCCCCGCAGCAGCGGACTTGAAAAGAAGGCTGTAATATATATAAAATCACCAGGCCCTAATATAATTTATTAATCCCACCTGAAACCTGAGAAACAGTATTTAATGAGCTGGGTTTCAAAGTTGTTATGCTGCTAATTAATTGTAAGATTTTAATATCCCTTTTTAAAAAAAGAAGGCCTTCAAGCTGTCACAAGCAAGCCTGGCTGGCTGAGAAGAATCTGCTTCCAGATCCTGCCTCCTAGAGATGCCATCCTCCATCCCCCACTGAACACTGAGATATGGGGAAGGAGGGGTAGGAGGCTCTGAGGGGAGATTGGGGCCCCCTTAGGCCCCATGGTGGTGCCCAAACCAAATCTGGGGCCGGGGGAGGCAGCACAGCAACATGTCAGATTTATTGTCTCTCTCTCTCTCACCTCCTCTCCGCTGCCATGGATCTTTGCCAGGGCAAAGAGGCCCAAGCCGGACTTCATCGAAGAGCTGGAAATTGCTGGAAGCTTCCTTGGTTAGGGCCCAGTCCTGACCCTGAGCATCTCCACTCTCTCAGAAAACTAGTTCTGTCCACAGAAGCCAAGCGGCAAGTGGGCTGACTCTAGAGGAGACCCTTCACTGTAGATGCACAAACCCAGGCTGGCTGGAGCCTGGTGGTCTCCCAGCCTTGCTGCCTAGCAATGGGGGGGGGGGTCTCAGAAACAGCTCTTGAAAAGACGTTTTTAGAAGGAAGAGGAGGAGGGGGGGAGGGGGAAACTCTAGTGAATTATTTTGCTTTTCAGACTTGCTTCGTTTTTTCCTTAATGACAGGTGGACACGCTCTGTGCCTGGGTGTGTTTTCCATCCAAAACAGAAAATGGAAAACAGCACGAAGAGAATTAATCAGATGCAGAAATGTGGAGGGGCGGCTGCTCCCTGGGTGCATGTTTTCCAAGGCACGTCTGCCACTTTGCAGAAATTACTGGATGAAAAGGGAGCATCCCACGTGTTAAAACTCTCCCTCTGTGTGCTTTGTTTGCTCAAGAGACTGGCCTTTGCAATGGTGGCAGCCAGAGAAGGAAATAGACATATTTGGCAAAGGGAGCTCCTCTCTGCAGAGGTCTTCTGCCAAGGAAATGGAGGAGGAAGTTGGGAAAAGTTCTTACTTGTGGCACAACTCCACATTCCTCCAGCCACTGTGTGTCTGTATATCGTGTGTGTGTGTGTGTGTGTCTTGTGATCCACCACCTGGAATGATGTAGAGCCCTCAGGGCCAAAACAAGTTGCCCCTCCTTCTGATCTGGAGCCTTCAAAGCTGGCTTGAACAGAAAACAGCCAAAGGAACAGGTAGGCAATGGCTGCAAACATTTTGCAAAGCGGCAGAGTGCCACTCTCTTTGGGCTGGCCCCTGTCCTGAGATCTGCTGGGGAGGCTCTTCTCTCTCTCCCTCCACCCTCACAGGTGTGTTTGGTGGAAGATAGGAGACGGGGCCCCTTCAGTGGCCGCTCCCAGGCTCTGGAACTCCCTCCCACGGGAGGCCAGACTGGCGCCCTCCTTGCTCTCCTTCCGGAGGGCTTTGTGGATTTGGCGGGCCTTCCTGGGCCGACTGCTCAGTGGGGAAGAAGGCCTTGAGGCTCCCGCTGTGGTGTTTGTATTTGCTCTTCCTCCCTTTAATGGCCATGCTCTTAACTACGTCTAATTTTATTGATAGTTTAATAATTTTAAAAACTTCTGTATGATGTAAATCTTTTAGCTTTATCTGTTTTAACTTCTGCAAGCCACCTTGAATCCGGAACATAAATAGATATTACAGTAGCAGCCGTGCCCCTTCCACATTCCAGAGTTCCTCCCCTTCTCAGAGTAGGCCCCTTGGAATAAAGAGGTGGGTTCCAATGAGTCCCCTTGACTTCAGAAGCCGCTTGGGACCCTGAGCCCTGAGACGCGCTTTGGGACCCCTCCCTCCACAAAGCCCATCCATGTTCTCAGAGCGGCCACATTGGCCACCAGGCAAACACCAAAGCCTGCACTTTTGGGGTCCCTTTATTAGCTCAGCCCAAAAGTGCAAAATAGATCACGCCAGCCTTTGAGGCTCACAGGATTCTTCTCAAGGAAAAGAGGGTGAAAGAGCTCTCCGGGGAAGCAGAGCTTATTTGCAGCAGAGTGGTGGAGCTGGTTAAGGAGCAAGACACTCTGGCTTAAAAGAAATGAAACTAAAGCGTTATCGAAGGAACTCCATACTAGGATAGGAAAGTTACTGAGGGCTCTCTAATCTGCATTCTCAGGGAGGATTTTTGAGAAGAAGAAGGTAGGAGGGGTCAAAGAGAAGAGACAGAGAAAACCCTAAGAGTACCGGCTTACATCACAGAGGGGTCCGGATAGGTAGAGCCAGGAGGGAGGACACTTCCGGTCACCCTAACTAATTAACTCTATCGCTGCTGTTCCACTGCGAGGCATTCTGGGTTCTCCAGTGCTGAGCGTTGTTGCACTTCTGACACCCCTTCTCAACGATGCTGCGCTAGTCCACAAGGTTCATCTTCCTTTGCAGAGCTTCCTAATGGTCTCTGGGCAATGCCGTGGCAAGGACATCTGCAATCATGTCTTCTGTTGGGCAGTATTCCAGCTTGATAATTCCTCGTTCCTGTGCATCCTTTATGCAGTGGTATCCTGTCTGTTTGAGGGATCTTTATACTTCCTTGGTTGTCTTCAGACACCTCTGTCGGTGTTGGCTCCTCTATTCCAAAGTACAGCCACTTTAGTTGTAGTGGGAAGGCAATGGGAGTGCTGGAGGCACAGCGTCTTTGCTTTGCTCTCAGGCCTGGAAGAGAAGGTGTGGACTGAGGAAGGGTCTCCCACCCACCCCCCGACACAAAGGCCCTGGGCCAACGGGAACAAAGGCACCGAGAGCGAAGGTTAGGGAGTGTGGCTCCTCCAGGTAGCGTTTCAGGGCCAAGGAGGGCAGCTCCTGGGAGGCAAGCCAGCTGCTGGAGAGGCGGAGGTGGGGAAACCGGCTCCTTGCCTACCCCTCCCCCACCCGTTTGTCTTCCTTGTTCTTCCTCCTCCTCCTCCTCCTCCTCCTCCTCCTCGGCGGCGGCGGCGGCGGCGGCGGCAGGACAGAGGCTGGCCGGGAAAGCTCTCCTTGAGAGCAAAAGCGTCGCACAGAATGGCCGGACAGGGACGTGGCCGTGGCCATGAGGGCGCGTGGGCAGGCGCGGGCTGGGGGTGGCCGGGGGGCCGCTCCCGCCGCGTCCAGAGGCGTCCAAAGCCGGGCGCCGCGGGCTGGTGTCACAGGTGAGCAGCCCATGTGTCTCTTTAATTATAAGGCATGTTTTATTGCTTGTAGATATTTTAACCTCACTGATGTATTGCCCCGAGGGCAAGTGAGAGGCATTAATAATGGAGCCGATAATTATCCTCCAACACGAATAAAGTTATCGCCAAGGCCCGGCGTAAATCATCCGGCAGAGATGACAGATTTCGCCGGCGGGCGGGGCCGTGGGTGGGCCGGCCGGCCGGCCGGCCGGTCCTCTGTCCCTCCCTCGGTCCGTCCGTCGTGAGCAGCCTCCCCCTCGCCCGGCCCAGCCGTGACAGCTTAATGGGAAAAGCAATAAAGGCAGCAATGGAGCCACTGAGGAGGCGCAGGAGGATGGGTTCGTGGCTAAGCAGAAGATAAATGTCAGGTTAGGAATGAGATCTGAAATTCCTATTAAAATATTTGGAACCCGTCGCGGCGGATCAGGGTTTTCCGGCGGTCCCCAGAGGGGCGGTGGCGGCGGCGGCGGCGGCGGCAAAAAGAACCCGGCACCGGGAGCCTCATTTCGGCCGGGGAGGGGAAGCCAGAGACGGTTGCCTCTACAGCCGGGTGTGTGCATGTGTTTGGGCGTGTGTGAGAGAGACTTTGCCTGTTCGCGGCCAGCTGGAAGGGTCTTTGCCAGCAGTGGATGATGGCGCCCCAGGGGCCCCCTGAACAAAGGAGCATCTCCAGTTCCAGTTCACACTGGTCTGGTTCCCCAGCCCCATACAAGCTCCACCGGGTGGTCTCCTTAGAGGCCGTCTCTGCTGGAGACGCCGCCGCTCCCGCGCCCCTGGGGCGGCCACGCAGCCCTTGCTTAAAAGATCTCCAGCCAAAGGGAACCCCGCCACTCCCAAGGCCAGCCCCTCCGCTCCTGAGCAGCTCCTCCCGTTCCGAAGTTCTCGTGGAGTCCCGCGCCGCTTTCTCCCGGTGGTCCTCGTTCTGCTCTCTGGGGCGTCTTCTGTGGGGCGGCAGCCCTTTGGGTGTCTGAAGCTCCTTCCTCCGGTAAGCACCTTCCCCCCAAGGGAGATAATGCTTCTTCACTTATTTTTCTCTTGAAGGAGGCAATGAGTAATTTTACGCATTTTCTTCCTGCTGGGAGCTGAGGACAAACGGAGGAAGTGGGAGCCGGAAACCGGGACCTTTCAGGAAGAGCTCCAAAGGCAGGAAGGCGGGAGGGCAACGGGGGCTGTTCCTGCCAAGCGGGACAGCGGGAGGGTGCGGTGTCCCCGGGCCAGCGAAGGCCCCGCCCCTCCCTATCACGCCGCTAACCCACGCCCGGCACACCGTCAAGGCCACCGTGGCCCTGGGCGCCTTCTCACGTGCGCTGGCGCCAGACCAGACGTAGTCTCCAAGGGCTGCCCGTTGTTGCCGCTCTGCTGCTGAAGCTGCTTTGCCCAGACCGAGGACTTTGCATTTGCCACTCCTGAATTTCTTTGCAGTGTCACGGGTTACCCCTCTCTCCCGAGATCTGCGTTCTCCGGCGCTGGAGGTCTCCAATGGAGTTGCCGCGGAGGATCCTCTGCTGGCCAGACCCCGCGCAGGGTGTCGGGGGGCGCAGGAGACCAGCGGGGCCAGCAGGAGAGCTGCTGCCCGTCCCGCCGGGGGGGGGGCAGAGTTGGAAAGGGGAGGTGGGGGTCTGAGCAGGGGGGAAGGAGCCAGGAGGAAGGTGGCTCCGGAGGGAAAGGAAGAAGCCAGGGCGGGCGGGAGGAGGAGGATAGGACAGGACACGCGGGGGTGGCTGGCCAAGGGCAGGAGGCGGCACCGGGGCCGGCTCAGGCTCCCGGAGGCCAGGAGGCGAATCGGGCGGCGGGGAGGAGGAGGAGGAGGAAGCAGAGCTGGGGGGGCACGGGGGCAGCTGGGGGGCCCACCGAGGTCTTCCACTACCGGCCGCGCCCCCTCCTCCACCATCAGCCAGAGGCCAAGAAGGGGGAAGAAGAAAGGACAGCCGGTCGAGAGAGCCGCGTCTCTCCTCCACGGAAGGGGTGTGTGACCGGGAGCTGCCCGTTTGGCGGGGAGTGTTGAGCCGGGGGCGTCTCGCTGCGCCGTCCACAACGCCCTCCTCCTCCTCCCCTCTCCCTCCCCAGGCCGAGAATCGATCTCGTGAACTTTGCCGATGGAGTGGCATTGATCGGCGGCTGCCCAAGGGACCGGGGCGTCTCTGTGCCCCGCCGGCGAGCCCCCACCCGCCGCACTTCCCAGCTGCTTTGAGCGCCTGTAGGGGGCCAAAGGCATCCTCCCCGCCGCCGCCCCTGCCGAGAGGGAAGGCTTCCCTTCGGGGGGGGGCGCGCGCCGTTTTTCTGGGCAGGTCGGTCTGTGCGCCGGGGCGGGAGGGGGGGGGCTCTGGGAGGACTGGCTCCTCTCCGCTTCCCAGTTGCCCTGGAGGGAGAAGTCCGGGAGCTGCAGCTTCTCCCCTCAGCTGGATGCGGCCCGTTTGCTGATCCCCCCCCCCCACAGAAGCAAAGTAGGTGTTTCCGCTGACGCGGGGGGCCGAGGGGCAGTGGAAAGGCAAGACACAGACAGCGTCTACGTGGATTCCGCATTCAGGATCCCCTTGCGTCCTAACGACTCCCTCGGTGGGGCGGGGGGGCAAGAAGCGGATCCTAGAGCCCCCGGCGACCTCTGGGTTTGCCTGTAATAATTTTCTGCCGGCCCCGATCTGTCTACAGCCACTTCCACGTGCAATATCTGGCAGCAGCGAGGAATTAGCGGCCGCCCTTCCCGCCCCCTTGATCTCCACTTGCGATGCGCCCCGGTTCCCTTCCCCGACCCTCCCCTCCCGCCGCCGCGCCTGGAATAGGAATCTTTGTGGGGAGGGAGCGGGCGGCGCTCGCGCCCCTTTGAAGTTGGGGGAAGACGGGGAAGTCTGGCGGGGGGCGTCGGGGGCTCACCTTGGAAAGGGCTGGCTTTCTCCGCCAGCCAAGGGGACCCCTCGACACCCGCGGAAGGGGCTCCGCTGGCCTTTCGCCGGGAGGCTGTCCGGGCAGGAAGAGTCCCGCGGCGGGGGGGGGTGTCTTCCTCCTCCCTCCTCCTCCTCCTCCCCCCCTCGGCCAGGAGGGCGGGCAGTCAGATCACGCGAGTCGCCCTCTTTTTTTCCGCTGCTTGGGGCCGCTTCGTGGGAACCGTTTCGCATAAGAACTCTGTTCATTGATTCAGCTGTTTAAAATATTCATATGCAATTTCTCCGAGGCTGGGGGTTGCTTCCAACAGAACACTAGGAGAGCGCCCAGAAAAACAAACCCGCGCAAAACCAATACTTATTTAATGAGCTTGGACCAGCAGCGGCCGCCCCCCCGCCCAGTAGCCCCAGGCCCTTCGGCCACCGGCTTCCCGCCCTCTCCGAAAGGATGCACGGAGAGAAGGCGGACTCCGCCCTTGCCCCGGCAGGCGCCAGCCCTGAGAGAGACCCTCTGGCCGCCCCGCCGCCCCCGCCCCCGCCGAGGGGCAGCCCCTGCTTCTTGCTTCACCGGCTGCGCTGAAAGAAATGCAGGCGCCTTGGGGCTGCGGAGGGACCCCCCATGCCGATCGGCGGGACGTGGAAGGAGTTTCCCGTCTGGGAAATGAAGCCACCACAGGCTGAAGGCGGGACAAAAGGAGCCAGCGAGTTGTGTGCCCCCCCCCCCGATGAAGCAGTGAATGGAACTGTGCACCGGGCACATCGCCGCTTCCTCCTCTTCCAGAAAGAGCGGCTGCTGAGGAACGACATTTGGCAGGTGGCTAGTCCTCCTTGAGGAGGCCTTTCCCTGAGCCGTTGCCTTCCGCAAGCCACCCGCCTCCTGGAATACGTGAGGTGGAAGAAATCAGTGGCGACCGAACCCGCCAGTTACGTCTAGTGGATTGTCATCAAATGCCGGCGACAGAGGCGAGGCTTTCCGCTTTGTTTAAACCCTTCCGAAGAACCGCGAATCGCAGGCGCGGCCACCCTGACCGGGCACCGAGGCCGAGCCGTCGGCAGGGTTGTGCATTTACCCCTCGTCAGAGCCGTAAGAAGCCACACCGTGAGGTCTCCAAAGCAGCGTATAAATATTTACACGCAGAGATGAGTGGGTGTGGATAAGGAGAACCGGAAGGAGGCACTTCCACTGTTATTGGAGGTCCTATCATTCCCGGGGCTTTATTGGCCAGAATTATTATTATTATTGTTATTATTACTATCCAGAGGCGGTCTGCCACTGCCATGGCCTAACCCCGAGAGTCTGTAGCTCGCCCCAGCGTCCCCCAGCGGGTGTCCACGGCTGAGCAGGAGGGGATTCAGGCCCTGGAAGCCGCGAAGAGCCCCAGTCCAAGACTCAAACCACTACGCGCGCTGGCTCCAATTAAAAAACAGAAAAAGATTTCCCTAGTGGAGGTTTGCTGTTGTCCTTCTTGGAGACCGAGAGAGTAGAGCTCCCCTCCATGGGTTTTTGTGGCTAAGGGGGGATTTGAGCTGAGTCCTAGTCCAGCACTCTTTACTCAGTAGTGTTTTGTTCCTGAAAAAACAACTTACAAAAATACGGCTGAAACTGCTTCTAACACCAGTGAACAAGAATGGCAGAGATTATAAAAATATTCAGGGCCAGGCTCAACCAAGCGCGGCTGAGAAAGGCCGGGTCCAAGGCCCTCCCCACGAACCTCACCAGAGAGGGCAGTGAATGCTCGGGAACAACCAGGGTGGGCTGCCGATTGAAAGGCCCTGTTCCTTCTCCCTCCCTCTCTCCCTTTGTTGCATTTTTACTACGGAGAAACCAGAGAGAGAAAGCAAAATGAAACACAGAAAAGGTAACATTAAAAGGCCACCCCCAACCCGATTGACTCCCCACAGACCTGGTTCTGAGAAAAGGCACTGCATTTGGGATATCCCCCCCGCCCGCCTGCTTTGGAAGTACAAAGGTGAATGAAATCTTCTGACAGCTTGAAAATTGTTTAAAACAACCACTAATGCTTACCCGCTTTCCCATAGTTGGGGGAAATACTGTTTCTACTGCCTCTGTGTTCTCTATGAGGCCAAGTCGTGCCACACAGTGGAAAAGCCGGGTGCCTTCATGGTGCCGCTGGCTAATTCCAGCCGAGGTGTCCGGTTTTCTGCCGCGGCTCTTTGTCGCAGCGCCATCCCCCAGGGTTTCCACGTTAAAAACCCACAGTTTTCCAACTCCAAGAAATTACCCTGAGAACTTGCCACCAGGCAAACAGAATTAATTCTTTTGGTGTCGCTCTTATGGTTTGCTTCTCCCAAACTGACAGCCGTGGCCATGTTGGCGTGGCAGGCGTGGTTGTAGTGCAAAGAAAAGAGCTCAGAGTGTTTCAGAAGCCTTTGTTGGGTAACCAAAAGAGAAAAAGAGAGTACATATTGACAAGCGTTGTCAGAACCAAGGAACAAGGGATTTGCAGTACTGCATTTTATAGAGCGATGCGTATCAGATTTAGCCCTGGCCAGTCAAGCGTAACCACACTTTTCCCCAAGCTGTCTTCCCTTCCCCTTGGCTCTTGCCAAGAATTACCCCTTGGAGAGACCGGGCTGCCAGCCTGCACCCGGACTCGCAGCCCGGGGTAGAGGTGACATATTTCTTCTTCCCGGTACACTTGTTTCCGCAGCCATTCCCGTCATCTCCTCACGGGACAAAGCTAAGCGATACACGTGTTACGTGGCATCTTGCGTTACGTGGCCGCGCGCCTGACGGACAAAGAGCCCCTCGCGGTCCCCCGAAGGGCGCTGGGGTGGACCCTCCTGGGAGGGAAGGTCCGACCCCCGAAGCCGAGGGGCGCCCCGGCCCCTTCCCGGCCCTCCGCCTCGCCCCCTCAGTGGGGGCGGGCTAGATGGCCCCTCGGGCCCTTCCAGCTCTGCCACTCCAGCTGTATCCAAACGCGGTGGAGTGAAAGAAAATAGGAGCCGGGGGGCCTGTCTTACTGGGGGGGAGTGTGGAGGAGGGGGGCAGCTTTCTCCTAGAAGTCCCCCCCGGGAAGAAGAGTGGGAGCTGGCCCAGATGCTCCCTGACTGCAACTCCCATTAGCCTCTTCTCCGAAGTACATCCAGTGGTGCAGGAGTCTGGGAGCTGCAATCCAGGAGTCCCTGGGACCCTCGTGATTCCCACCCTGCTCAGGGCTGTGTCTTCCTCGACTAAGCAGAAGAAGGATCGGGGGGGGGGGCGGAGTCAAGTCCCTCCCTTTCTCGCGCCCCCCCTCCCAGGCTCGACCTGCCCACAACCGGGGCCGCCGCCTGGGAAGGCCAGCCGGACCCCCTGTCTGTTTCCCGGGGGCGCTGCCGGGGCGGGAGCCGGGCCGGCGGGGCTTTCGGGACTCGGGAGGGGGCCTCTTGGCTCCCCCGCAAAGAGACTGAGTGGCCCACCTTCGCGAAGGGCCTCCCTTCGATGGGGCCAGGCAGGCTCGGGCCCCGAGGCGCCCCTGGCCGGCCCCGGGGCGGGCGGGTCTGCGCCGGGGGGAGGAGGCGGAGGGGCCCCCAGAGACCTCGGAAAAGGAGGGGAGGGGCGCCCCGCCAGCCAGCCTTCACGCTGTCAGATTAATCAAAGTAACGGCCGCCAGTTAATTTGTCTCCCTGTAAAGTACATTCAATAAATGTAAAACAAAAGTAATTGGTTCCCTTCCATACAAATTTAATCATACTATAAAGTGTGATCAATGCAGATAAAAAGCATCGGGGAGGTTAAGCGCCACGGATCCATACAGGCGGAGGACCCTCGCATGGGGGGGGCCCGGGCCTTGGGGGCCAAATTCCGAGCGGAGGCGACCCCCCCCCCACGGCACATGCTACCCTCGACCACCCCCCTCCGTCCACACAGAGGCCCAAAGCGGGCGGGGAGGCGTAAGGTCCCCTCCTCCTCCGCGGACCCGAAAGCGTCTCCCGCGGACTCTGCGCCCGGTGTCGTCTTCTAGCAGGTTGCGAGAGACTTTCGGGGGCCGCCGCGTTTGGCATCCGGGGCTGCCGCCTTTCCCCTTTAAGAGAAAATCCCCCCAGCCTCCCCAGGCAGCCTCGGCCGCTTTGTCAGGGGGCACAACCCGTCCCCCAGCCCGCCCCAGGGAGGGGCGCCGGTGTCGCCAGGAGGACGACGGTCGCGCCGAGGAGGAACCCCCACCCTCCCGGGCCCCCCACCCCTCCCGGTCGGCCGCGGCCACCCTCTTTGTCCACAGGGGAGAAAGAGCGCGGGGCCGGAGGGGAGGCCGTGGAGCGAGGGGCAGGAGGGGGGGCGGCGGGACAGCCTCCAACCACCGGGGCTGCCCCCGGGCGCGCCCGACGCCGCTTCTGAGCCGAGAGGCCAGCAGGCCCAGAGGCCCCCGAAAAGGAGTCAAGGCTCCTCTGCAAACAGCAGTCCGGGATTACCAGCCTTTCCGGGCGCTTTGTGGGTAAACAGGAAGAGAAGGGCAATGCTGCAGAGGTTTGCTTGGCTTTCTGAAAGGCTTCTTCCAAAGCTCTCCCCCCTCCCAAGACTCCCCAGCAGCCTCAGCCGCCTGGTGAGACAAGAGGAGGAGCTCCCCCCCCCCGTGCCTGGGAATTGGCTACAGATCTGGACGGTGGGCACAGGAATGGGTGGCCCATGGAGGGAGAGGGCCGCGGCGTCCCTCCGGGATCTCTCGATTGGGGCCACGACCTTTTAAAGTGCTCATAAGCGATCTGGAGCCGTTAGGTCCCCACGGCTGCTGCTGACACAATGAAATTATTCGGGGTGCTTTTCCAAGAAAGAACGGGCCATTTGACGCATGGGCTGAGATGTCTCCACACTAATGCCCAGAGCATGGGGAACAGACAGGAGGAACTTGAACTCGTAGCACAGCAGAGCAAATATGATGCAGTGGGCATCCCTGAAACCTGGTGGGATGACTCCCACGATGGGAAGGTAACAACAGAGAGGAACAACCTATTTCAGAGAAATAGACTGAAGGAGAAAGGAGGAGGAGGAGCACTGTCAAGGACGTTTACACCTGTGAAAGGATCCGTGACTATAATCCTGGAAGCCCAGTTGAAACCCTCCCGGTAAAAATTAAAGAGGAGAGAAACAACAACATTGTCATTGTGGGGGTCTACTACAGACCCCCAAACCAGACTGAGGACTTGGATGACGCCCTCCCAGAACAGATGACGAAACTTTCAGAAAGGAGGGAGATTTCAATTACACTGATATTTGTTGGAAATCCAACTCTGCCCAGAGTATCAAACCTGACAAATTTCTCACATGCCTTGTGGACAATTTTGTTGTCCAGAAGGTGGAAGAGGCAACAAGGGGATGGGCTATTTTAGATCTGATTCTAGCCAATGACAACCTGGTCAATGGGGTGGAAGTGGCAGGATCCTTTGGGGGGAGTGACCGTGCTCTCCTGAGGTTTCTCATGCAGAGGAAAGGATAAGCCAAGCACAGCCAGACACCTATTCTAGACTTGAAGAAAACTGATTTCAGTAAATTTAGGGAAATACTGGGAGTGATCCCATGTCAGGAATGATGAATGAGAGTTTCTTAAAAGTGAGATCTTGAAGGCACAATTCCAAACAATTCCAGGGAGGAACTGGGAGGTGTCCAAGGAATCCAGGATGGATGCCTAGAGAACTTTCAATGGAGTGAAGATTTAAAAGGAACCTGCACAAGAAAAGGCAAAAGGAGGAAGTCACCAAAGGGAAATTCAAACAAATAGCCAGCAAGTGTAGGGGGAAGGTCAGAAAAGCTAAAGCACAGAAAGACCTGAAATTTGTTAGAGCGGTTAAAAGGAATAAAAGGAACTTTTTTTTGGTTATGTTGGTATTAAAAAGAACAAGGAACTGGTTGGGCCACTGCATGGAGAAGATGGAGAAATGCTAACAGGGGACAGAGAAAAGGTGGAACTACTCAAAATCTTCTTTGCTTGGTTTTCTCTCAAAAGGAAAAAAAATGTTTGTGTTAGAGATGAGGAGGGCAAATACTGTCCCCATCTTTAAAAAGGGGAACAAAGAGGACCCAAATAGCCTGTCAGCCTGACATCAATACTGGCAAGTATCCTGGAGTAGACAATCTATAAACTCTTAGAGAGGAATGCCATGATCACTAAAAGTCAACATGGGTTTCTCAAAAACAAGCCATGCCAGACTAAATCTTACCTCCTTTGATAGGGTTACTACCTCGGTAGGTGAAGGGAATGCTGTGGATGTAGCATATCTTGATTTCAGCAAGGCCTTTGACAAAGTTCCCCATGACATTCTTGCAAAGAAGCTAGTAAAATGCGGGCTGGACAGGGCTACTGTCAGGTGGATCTGTAACTGGTTGACTGACCGTTCCCAAAGGGTGCTCACCAATGGCTGCTTTTCATCCTGGAGAGAAGTGACTAGCGGGGTGCCACAGGGTTCTGTCCTGGGCCCAGGGCTGTTCAATGTTTTCATCAATGACTTGGATGAAGGAGTAGAGGGCATGCTCATCAAATCTGCAGATGACACCAAATTGGGAGGGGTTGCTAATACACCAGAGGACAGGATCAAAATTCAAAATGACCTGGACAGATTGGAGAGCTGGGCCAAAGCTAACAAAATGGAATTCAACAGAGAGAAGTGTAAGGTCCTACGCTTAGGTAGAAAAAATGGAATGCAGATATATAGGATGGGGGACACGTGGCTGGATGGCAGTACGTGTGAAAGGGATCTAGGAGTCTTAATAGCCCACAAGCTGAACATGAGTCAGCAATGTGATGCGGCAGCCAAGAAAGCCAACGCAATTCTCGGCTGCATCAATAGGAGTATGGTGTCTAGATCGAGGGAGGTACTGGTACCACTCTACTCTGCTTTGGTTAGACCTCATCTTGAATACTGAGTCCAGTTCTGGGCACCCCAATTCAAGAAGGACATGGTCAAGCTGGAGCAGGTCCAGAGGAGGGCGACCAAAATGGTGAGGGGCCTGGAAGCCAAGCCCTATGAGGATAGACTTAGAGAGCTGGGTATGTTCAGTCTGCAGAAGAGAAGGTTAAGAGGGGACATGATAACTATGTTTAAATATTTGAAGGGATGCCATGTAGAGGAGGGAGAGGGCTTGTTTTCTGCTGCTCCAGAGACCAGGACAAGGAGCAATGGATTCAAGCTGCAGGAAAGGAGATTCCGCCTGAACCTCAAGAAGAACTTCCTGACGGTCAGGGCTGTCCAGCAGTGGAATCTGCTGCCTCGGAATGTGGTGGAGTCTCCTTCCTTGGAGGTTTTTAAGCAGAGGCTGGATGGCCATCTGTTGGGAGTGCTTTGAGGGTGTTCCTGCATGGCAGGGGGTTGGACTGGATGGCCCGTGTGGTCTCTTCCAACTCTACATTTCTATGATTCTATGATTCTATGATAAGGTCCCCCATGAGATTCTTGCACACAAGCTAGTAGAATCTGGGCTAGACAATGCTACTGTTAAGTGGATTTGTAATTCACTGATCAACCAAACCCAAAGGATGCTCCTCACCAATGGCAGCTTTTCACCCTGGAGACAAGTGACTAGTGGGGTGCCACATAATTTTTTAATGATTTTTTTACCCATCTTAAAACATTCCACCAATTGTCTATAAGTAAACTGTCTAATATCAAATCCTCCTTGGATCAATAAATCATCAGCTTTCATTTGTCCTTGAGCATTTTCCATTGTTAACAGATCACTATATGTAATCTGTTTATTTTTGTATACTTTTTCTCTTTTAAACAGAGCTTCATGTGGAGAAACCCAAAGAGGTGTATTAGGACAAAATCTTACTTTATATTTATTCCAAACTCTTAAGAAAGCCCTTCTTATGGAATGATTAGTCTAACCAACATTTGCTTTTATTTTATCATACCATAAAAAGCATGAGGCCCAGTGCTTAAATCAAAACTTCTAATTGCAAAAGACTTCCTCTCTTTAAGGAAATCTAGTCTTTTGTCCAAAACAGACATGAAGCCGTGTGTGTATGTGTGTGTGTGTGTGTGTGTGTGTGTGTGTGTAGATATATACATACATACATACATACATACATACATACATACTTCAACTCTGGAGGACCAAACCCTCCTCTTTGTTTAGTGTTTTGCAAAATCTTAAATCTTACTCTCAGCTTCTTTCCTTGCCATATAAATTTTGAAATACTGTGGTGCCATTGTTTAAACAGCACATCATTAGTCACTATTGGAATCGTTTGGAAAAGAAATAACAGCTTTGGGAGTACATTCAGTTTTACAGTTGAGATTTTACCAAGGAGTGAAAGCTTCAGCTTCGACCATCTCTGGTCACCGGGACTCTTCTGATGTCCTTATGGGAGGTGGACAGCCTCTCAGGGAGGGGGAAGGAGAGCCCCTGGCCACCAGGCTGCGTGGACTCAGGCCCTCTGCGGAGAGGCTGCCACCTGAAGACAGCAGTTGGCCTGCGAGGGTCCAGCAGAGGCTGGTGAGGCTGGTAGCTGCCAGGGCCGGTGTGGGCCTCCCCTCTAACGTGGCTTTGAGGCCACCCTTGAGAGTCCCACGCTGACTTTGCCTGTTGCGTATTTTTTAGTTCTGTGTCAGGTTTTGCTCTCTCTCTCGTTCAGTCTAACATTGTTGGATTAACTCAGTTTATTTGCACGGTTTTTCTTATATTGTCTGGATGGACTGATTGATTGTGCACTTAGCTGTTGATCCTTTGGGTGTGTCTAATGGTTCCTTCTAGGTTTCTGGAACTGATACACATGTTGTAGTTCATACTGAATATTGAGCATGTGAATAAAGGAGGGTGATCAGATGAGGAGGAGGAGGACGAGGAGAGGGTCACCCAAGATCTTTTGTAAGTCTCTGCCAGCGCACTGCTGCCCTGCCCCACCGTCACTTCTGCGAGGGATTCTGTGCAGGGGCTGGGCGCACAGTCCTCCTGTGACTGGTCGGATCCTGCCACACGGAGGAGGCACGGGTTCTGGGATGGAAGTCCCAGTGGCTGCCACCATCACCTGCTGGACTGGTGCATTGCCAGGCTCTCCATTTTGCCTTTGGGTCAAGCGAGGGAAGGACGCAAGGAGGAGGCCCCCACCAATGATGTGCAGGGAAAGGCCCACATCTTGCTTCTCGGGCAGCCGGGCCGTGGGAGGAAGGTTTTGCAGCATGGGAATATCTTTGCTGATCTCTCCCCTGTTGTTGTGGCCTGTGAGTCCGGAAGGGTTCTTTGTGAGGCCGTATCTGAAGGGCGTTTGTGCTGCTGGGGGGGAGTCCCTGGTTTTTCTGTGTGGGGCTTGTCAGAGCCAGCCCTAGATGAAGGCTTGTATCCCCGCCTGGATCCTGGAGCCCCCTCTGGGTCCAAGGCCAGAGGTGTGGTGGACGCCTTCCTTTTCCAAGCACGTCCCGCTTGAAGGGAAACGGTAACAGAAGCGGGGGCAGAGGCAGCAATAAAGCCGTTGATGGAAATGCTCACTGAAAGAGAAACAGCTTCCCTGCTCCAGAGGAAGGGTGGCTGCTGGCCTCTGGGAGCCTCTGGTGGTGGTCGGGGAAGCCATTGATTGTGCTGGGAAGCGAGAAACCACCGAGAAAGCGGCTGAACACGAATTGCTCGCAAGAAACAAGAGAGGCGCTTCTGGTGTGTGCACGTGTGTGTTTGGTGGGGATGGCCAAGGGGAAGGGGTCTTCCACAAGCCAGCCCACTTCTGCAAGCAGCCAAACCATGGGCCACCCAGTGGGTGTCAGGCAGGAGAGCAGCTGAGGACGGCACGGGCCTTCCCCTCCGTCAGAGACAAAAATCAGGGGCTTGTTCTTCTGCCAGCCTCCTCCATCCTGGCAGGGTTTTAATTGCATTTTGAGTGGGTTACTCTATATGTAAATACCAGCCACTGCTGGAATTGTTTACGGCCACATGGCCTGCTTATGCAAATTGCCTCCTAAAACCACAGCCAGCTTGTTACAGAATAAAAATGTCCTTTATTGAATGCCAGCAGGGCCGCCTCCCTTCCCCTCTGAATCTGAGGCAGGGAAGAGGCTGCTGCTGATGTGGAACAGGGAGGAGGAAGAGGAGGAGGAGGAAGAGGAGGGGGTGGCAGTGCGTGGGCCTCCCTCCAGTCCCCCCAGGGCGGCGGCGGCAGCAGCAGCAGCAGCAGGAGCAGTGTGGCCTCAGAGGGTGGGCTGACTCTCCCGTGTGCCAGGTCCCATGGAGCTCCCCTCCCTGAGGATGAGCGGGGCCATGCAGCACACTCTCACACACGGTCACACATGCACAGGTGTGCGTGCACAAACACACACACTGTGGCTGTGGCTGGGAGCTGGTGTGCCACAGTTGCAGGCCAGGCGTTGCTGCTGCCAGCGTGAATCAGGTGCCCCGAGGCCCTCTGGCTGCCAATTAAGCCGCCTTTTACGACTCCGCTCTACAAATGGTTTACAACCCATAATATCTTCACCAGCTAAGCAGCACTAATGTTAACCTCTCCCCCTCGGTCCCTGCGGCAGGCAGGAGGCCAACCTGGTCCTGCCAGGACCCAGCTCGGAAGAGAAACAGAGGGGGAATCCGGATTTATTATGATTTATTCCCCATGAAGGTGAGCAGCCAGGCAAACTGGTCTCAAGGAAGCAGGAATGGGCCCGGTGGGATCCGCGAGGCAAAGAGATTTGCATCATCAGCCGAGACCTCTCCGCCTGAGGCAGGGGGACAAGAAGCCCCACCGCTCTGCCCTTCCTCCCTCTTTGTCCCTGACTCGATTCTTCTCCCCCCAAAACTCCACTCCTCTTTTAAAACAGCGTTTTCCAGTGTGGGCCAGCAAACTCTGCCTAGCGATGCTTTGGGGGTACGGCCCAAACTGGCCCAAAAGTAACGGGAGGGTTGCTGGAAGCCCCCCTTTCCTCTTCGCCTGAGGGGACCCCTGAAGGAGGGGACTCACCCAAATTGGACGAGCTCCCCGCCAGCTGAGCGTGCAGGGAAAGGAGCTGCGTGGCACGCGAGTGGCAGGGAGCCAGCAGCCCCCAGCAGCCCCCCCACAACTACGTGGTCGCAAGAAATCCAGGACAGAAGGACAAACATAGCACCAGCGGAAGGGTGTGTGTGTGTGTGTGTGTGTCTGCCTTGCGCCTCTTGAGTGGGTGGGCCAGGCCTCGCCGTGATGGGGGTGGGGGCGGAGGTGATCGGGGGCTGCCATGTGGATTTGGCCCCCACCTGCCTTTGCCGTCACACACCAGCGCTCAGGCAGGCAGGCAGGCAGGGAGGCGGGCGGGGGGCGCTTGGCCCCCCGGGCGGCTGGGAAAACATTTTCTGGAGCAGAAACGCTGGGCAAACGAACGGGCCCTCTCGCCTCCCCGCTGCCTCCGCTGTGTAAACACCATCCTGCAAAGTCCTCGGAATCAGTCAGCTCAGGCGTTCCGGAAAGCCCTTGTTTGCCCCTGAAGAACAAGCAAGCGGCTTTGGCTCTGAGTGGACGGAGAGACCGGCGAGGAGAGGCCAGGAAGACGCCCTGGAGTCCGGCCAGGCCGGCTCTGGCCCGGGGCTCAGCGGCTAAGGGGGCTCCCGGTGCCCCTGACTGGATTGTGGCTTTCGGGTCTTCTCCCTGGTTCCGCAGCGGCTCCCGCTGTGGACCCCCAGGAGGGGACGCCTGGCCTGCAGGCCGTGCCTTTGGCGCTATGGAGGGGCCAGCGGAGGGGAAGGAGACCCTCGCCTCCTCCCCCGTCCCCGTCTCTCCTTCTCAAGGAAGAGGTTGTAGGTTTCGCTGTTTTGCTTCTGGGCTGAGCTACCCCAAGTGCCTCTCTCTGCCTTGGGCTTCCGGAGCCATGGGTGGCCACGGCCAGGGGAGCTCCAGCAGCTTCCCAGTGTGGGGAGCTGCAAAATGGATGTTTTCTCTGGGGCATGCCTTCTTCCATGCCCCCCCTCTCCCCCAGGCCTCTTCTCAAAGATGGGCCTTTCAGTGGACCCGGCTGGGGAGGGACCCTGGGGGCTTCTGGCTGCAGAGAGCATTCTGACTGCTTTCCGGCCGCTGCTCTGGCCCTCCCTGGGGGAAGTCTTTGCCCTGGGCCATCCAGGTGCCGCCCTTCCAGTGGGCAGAGGGAGCCCAGACGTGCCGCCTGGCAGCCACACGGGGCCCGTCAGTCCTCGGTGGGCAAGGAGGAAGTGGCGGCAGCGGAGGAGGTGGCAGCCTTTCCTGGCAGAGAGGGGATGGAACATTCGTCTTGCGCTCTGTATTCAATCCTTTCTCTCCATTGATTTTAATTAAGTCCACTCTCTTCTGCAAAGCCAGGAGAGGCAGCGAAGGGGCTCCCACAAAGCTGCCTCTGCATATTTCACATGCCACCAATTTGTCTTATCCTCAGCGTCCAAAAAGAGAGGAGTCAACTCTGTTGCCTGGCTGGATCCTGGCTTCCAAATAATAAACATAAAATTAAAACCCTGTTTGAGCAAAGCACTGAGTCATTATGAAGCGGTGTACTGAGAGTGGCTTTCAGCCAGTCTTTCATGCAATTTCACAGTGTTTGGGAGGAATTGATCATGCAGATGTCCAGCCCGATAGCGCTGGTTTTGATTTTCTGCTCCCCAAGGGAATAAAGCAACAGGGACGGCAGAGAAATCAGTTGCCTGCCTCTCATTTTGGGCTCCCACCCCACCTCTCACTCCCTGGGAAGAAGCCACAGAGAGAGGACACCCCCTGTCCCTTGAGTATGGTTGCCAGCTCGCAGGGCCAGAGCCTGACTTTCAGGGCCTAGACTGCCTTCTCTGGTCCTCAGGGTGAGGGGAGAAGCTCAGGGCAAGAGCGCTGCATTGAAATATGTCTCTGCATGTATATGTATATGTACATGTATATATTCTCTTCTTCCAGGAATGCTTTGACTGTGTGTTCCTACATGGCAGAACAGGTGGGGAAGAGACCCTTGTGGTCTCTTCAGGCTCTGTGATTCTATGATTTTACAGTGCCACTTTTCGGAGGTAAATAATGAAGGTTTTGGAAAAACGTGGAGGGACTGCAATTCTGATCAGGCTCGGAAAGTGTCAAGAGACTCTCTGAAGCCCCCCGCCCAAGGTAGCCTCTCTCCCCAACCCTCATTCCAGCATTTCAGATCTGTACTTAAAGCCAACAGTGAAAGGCCCAGCACCACGGCCACCAACACAGTGTCTGCTGATAAATTGAAAACTCTCCTGAAAGGACATTGACTTCTACTTTTTTCCAGTATTTTCAAGCTCTTCATATTATCAGCAACCCTTTGATAAATATGGGTAATTGTTACAAGTTAAGTTCAAAGATGGATAGCAAATCAGGTGGCTCAGTATCTGAATTGTAACATACCTACGTTGCTGGTGGACTGCAGGAAAGGAGAGCGGAGAACACGGATCTTTTACAAGGAGTGGATCAAGGCCACAAATAAACAGAGTCAGGCTGCACACAAACAGATGAAGGAGGGCGGTCCTGGATCTCCACCCGCACAGCGCTAACCTATTCAGCACAAATCTGAACACGCTTATCAGTTGTATTTGACATCACACCAGCTAAGCAAAATTGGCTATAATAACCCAGATTTGTGCTGGAGCTGTCAAACCTCCAAGGCAGATCTTTGTCTCTTCTCTCTCTCTTTCGCTCTTTTGCACATGTCCAAATATCAAACAATTTTGGGATGAAGTTTTAAATCTAATTTAACAGATGAAAAGTTAATGCCTGGTAGCGTGTCCTAAAGCCATTCTAAGTGAAATGCAAAAGGAGTGGTGAGGCAGCTCCCCGAGTCTACTGGTGGACGGCTTCTCCCGGCCCAACTGGCCGGCTGCTGGGATGAGAGTCACACTGGCCTGGCGAGCTAGAAGATTCAGCTGGCCCCGGGGAGGCATCTCAAAAATGGCGGGATTGTGTCCTCCTCTCAAAATGCAAAATCCATTTTACCAGAGCCAGACACAACCCACAAAAAGACAGTGGGAATCCCACTGGGTTGCTCCCAACTAGAGAGGAATTGTTGCATCCATAGCTGAGCGTTGAGCCAACACACAAGCAAACCCCATTGATTCAGTGGGTCTCCTCTAGCTGGAACCAACAACAGGATGCAGGCCAGCACTTAAAATATCCCATTCTTGCCTTTCGCTTTCTTGTTATTCAGTATGCTGAAGCATTTTATTCTGTATTTATTTCACATTGGTGGGAAACTGCCTTGAACCGATGCGTACTCTTTTGCTTCCCTGCCTGGCCCAGCTGGCCCAGAGCGGGACCGAGCCCTACCCATCGCCTGCTGCTGTGATGCCACCGTGCCCCCGACTGTGGGCACCCCCTTCCCGCATCCACAGCACGGCTGCTAATTGCCAAGCAAGAGGGGAGAGACGCCGGTCAGTGAGCAGCCGTGGGATCCAACAGCACCGAGAAAGGATGCTGGAGAGCAGAGCCAGGAGCCTTTGGTTGGCTGAAGAGACTCTTGGAGATCAGAAAGCAATCAAGCACCTCTAGTGCAGGGAGGCTGTGGGTGAGAAACCAGCACAGGGGGCCAAGGAAGGGGGGAAGGAGTGCACAGGAAGCCACCTTCGCTCTGCCAATCCAGACCCCCACCCCAAGTCAAGGGGCCCAGCAGGGACGCTGGTTCCTCACCTGCTGAGCTGCTCCCGTCTTCCTGGCCTTGAGCCTTTGCTTACCCATCGGGGGAAAAAGACAGGGGCCTGGAGGACTGGTCAGGATCCAAGCGGGGGGGGGGTTACTGGTAAACTCCAAAGCTCTGCAGTAATCTGTGAACGCCTACATGGCAGTACCTCATACTAAGCTCTGTGGAATTTGCTGTTATGTGCGTTCCAGTAAACTTCAGCCCTATCATGAGGTTTTCTTGGCAAAAAGTTTTCCACTGCTTTCCTCTGAGGCTGAGAGAAGGTGAGATGTGGCTTTCCGCGGCTGAGCAAGGACTTGAACCCCGCTCTCCTGAAGTCTAGCACTCAGACCACCGCACCAGGCTCTCTGTCTGAGTAAACAGTGGCAGAGCCTTCCCGCTCCTGCGCTGCCACTTCTGAGGCTGAGAGCGATGTCCAAGGGAGGGCTCTTTTATTTTCACCTGAGAAGACTAACCTGGGCCCAAAGTCCCCCCGCTGTTTTTGCTTTTAATGTAGCACCCCAGGGCTTTCAACAGTGCACCTTAGTCCTGACGGCAGGGAGCAATAAGACTCTTGAGCATGTGCAGAGTGCCTCATCTGCACTGGGATCTCCAGCAGCCCCTCTCCATTCTTCAGGAAAGAAGCTCCCCCCGTCCAGCTCCATCACAAGAAGACTGAGGGGACGTTCAGCACTGGCACGCCCGGGGGTCCGTGGCCTCTGCCTCCGGTCAGGGGCTCCATCTTAGAAGCTGGCTGAGGAGGGATCGGGTGAGCCCCTGCCGTGGGGAGCCTCTCTGGGTCCTGCAGGGGCCACTGTTACGCCCTGGCAACCGGGAGCGGGAACGGGTTGTACCAACCGCCAAACGCCGTAAAAACCCAAACCGGAACTGCGTTGAAATCCACTTTTAGTTTTGAAAAAGTGCCTATTTTTATGTATTATTTTAAAATGAAATCAAATCAGCTAAAATCAAATCAAAATACATTTGATTAAAATATTTATATTGCACCTGGGGTGGCAGCAATCTGAAATCAATTTTAAAATAACACTATTTAAATCAATATAAAGCGACAAGAAATAACTTTATGGGCATATTAGAGCATTTTTGTTGACGATGAGCAGTGCAGAGGGGCCTTGTGAGTGATTGTAAAGGCGAACCACTTCTGCTGGAGGTCCCCAGCAACCCTGAGTCCCAATGGCTGCTTCCCGGGGGTTGGTCCCTCTCCCTCAAGCAAAACAGCTGGTCAGTTGATTTCAGCAGAGATTTGTGTGGACTGTGCTCTGTTTCCAGAAACACACAGGTCACTGCGCTGGGAATGCATGAAATAAGCCTACTAGTCCTAAAAGTGCTGCTGGTCTCCCTGCTTCTTGCACCTGTTGGGTTCTGAAGCAGTTGATGGGGGTGATGATGGCAGCCCTAAATTCAGCTGAAGGCAAGGCAGATACTGGCATCCCTGGAGGGGACTTGTGGAACCCCAAAGGCCTTCCCCCTAACAAAAGCCCCCTGGGGCCCAAGGACAGGGCACCCCCCACTCCCCATTGCTGGCTGTATTGTCTCCCCTGCAGCAGCAACTGTTTGCACCTGGAGCAGGGCCAGCTGCCGGGATAGAGGAGGAGGAGGAGGAGGAGAGGATGAAGGCTTTGTGCCTGAGATCCTCTCAGTGCCCCAGAGGGCTTCAATCCACAGGCTGGAGGAGCCTTCAGGAGTCCCCTTGAAGCCTGCAAAGGGTGTGGCCCCATCGCAAGAAAGGGGAGGCAAAGGGTCAGAGGCAGGGGTTGGAGTCCCGCTTGGGCTGCTGCTCCATGAGAACGGACACCGCCTCCCTTTGTCTAGCAAAGCTCTTCTCTGGCCCCTCTTGGTTTCTCTGACCCCTTCTCGGCTGTTCTGGCCCAGACTGCGACAGAGCGAAGAGGAAGAAAGACAGAAAGAGAGAGTTATAAAAGGAAATATCGTGACTTGGAAATAAATGGTGCCATTAGCATAAAGGGAGTCCCTAATTAACCAGCAATCATCCATTACTGTAGCTTTCATTTCATTAAATTGCATAATTACTTAAAAGCACAGTTGATGTGCTCTTCAGTGTATCTGGTATTGTCTTCTCAATAATTAGTTCCAGAATTGTCAGTTTGACAGGGCAATTAAAAATGTTGAAAGACGCCGGGCATCTTTCCCTCTTTTGCTGAGTTCTGCAGGGCATTCTGAAGAGGAAAGGAAGAGGAGTTCCTTCCCCCAGTAACTCCAGGAGAAATTAGAAGACCATGCTGATGAATCAAGTGTCCAACTTTATTGAAAGAAATGCATTTCTGTCCCACACTCTGGCCACCCAGAATCTGAGCAGAACAGGTCCTGAGCTCACCTTGGCACAGTGACTAAACACCTGCCTGGCCCTCTCATGCATACATCTTGTGTGTGTTGGAGTAACTTTCCACCCAATCAACATTTCTAGCCTATGCTTTGGTGATCTTTCCTGGTCAGACATCTGGACTGGCATGGACTCCTTCCAGGAAACAACCCAGCCCTCCTTCCTGGTTGTCAGAAAGCCCTGGACCTTCCCACAGGTCAGGGAGAAACTAAATATTTGGGTATAACCCAGGAACACACAAATGAGATGTCATATGGTCTGAATGGATGAGGTGCTCTTAAAATTGGCCAGGAGGTGGGAACGGGAGGTGGACTGAGTCGGCTGGACTGGGCTGGAGGCTCCTCTTCTGCTGGGCATCTGTCTCCAAGTACGAGGGAAGAGTCCAAGATGGAGTCACGACAGCCATCCCCATCAAAGCACCTCATAGTCTGGGCTCCCATCCCTTATCTTCATCGGCACTGACAGATACATCTCCCCAGGAATGTGCCAAACCTTTTTTGTTTAAAGCCCCTTTTGCTCATCCGCAGCTAGCTCCATCCTGACAATGACTCCGAAGGAGTCCCTCCCCAATTAGTATGAAAAGGTGCTGGTGCGGCAAAAGCCCCGTCCCTCTGGCACTCACCGGTTGAGCCCTGGGTGGAGGCTTGTTTGAACTGATGAACATGGCAATGGCCAAAGCACGTGGACCCTTGGGGCTCCTAACAACCTTCTGTTTCCAAGGTCGTCATTCTCCCTGACTCCACCGTCCCCCTCAGCCTCAAAAGGGAATAGTAGAGAGGGTTCCCGGCTCACAGACAGACAGACGAGACACCAGACCCCCCCACCTCTCTCATCTCTCTTCCCCCTTGGCCATTTCTGGGGGCTCCTGGGGGCTGCCAGGTGCCAACCGCTTCCATGTCCACCTGGGATAAACCTTTTAGTCCCCAAAGGAGCTGCCTGGGATTTTGAGCCTCATCTCCCCACTGATAGCATTAGCAGCTTGCTTAACTCCTTTAAATGGCAAAACCTAGAGTGGGCTGGGCTCCTTATTCCTTCTCTGCTTTTGCCTGTCCAGAGTAATGCTCAGTCTCCTCCCACCAGGAGGTTCAGCAGCAGTGATGGCTCCGCATGTGGTTGCCCTGCTGCCTCTCCTCCTCCTCCTCCCCCTCGTGTCCGGCAGCTGCTTTGCCCAGTGGCCTGGAGTCCGCTCTTGCTGAGAAGGCCAGGCGATGACTTCAGTGCCTCATATCCCCTGCTGTGATGGCTGAACTTTGCTTCCATCTACCAAGTATGGGAAAAGGGAATTATTAGTAAGTGTGCAGTGATGAAAATCTGTATAAGAGGCGCCAGTACTGCATTTGAAGCCCAACTTTGGGGTAGAGCAGAGGTGGGCAACTCTTTGCAGCTAGCTTCCAGTTTTCTTCCCCTGACCCCTCCCCTGCCCCTGAAGCTGCCCAGAGGAAGGGGTAAGTTCCGTGCCCCATGCACTCTGGGTGGTGCCACCATGCTGAGAGTGCCAGACTTATTTGGCATGGCATTGCATGGCACAGGAGAGCATGGTGTAGGATGGATGGCGTGCGGCTTAGGCTGAGCTGGAGCTGCTCGATCACTTTATTTCCTCTCTTCCTCCAGTCGTAAAAGAAATGTCCCCATTTCTCACAGTCTGGACCCACTGGAGCAGTGGCGGCCTCCCTCTCTCCAGCCCAGTGGCCGTTCCCAGCCCAGCTGCTCTTGAAACCCCTTCTCTGGACCAGCCAAGGCCTGGCCTGTGCTCAGGATACTTTGGATCTCTCTGTCCCCTCTCCCTCCCTCCCCAGGCTGGAGTTGGGGGCTGAGCCCTGCACAGTGCCCCCTTTGGGCCATCTAGGGGGAGGTGACTGGGGCAGACGTCCCTTCTCTTTTGCATTTCCCACGGTGGCCAGAACGAGGCCAGTGGCTCTCTCTTGCCTACCACACTGCCACTCGGCCCGGGCTTTGCCACTCTGATGACAACTCCCCTCATGTTGGAGACTAGAATCTCCTTGTGGAAGATGATTAGAAGTTCATAAATTCTTCTCGTGCCATCCACATCGCTTGTCCCCGATGATTTTGTTGCAGAAAATGCTCCTCTCTGCTCAGAATAACAAGGATTCTAACTCCCATTATACACCTCTTATGATGACTGGCCTCTGAGGCTGGTGAGCAGCAGACTGTCCAAGCCTTCTTTTTCTCAGGGGCGGGACAGCCACCCACATTTGGAGGGAGGGAGGGAGGGAGGGAGGGAGGGAGGGAGGGAGGGAGGGAGGGAGGGAGGGAGGAAGGGGGCCTGATGTGGGGCTGGAGGGCCCGGGTCAGAGGAAGGAGGCGGGAGTGGAGATGCTGCCTTGTGCTTGCATAGAGCAGATCCACACTCGTGTAGCTAAGAGGGGGTCATGCTACACTGCTGCTCAGCTGAATATTGATCTGTGCTGTGCCTTTGAGCATGCAGGGGCTGTTTCTGCCATCTGAGTGAATCAGGAGGAGCCGTGGAGACACTGAGGGGTGGCGATGCAGTCACAACCTCTCCTCTCGCAGAACTCCTCTTAGGCAGCTCTGAACTAGTAAGCCCTGTGTGTAAAGGGAATTGCATGTGTGAAAACACCAGCAGGGTGCCAGCTGTGGGATGCAGCCATTGACTCAAGATACGGATCCTGCACTGAAGGGCTGTTTTGGGCCTGAATGAGACACTCTGGTCTGGCCGGCTCAGCCTCCGGTGCCCCTCCTCACATGCAGGGCTCGGACCACAGGTCTCTGGCTCTTGCCTTCAACTGTCAGTGGCCAGGAGACCTCCCTTGCCTCAGCAGTGGCCACACAGGCCAGTCGCCTCCTGCCCTTGCGGCCACCTTGGGCTTTGGCTTCATCTTGCAAGAACTATTTTGCCTTGGCAGAAGAAATGGGTAGCTGGTGCCTTCTAAAAAACGTACGCGTGGGTGCATCTGCACGCGCTGCTTGGTGAGCATGCCCCCCATCACCTCTGGCCTAAGAGAGGGGGCAGGGCACACTGAGCTTCCGGGGGCCAAGAGGGAGGGTGCACTTGCCCATCTCAGGCCCTCCAGCCGCTGGGCTTCATCCCCTTGGGCAGGGGTCTCTCCTCTGTGAGAGCGGAGAATGATAGGGGAGGGGAGCTGTCTTCCTGCATGCCCAATGCACACGCATGCACCTTCATGCACAAGGAAACTGCAGGTGCATCTCCTGCAGCCTGAAGCTGAATGTGGACATTCTGCATCTGACAAAAATCTCAGACTGGGGCTCCAGTCTAGGGCTCCGCAGCTCGACTTTAGAAAGAGGGTCGTCTAATTGGCCAACGGGTGCTTTCCCCCGGGGTCTCCGTGATGGACCCCAAGACGATGCGGGGCTATTTATGATTCTGCATCGGGAACCACAACGTGTCGTTTGGTTTATGGGAGGAAAACGGGCCCCCTCCCGCTCCCCCCTCACCTCGTTCTCACTTTCACCTCTAATTAAGGAGATTCCCTCCACGGAGCTAATTCCAGATGCCAAAATGAGCAGCTGAACTTGGCAGGCTGTCACCGAAGCCGAGGGTGGCTCGCAGCGGGGGGGCGGGGGGGTGGAGGAAGGGAATGGGGGGATATCCGAGGGGGGGCAGGCAAGCAATTCTGGTGCACAAACAGAAAGCACAAAAGTTTCGCAGCGTGATAAAATGGAAGGAGACCTTAGAGGTCATCCAGCCCTACCCTTGCCCCCTCCCTGTGGATGAGGGATGCGAGACGCACAGCCTTCCTGAGAGACGGTGTCACTGCCTCTGCTGCCCTCCTGCTGCTACCGTCTGAGGCAGGGTCTTGCAGTCTCGAGGAGACCCTCGTGCTGGGAAGCTGTTCTGGATGATTTAACCCTCTCCAGTTTCCGGGGCAAGAAAAAGAAGTGTGCTTTCCCACCCTCCATGCCCCCGAGGTTGCGAGAGAGCCCCCGTCGCTGTTCTGCCCCCTAGATGGAAAACGTGCCCCCCTCCAGGGTCCTTTGCCCTGTTTCTCTGGAGCTCCGGCCGTCCTGCTCACCCTCGCATCCTGGGTGGGTCCCGTCCGTCCGACCGTCAACACCCGCCTCGGAATGTGGCTCAAGGGGACGAGGGAAGCTCTCCTGTACTCTCCTTGCCCCGGCTTGAAACTGCGCCCCTTTTATCCCCTGGATCCTGTCGCCCCTTTGACGTGCAGAGGCCAGCTGCGAACCCCGGGGTGTCTTGCAGCAGCATGACCTCCCTTGCACACACAGTTGCACTTTTTCATTCTTGTGCAGTGGTCGTGCTCAGCTCATCATTCGTGGTGTCAGCGTCTGCATGGGCCCAAGTCCCTTTGGTACTCTCAGCTAGAGCGGAGCCATTGAACCACTGGGATTTACCTAGGTGTTGGATCACCACTTAGCACTGGTGCTTTGGTTGGGACAACCCTGCGCGTTCTTCCTGTTGTGAACAAAAAGGCTCTCTTGGGTTTAGAATGTTCTGGGTGGCTGAAAACACAGTAAAAGTGCCCCCACACCACCGGAGAGTGTTCGGGAGTATTTGAGGGGTATTTTTTGAATCTTTTTGCCGGTGGGTGCAATGGGGGTAGTGCAGTGGGGACAAAACCCAGCCAGCTAGCCCCCCCCAGTTGCCCACCCCTACTGCAGGGGCTCAGCCAAAGTTCAACAGCCCCAGAGTCCCACCACGAGAACGGTGTCCCGCTATGAGAACAGCGGGCACTCCCTCAGGCTTTGGGTGTCCTCAGCACCGATCAGGCCCTGCAGCAGAACAGGCAAAGGGTGAGGGGCCCGAATGTCACTGGAGATCAATGGCAAAGAGTTTGAGGGAGTTATTTGCCCCAATCTGCTTGAGTTTAGAAAGAAAAGAAGTAAGGACAGTAGGAGGGACAGAGCTCTGGCCTTCCTCCTCTCTCAACCTCACCAGAATCCGAGGGGGGGGGCTGTCTCTTTCCGGTTTGAAAGGCAGGGTCATCACACCCCCAAAAAGGGTGTGAGGGGCTGTCCAAAATTCCCAGCAGGAGTCACACTTTGGTTGTCCCTGAATAACCAGTATGGACGACATTAGTGTCTGTCTGCACGTGTGTCTGCAGCCTGTGCTTCACCTAGGAAATGCCCAGGGGCTCCAACTAGGGGTGTGTGTGTGTGTGTGTGTGTGTGTGTGTGTGTAAAATGCTGTCCTATGCCAGTGTCCCCAGGCTTCCGTGTCAGGGAGAATGTGGAATCCAGCCCAGGTTTTATTCTAGTCCTCAAAAGAGCCCACAAGGCAGAGAGTCTATTTAGGAGAAGGACTTCAGGACATTGGAGAGCTCATTTGAGTCCGGAAGAAAACCTGGCCTGGATCGCACTTCTCTGGCCTGGAAACCACCAGCTTCCCCCAGCCCTCTGCCCAGCCCAGTGCCCGAACCTGGCAGGAAGGCGGCCGGAGCAAAGGCAAGCATGGCGTCCCAGAGAAGTTTCTACTTTGAATGACTTTAGAGCCTCTTATGCAATACCCTCATGCATACGTTGCAGCTATAGGTATAATTATTTCATTACGCTTTCCTGTGAAGTGTGAAAACTATCTTTACCAATCCTCCTAAATTAGTTAAATACAATATTCAGTGAGACAGGAGATAGAGAAATGTTAATTGAAACTGGAGAGGTGTTTATAGGGTGATATAGTCTGGCCAACTGTGACTGAAATTAATGTCTGGGGCCCTGGCAGGCTGGTTCTATCCAGGAGTTTATTAAATATTTCCACCTGCAGGTTGAGCCATGGTGCCAGTTGGCCCCACGGCAAGAGGAGGGGGACGCACGTGCTCCCCATCAGCATGGGGGAGGGGCCTGGAGAATCCCACCATCGGCGGAGGGGGTTCTCACTGCCTGCTGCCTCTTCCACTCCTCTGACACTCGCTGGCAATTGACGTCAGTGGGCTGATTGTCTGATTTTGTTTTGGTGTTGATTTTTCTGCTTATGTGAAACACATTGAACAGTCTTTCAAAGTGAAAAGGTTGCCTAAAATCCAAAGTACGGCCAAATATTGTTTTGCACATTCAATTCACACAGTTCTTGATGGACTTTTTGGTCTCTACTCTCAACACCTCTCAGTGCAGCCAGGGGTCCGGGGTCCCTGGGTGGGTGGGGGCTTGTTGTCTGGGTTATGGATGCACCCCCCCAACACACATGCACATTTGACCTCTCTCTGTAGGTGGATAGGAGAGGGTCTGCTTGGCCCCCAAGTCTCCCCACAGAGACTTAGACGTTTTCTCTGCAGGAGCTGCAAGAACTTCCCCCAATTCTATCGGTGCTCATCTGAAAACCTGCAAGAGGATGAGCAAGGGATCCAGAGCCCTCCTTGGGTTGTTGCCCAGCCCTCCCAAGGCCCAAAGAGAATGGGCAAACCAGTTCTTCCCCACAGCCAAATGAGGAGGAGGAGGAAAAGGAGGAGGAGGGGGAAGAGCGGAGCGGGGACCGACCACCAGCCTGCCTGCCCATCGAGAAGAGAATTGAGCCATCCTCTTCCTGGGGCCGGGTCTCCCATCCATCTGCTCCAGAAGGTTAATCTCTCCTTCTCCCTCTCCTCCTCCTTCCCCACCAGGGCATTTATCAAGTGGAAGTAGATTGTTGTGGGAAATATTGATCAAGAGCCTGTCTTGTTTCTTGGCGGCTTAAAATTGAGTGCTCTGCTTAGTCAATGGCAGAGCCCTCTCTGCTTTCGGAGGCAGCTGTCCAGGGAGAGAAAGGCTGGCTGAAGGGCCAGAGGAGGCCTCTCCGGAGACCCCCACACACTCCCTGTCTGTCTGGATCCTGTAGCTGGGGAGTGGAGCTCAGAGGCTCCCGTTTCAGCCCTGCTGGCTCAGGGTGGCTTCCCAGAAGGTGGGGTGCTGGCGGTTGTCGTGTGGCTGTGCGTCTGGCCAGCTGAGTTGTGGCAAATCATGATCAGACACCTGACAAAGGCCCTGGAGGGCTCCCCACACCTGCCGGGCTGCGGCTGCCTGCTGGGCCAGATTATCCATGGCCCAAGGACCACCATGGCCCGGGCCTTCTGTTGGCCAGGAAGGCCAAAGGCCCTTGGCTTCCTCATCTTCCTCAGCCTCTCCTAGAGTCCTCCAATCTCCCTGTTGCTTTACCTCATCTTGTCTGAGCAACTGAGAACAACTAAGCTGGGGACAGGCGGCTTCAGGGCTGGGAAGGGCTTGGCCTGCAGAGGCTGACCGTCCCGAGCAACTCCTGACCAGTCAGCTTGACTTGGAGGCCAGGAAAGGTTCTAGAACAGGGACCCAGCTTGCTTTTGCTCTCCCAGGCAGTAGACACAAACAGGTGGATTCAAATAACAAAACAAACAAACAAACAAAAAAGAGATTCCACCTAAACACTAGGAAGAACTTCACTGGTAGAGCTTTTGGAAGGTAAAGAGGTTGCCTGAGAGGCTGGAAGACCCTCATCCTTCCTTGGGGGTCATTAAGCAGAGGTTGGGTGGACATCTTTTGGATAAGTGTGTATTCCTGCGTGGCACCAGGGGCTACGGGTGCGGGGTCGTTCTGAGAGTCCAGCCGGAAGAGTTTTCTCAGCAGAAAGCTGCCAGGCTGCCTCTTGAGCAGTATCTAACCTTGACTTAGATAGATGGACCGATAGATAGATAGATAGATAGATAGATAGATAGATAGACAGACAGATAGACAGACAGACAGACAGATAGAATTTATTTATTTATTTATTTAAATAAAGGCGCTGTCTGCTTCTTTTGCTCCTTCCCTTGTGCTTTGGCTCTATGGGGCCGGTGCAGCGGGGGGTCTCGGCCTTCTTCCTCCAGGGCCTGGAGAGGGAACCCTGACCCTCCGCCGCCTGTAGCCAGAGGGAGGGCAGCGCCTCTGGCCAGCGGATCCCACCGGCGCCTTCGCTCTCCGCCGCGGCCTCCGGAGGCTGCCTGGACACCCGCTCGGCCCCGCGAGCCGCCCCTTCCATGGCAGGCCGTCCCGGCCGTCAGTAGACCCCCCCCCCCGTGCCCGTGCTGGAGCCGCTCTCGCCGGGCAAGCGGGCGCGGGCCTCCCCCTCGATCTCCGCCCCCTCCAGCCACAGACCCCCACGCTGATCGCGCCCTGCGCCCGGCCACCTGGGTTGGCGAGGGCCTCTCCGGCACATCGCCTCCCCGGGGAGCCAGGGGACGGACCCAGCGCGCAGGCCGGCGGGGCGCGATGCCATCGGGCGAGAGGAGGCGGCGGCCTCGCCCACCTCTCGCCGGCCCCCCCCCCGCAAGCGGAGCTGCGCCGGCACCCGGTCCGAGGGGAGGCGGGTGACTTCGCAGGCCCCGGCGGGTGCTCCTCCGGGGTGTGCGCGCGCGTGTGTTTGGGGGGAGGCGCGCGTCGTCGTCCCCGAGCCTGGGCTCGGGCGGTGCCTCGCGTGGTCCCGGGTTCCTCCGCAGCCGGGAAAGGAGAGCGCGCGGCCGCCCGGCTGACTCCCGCTTGGCCCCTCCGAAGCGGCCCGTGTCGATCCCGGCACTTACAGAAGGTTAATGTCAGATGATGAACTCGGCCGCATTGTAATATTTGATTTTGCTCGGCTTTGAAACACTTTATGCTTATTGATTTTCAATATAGTGCTTTTAGTTGAGCGGCCAGATGCCGTTTAAGTGGAAGGCTAGAAGAGCAGAAACCCTTCGCATTAGTCGGCCTGGACACCCCGCCCGTACTAAATCAGCAGCCTTGCCACGGGCGGAGGGGGGGCTGCATCCCAGAATTAGAGAACGACCCCCTTTGGTGCTGCCCCAGAAGCTCTTGGCTTTTCCAGCATGTTTCGCTTAAGGTGGCAGCCGCTAACCCCCCTAGGTGTTTCCCGCCTGTCCTGCCGCCAAGCCTGGCTCCCCCCCGCAGTTCCAACCCTGGGGCTCTTGTCACCTACCTCGCCCCCCCTTTCCTCCTGGATCTGGTAGGTGGGCCTCACGGTGAACCCTACACGCACCCGTGGGTTTGCTGTGGTAGGTGTAACCAGACCCTCTGCCTCAGAGTGCCACCCCGGATGTGCCCTCCGTGCCAGCGGCTGAGACTCAGAGGAAACCTTTCAGCACTTCGCTTGCCAGGTTAGGTAACCACTGGAACTGGGGGGGGGGCACAGGGTCTGGAAGTCCCTCCCTTGCTAACAGGACCAGGGGGCTGAAAGGGGACTGTGGGGGGAAAGGAGACAAGCAATGCCGAGGGACACACCACAAGTTGCAAAAGAAACTCCCGGTCACCTCTTCTTGTACAAGGGACTAGCGGTCCTGTTTCTGCGGGGAAAAACCCACACCTGTTTCCCAGATGATGAGTAATGACTTGGAAATTGAGGTCACTCAACTCTTAATCAGAGTTAGGACGGAAGCCCAGGACCGTAAAGCACATGCGCACTCGCACACACACAAGTATTTAGTTGAAACTGTGGGCAAAAGACAGCCAATTGTGCCACCTCTCCCACTCCGGGGCCAGTCAGGATCTTTACAGAAAGGAGGTGGGGGGACTGAGCTGAACAGCCCCCACTTCAGCTTCTCTCTGCCCCCCCCCCCATCTAGCCAACATGATGAATGAGAAAGTGTCCGAGTGATGTCGCTGGCAGTGGATTCTACTCCGGCCGTGGGCCCCTGGGTCCTTGGGGGCTTAACCCCCTTGGGAAGCTCAGCTGTCAACTTCTGGCTCCGGCGGGCCAGGCGTGTGGTTCTCCCACCGGCCAGAGTTGTGAGGCCCCCACAGGGCCAGGGATGGCCCTGGCAGGAAATGCCCCCACCCTGGGACATTCTTTGTGGAATTCCTCCCCTAGAGCAAGCCCTTAGAAGGTTGGGGGGTGCTCCTTCCCTCACTGCCCCCACAGCCTTTTCTGCCCAGGCACTCCCAGCCCTCCCCATGGCTATGGCAGGGGTCAGTTCTCCTGTGGGGCAAAACCGAGTGAGCCGCATTTGTGTCTGCTGCTTGCTCTGGCAAAGACGGGGCACTGCCTTTGGGGTGTGAAGGGCTTGGTTGTCTTGGGCCCTTGTCCTCTGCCGGATTAGCCAAGGATTCAGGTCTTTGTGGAGTTTCCCTCCGTTGCTTGGAGGAGGGGGTGGGCCAGTGCTGCAGAAGAGGACGTCCCACCCGCCAGGCCTTGCTTCCCTCCCCCGTCCCAGCCCGCAGCAGCAGCAGCAGCAGCAGCAGCAAAGAGGGAGAAGAGAGTAACACCCACTGCCACCACCAGCTCTCCGCAGAAAGATCACTTCCGCCCCCTGAAGGGTCTTTGTTCCAAGGGGGCATGACAAAAACGTTGAGATCACCTTGAGATCTGGCGCTCACCTGTGTTTTTTCCTCCTCTTCTCACCCTCTCACGCTTTCCTTCTGTGCCATGCCTTTTCAGTGGTAAGCCTGTCTTTGTCTTATTGTTGCTTTGAGCTTGTCCTCCCCTGAAGGGGACGGTCAGAGCCGAGCCTCCGGTCATGAGCTGAGCCTCCCCCCCCCCCGCCCTGGTCTCTTCTGGAGTGGCCTGCTAAGGCCTAGAGGAGCTGGAGATTTTTCTGTTCAAAAACAAAGGAAGGAAAAATCTGGGCTATGAAAATGCAGATAAATTAAGACTTTTTTGAGAAATGGATATAATAGATCGAGGGCAGTGTGTGATTTGATGAAGTCTCTCCCTGCAGTGCTGTCCATTAGCTGCTCCCTCCGACCAGACCCTAATTCTGAAGTTATGATTCTCCTTCGCAGATCTAATCAAATGCAATTTTCTCTATTCCATGAATCAAAAACATCATATGTATTAAGAGCTTAGTTTGTCTTTTTGTTCCTGCATTCTCCTGGAACATTATCTCTCCGAGTCCTCGTGTGTTATATTACTCCAGTGTCTGCTAAGGGCGCCTTGCCCTCAGAAATCCCCATTAAATAACAGAGAAATGAAGAAAGTGAAATGCTATCTAGACAGCTGGAAGTAAAAATATGAAAAGTGTTGCACTTACTGCAGAAAAAGAGCCAATTTTTATAACTTGAATAGACAGTTTGGTAGAAAGAAAAATTCCTCATCCAAGATCAGAAGCAGCCAGGAGGCAGCAGTCGGGGGCAAACTCGGTTACCTCAAGGTGTGGCAGGGCACTGGGACCTGTGTGTGCATATGCACAATGTGCACACATGTGAACACACACACACACATACATGCACACATTCCCACATGCCCAAGCTAGCGTCAACACCTAAGATGAGGGAAGGAAGGCTGTGGTGATGTCACAGGAGGCGGGGCCTGGTGAGGTCACAGGAGGTGGGGTCTAGTGCTGTCTTTGGGCACACTGGCTTCACTATCAACCACAGCTGGTCAATGAACATCATTCAAATTAATCTTCAAATCCTCCAAAGAATAAATGAGTAAAGGAGTGCCCTCAGGCACACAGAGGCCTTTCAAGGCAGTGCTCTCGCCCCAAGATTCCTTCCTTCCTTCCTTCCTCTCACCCTCCAGTCTGGAGAAGGGGGTCCAGGACCTGCATCTGGGAAGTTGGGGGCACACAACAGCAGCAAAACACTGGCTTTAATGCCATGTGGGATTTGGCCATGAAGTCCAGGACCTGAACCCCGCTTGTGGCAGCCCCATTCCGTACAGCTGTCTGTTGGAAGAAGAGCCTCCATAGTCAGGAGTGGCAGGTCTGGATTAATGGGACAGCTTGGGTTCCACAGTAAGAGCAGTTCAACAGTGGAATATGCTGCTGCCTCCATGGAGAGTGGAGGCATCATCTCCTTTTGAGGTTTTTGAACAGACGCTGGATGGCCACCTGTCAGGAGTCCTTTGATTGTGTTTCCTGCATGGCAGAAGGGGGTTGGATTGGACGGCCTTCCGGGGTATCTTCCAGCTTTAGCATTCTATAATTCTATGGCCCGTCTCCGCTCCTGCTGAAAGCCAAACAATAATAACCAGAAAGGGAATTGTTATTAGGGCCACATAGATGTCATAAAAAGGTGTGAGCTTTTGAGGATTCGCTGTCTCCTCCAAACCTCCTCTTCAGGAGCTGTCCTTCCTGCCAGTTCTAGTATGACACAAAGGTATTCTGCGGTCTTGACATGAAGCCAAAATGCCATCCCATAGCCAGAGGGCTGTCGCAGCAGCGGTTCTTGCCTTCCTCCCTCTCCCCTGTTGCCCTGAAGCAGCAGGATACATGTTTTCCCCGCGTGGGAGGTCTGACCCTCAACCGTAACTGGCCATGTGGCCCTTCTGGGCAGGTAGACAGCTGGCCACCAGCCCTCTTAACAAGCCCTTTCCTCTCCCCTGGCAGAGCAGTGTGCCCTCTCCCCTCAAGTAGCCATGGCAGTCCTAGGCATGCTGGCGGTGGGGATGGGAGGGGAACAGCACACTCACAAAATGCATCTTGGTTGCGCACTTAAATGAAATCCCTGCCCCGTCGGAATGGCTGAAACATGATCGTCTCCATGCTGCTCCCGCTCTTGGTGCTCAGGTTGAGAGAGGCAGAGGAAACTATTCATCTGGCAGCAAACCAGGCACATTTAATTACAGCTCGTGGTTGTTTGGAGGATGTGATTCTGGAACATTTGCCAGAAGAACACAAGAAGCAGGAAACCAACTGTGAGAGACAGAACCTCCTGTTTTCATGTCTGAGATGTTTACGGCTTGCAGTGCTCCAGCACTTGAAAGCTATAATTTAATATTTAACTAGAAAACTATTAACTATGAATCAGACACAGGGTATTTCTCCCCTTTGCCAGTCCTCCATTCAACACAGCCATTTCCCTCCCCTCCCTTGTCACCCGTCCACCTTCCAGGTGAACCTGGCCCAGAGCGGCTGCTGCCCCGTCATCCCTGAGGTGGCCTTGGCAGGGACACAGGCTGCGTGGAAGCCTCCAGGGACTGGGAAGGGGGACTCTCTCTGTGCGTGTATGCACGTGCCCGCACGTGTGTGTGTTAGACATGTGGGTGGGAAGTTATGCAGAAGGTGAGGAAGTCTCACAGGTGATGCTGTGGTGAAAGTGGTGGTGGAAGCAGAGGGGGCCAAGGAGGGGGACTGGCCTGGGGGGGGCAAGGCTGCGCTTGCGGGGGGTCCCCCAAAGGCCACAAGGCTGGCATCTCTGCTGTAGAGCCGTTGCTGCTGCTGCTGCTGCTGTTGTGGGCCTTTAAGTGGCTTCTGAATTATGTGACCCAAAGGCAAACCCATCATGAGAGTGTGTGAGGCACCCGAGCTCCCCCCGTGGGTTTCCATGGCTGAGAGGGGCATTGAACCCTCATCTTCAAGGTCCTGCTCCAATGCTCCAACCTCTACACCATGCTGGTGAATTAGCAATGTGAGAGTGGGAAAGACAGCGAGGAGGAGCAAGAGAGAAAGAACTGTCAGGGCTCTCCTGGGATGTGGAAAAAGTAGCCAGCCAGCCTGCTTACCTGCCTCTGAGGAGAAGCATCAGAGCCCCAAATCCACCCTGGCTGTCCAGGGGGCCCCTCCCTTGGGCCCCCAAGAGCTGCAAAGCCCTCTGACTGAGGGGCAGAAGCCCCAGTGGGACACCTTCCTCCGTCCCCCTTCCTGGGGTCTCCCCTCCCCCCCCGGCTGCCCTCCCAGGCTGGCTGGCTGGCTGGCTGGGGAATGCTGGAGGTCCAGGCGGGGGAGCTCTGCAGGCCTGGCTGTGGATTCTCTGGGCTGGGGGCTACTGCTTCACAGCTGCTGTACGTGAACGTGTGCATGTGCATCTCCTTGACTTTGTGGTGCCCCTGAAGGTGAGAGCCAGAGTCAGGTGACCATGCCCTGTGAGCAGCACCAAGATCCAGGCTGGGCACTGCCGGGATCAATCTGGCATCTGCCTTGCAGTATGGGCCAGATACCTGGTGCCTCGACCAGGGAGGGCAAGAAGAGGGCTTGGCCTCTTGGCGTTCCCTTTGCGCAGGAGCGTGGGTGCAACTCTTCCCCTGGGGGGCAGAGGAGAGGAGGATCTGATTGCCACCAGGGCAACTGGCCTAGGGCACCGATCCTGGGCCCTTCCAGCTCCCGCCAATGGTCTCAATTGCTGCCTGCTCACCGCTGGCCTTTCCCTTCAGGAATGCTGCCACTAGGGGGTGAGGGGGTGGGCACTGTGCAGAAGCACGGAAGATGTGTTGACTCCATTTTGGGAGCATGCCACGTGGGGCCCTGAACACACGGTTTGCCACAAGAGTGATGCTTGCAAAAGAGACCACAGACACGTTCCACTGGGAGGAATCGGAACCAGGACCAGAAGCCGGGTGTGCATGGAGTCAGGCGTAACTCCTTCCCTTCCATACTGCACTCCATGCCTTGTGGTGCATGGATTCCCACAGGATCTCCATCACTCTCATGTGGCTAAATTTCATCAGGAAATATCCCTGGGAAAGAAAATATGCCTGCAGAGTCAAATATGACTTGTGGAGTCGCAGGGAATCAGATAATAGAATACAAGGTGCCATTCTTTGCTAACAGAAACTCCCTGTCTCATATCCCTGGCATTCCCCCCTGGCAGTCTTTGCACCTGCCCGTGTCATGGGGGGGCGAAGAACCCCTTGGCACAGCACCCTGGCCATAAAGTCGAAATCCAAGCAGGGATGAGCGAGTGGGCACTGGCTTTCTCCATGGACCTGTAAGAGAAAGCAGCCTCTTTGCATGGCCAAAGGCAGCCCCTCCCACAGTCAGGAGTGCCTTGGGCCCAGCTGGTCTTCTGGGTGCCAATTTGAATCAGCCGTCTTGAATGAGCAGATGCTGGGCCTTCTCTTGAGGCCGATTTCCTCCCTGGGGTGGCAGCACTCATCCATCCATCCACCCCTCTCTCCCTCTCTGTATCACTTGGTCTGGAGAGCAAAGAGCCAGTGAGCAGGAGGAAGATGTTTGTTATGCTCTTGCGGACACTGTGGCACAAGAGCAGATGAGCTTGGCTGCTTCCACTGTGCATAATTGCTCCTCGAAGTCTGGCTGGTTCCCAGCCATTGCCAGGGCCAGCTGGAATCACCCTGGAAATTCATGACTCTGAGGCTGGAAGCCCCCTTGAAAGCCTTCAGGAAAATACACACCCTTGTGTGAAGAGAGAGAGAGGAACAAGAACTGTTGTGGCCAAATATGATGGGAGGTCCAGCCAGCTAGAAGGCAGCTGGGGGGCTCGGGGGTGGGGGGAAAGACACTTTTCTGGGATGGAGGAGAGAATTCCCACAGTGGAGAACCACAGAGGTAACATCAGCTGGCCTGACCTTTGCTGGTCAAAGTTTGCAAAAACCAGAGCTTTCTTAAACGTGCACCTTGGACATTAGGAAAGCCAGTTTCAGAAAGCTGAAGGAAAAGTTGGATAAAATCCCACCCAGAGGCAGCTGGAGAGCCTGAAGTGGGAAGAGTGCATGCCCACCTTGGTTCTTATGGTGGCTCTGTGGTTTTAACAAGAGCTCTTGGGCTTCTGCAGGCTGCCCAGGAGCTCTCTAGCTGCTGAACCTACACAGGGAAGAAGAGTTCCTGCAATGCCAAAACCAAAGAGCTGCTTTGGCAACAAGGGAGTGGCTCCCCTGCCTTGCGATCAGCAGCCAGCGCTCCCTCTGACCTCTCCCCACCATGAGAGATTAGAAATTCCAGAGGAATGAAGAGTTTGAGAGGAAAGGGAGACGCTAGAAACCGGGTAGCCACTCGGAGGTGGTGGAGTTGAGGCTCCCCCCGGAGTGGAGACTCAAAAGGCACAAGGGTGCTGGGGGGGGGCTGACTGTGGGGGGGGGGAGAGAATGCAGTGGAGTAATTTGTGAGGTGTTGCCAGAAAAGGGAAGATCTGGAAGGACTTGGAGCTCTTAAGGAGGGCCTTCTTTGGATAGGTGAGTAGGGAAGGGGGGGAGGAGAAGAGGGCTGTGAATGGTGGGAGGGGGGCAGTAGGGGAGTGGAGCTGCCCAACTCAGCCACCAAAAGTGGAGGCCTCCTGCCCCCCCAGGAGGGTGCAATGGGAGGGGGAGGGAGGGGGGAGGGAGGAGAGGGAAGGG
This sequence comes from Cyclura pinguis, assembly GCA_030412105.1. NCBI lineage: Eukaryota > Metazoa > Chordata > Lepidosauria > Squamata > Iguanidae > Cyclura > Cyclura pinguis. The sequence goes on along the minus strand of CM059609.1, from coordinate 28,584,902 downwards.
GTGCTGTGCCTGTTTTGGAAGAGCGAGCAGCCCCTTTCCCCCTCATCACCGGGACTTACGGTGAGAGGAGGGCTTGGTGCCTGAGTGCTCGTTATTTTCTTTCCACCTCCAAACCTTTTCATGGCACGTCTTCTTAGACTATAAGCCTGAGGTCATAGACTGTCTTGTTTCTTTATTGATCTGTAAGCTGCCATGACTGCTCTTCTGGTTGGAGTCGGGGGTAAACACGCTCCAAAGAGAGAGAGAGAGAGAGAGAGAGACAGAGAGACAGACAGACAGACAGACAGACAGACAGACAGACAGACAAATAGATAGGCATCTGCTTGTAGGATGTCCCGAGGCCACAGGAGATTGCCCTCTCAAAGAAGACATCAAGATGGGTAATCTGATACCGGCTCATCCCTAGAGGCTTCTTCAGCCTGTGGAATCTCCATCTTGGGTCCGAGTTTTACTTGCAGATTGCAGGCCTACAACACCATCTTGCCAAATTTTGGGACTTCTCCACTTCGCACCCCCTCCTCCTCCTCCTCTACCTTTTTTAACATATTGCCTAATTGGATGAAGAATTCTGAAGAACATGGAAAGCTTGCACTTGTGGGTGAAATGTGAGTTAATACAGGCCCCACCTCCCTGTGGATTTCAGTTTAGCCTTATTCTCAAAGTCCAACAGGGTTGTTTTGGGTTTTTAGAGGTACAACATTAGCACTTGCCGCTCTTCCAGGGTGACAAAGAGCACACTTTTCTCTAAGGCGTGGTGGTGTGTAAGTGTGTGTGTGTCAGTCTGGGTTCTAGAATTATTAGAGCAGGATCTGGAAAAATAAGCAAGGTGGCAAATCCCACATCTCACGAATTCTACCCACGGCTGCCACTTGGAGGGCGGGAGCGGGGGGATGTCACAGAAGGAAAGGGCTGAGTAAGGGAGACGGGATGGGACAGCAGATGCCTCCCTCCCTCCCTCCCTCCTCTTGGGTGCCTGGGGGAGCCCCAGGAGTCCTGGAGTCAGGAGGGCACAGCCGAAGGCTTTCCCACTCGTGTCAGCCTTCACGTGGAGGGCTGGCACGAGGCTTGGCACCCACAGTGAGGTAACCGGTGCCAGGTGCTGCTTTCATGTACATTGTGGCAAACACGGCAGCACATGTCCTTCCCTACACGTTCCGGGGAGGGGAGGGGAGGGGAGGGGGAGTCCCCCTGGACTGTGTTGCCAAACTGAGTGGAACGGGGGGACCCGAGGAAGGGAGGCCCTGCTCCTCCCGGCAGGAGGTCTTCCGGATGAAGGCCTCTGTCTGCACTTTCTCTCCTCCCGGGGCCGGGAAATCCGCCTCCCCAACGAGGGGCACCGGCATCCCCGCCTCTGGGGAGGGGACACGGGCACCGGAGGAGGGGAGCAAGGAGGGAGGTCTCTCCTCGTCTTGTGCCACGGGTGGGGTGCCCCGCGAGGCCCGGCGGGGGCGCTGAGGGGTCCGGGGGGCCTCGGGGGCGCTCACGGGCCACAGAGGGAACGCGGCAGCCGCGGCCTTGGGATGGGCAGGCGGGGCAGGGGAGGGGGCCTCCCCGGGCGCACCGGCCCCTCCCGAGCCGGTTGCCTCCTCGCCGCTCTCGGCGCGCGGCCCCGACAGGCTTGCAGAGCGCGATTTCCTCGGGACGGGCGCCGGGAGGGGGGCGCGGCAGGGCGGCGCTCTCCCTTTCCCTTTCTCTCATTGCCCCCCGCCCCCCCGGCGGCAGGCGTCGGAGCGGGGCTCATCGGCTCCCCGGGGCGCCCGCTCTCCGCGGCCGGACACACGCGGCTGCACTGTTGACTTTAGCCGTCACCGCGACGGCTGCTTTCGGAGATATTCCTGTCTCGCCTGTCGAGTGGAAATCAGGCACATCGGAAACATCGGAGGAGACAAAATCCAGGAGCAGAAAACCGTTCCACGGACGACGGCGAACCCCCGGGCCCGCCCCGCACGGCCGCCCGCCCGCCCGCCCGCCCTCTGAGCCGGTCGGACGTGACCAGAAGCCGCGGGCGGGAGGCGGCGGGGGGAGGCCGCCGGGGGGCCGTCGGGAGGGATTCCGGCTCTCGGGCAGCAGCTGCCCAGGAGAGGACGGGGCCCCTCCCTCCTTCCTTCCGGCGTCGGGGCCCGCTTCTGCCTTTCCTCCCTGTCACGGGGGGGGGGCGGGGGGGAAGGCCGCGGCAGCAGACCGCCCCCCGCGGCTCGGACCCAGAGGAAACGCTGAGCCTGCTTTCACGGCCCCCTCTTGTGGAGACCCCCAGGTCTCCTTCTGTCCGCAGCCACAGGCCCGCCGCGCCTCCTGTCCCCCGTCCAACCGGCGTCCCCCCCGGGCATGTCCCGGCCCCCGGCGGCTGTTCGGAGCCGGCCCGGCTGAGGCTTCGCGTGCGGGAGGGGCCCTCCCCATTAATATGAGTCCGGCATCATGCTCGGGAAACGCGGTCTGTTTGGGATGAATTGTTAATGAGCCCCATAATCTACGGCGCTGGCGGAGGAGGAGCGGGACGCAGCAGAGGGGGCGGGAGGCGGCCACAGTGGCACCCCCATTGCCCCTCGCTGTCGAGGGCCTGCAGGACGGCAACGGCTGCCTGTGAGGGTCCCCTACACCCCCCCCGCCCGAAACTCCACCCCACCTACCGTCCTTCTGGCCCGACAAGAGGCTGCTGGGGCGGGGGGCGTTCTCGGGGTGTCCCCTCCTGCCTTCCTGCGGATCTGCGGAAAGCTTCTCTCCCTCCTCCTTGCTCCCTGCCTCAATCAGCCCGCGGGAATTCACCGCTGCTCGGCTGGCTGGTAGCCGTCCACCCGCTCGGTCACAATTCATCTACTGTTATTTTATTGGAATCTCATTGTTGGTTTAATTGTAAACTCCTCAGGAACTTTGGTGAACTGCAGTGTGGAAATATTTCCGTATGTAAATAAGCACATAAATAATAGATGGGTGAATAAATACAGTCGGCCCTCTGCATTTGCGGCTTTGACTTTCATGGATTGGATTGTTCGTTAGTTCCTCCGACTCCTGCACCACAGGCACTTCTCTTCCAGGGGAACCTTCCCTCTCGGAGGCTCCTGTCAGACCTGGAAGCCCTTTAAAAACCTGCCTCTGGTCCTCCTCCGCCAGCCGCTACCTGGCCAGCTAAGGAAAGCTCAGGGTCTGATTTCCCAGCAGCACAAACCCCCTCCTGAGGTCTCCCCCACACCCAAGGAAGAAGGTGGGCCTGGGAGAGCAGGAATAAGACCGCAGGGCTGGCCCACCCCCTTCCCTCTCCTTTCGCTGATCTGATTTGGACCCGGGATGCCCAGTGTCCCCACCGCCATGTCTTGGCCCCCTTTCCACAGACACAGACAAACACACACACGCACACACTTGCAATTTCCCCAGTTCTGTGGGGGTCTTGCGCCCCTAAGCCAACTTGGAGATCTAACTTCAACAGTCCAGCACAGAGCTGCAGACTCTGCTGGTTTGTTGCCCTCCTTCAATTATTCCCTGTGTTGGTCTGGATGACTCCTGGATCCTCACAAGTGGCAAAAACAGAGGGGACCCTTTTATGAAGCTCAGACCAGTTTGAGGGCAAAAGCAAACAAAGCACGTGCATATAGTAAGGTGAGGGGAGCGAGTCCTCTTCTTCCGTCCACAGAATATGTTTTGTTGATTCCAGACAGATTTCCTGCATTCACCTTGCCTGCTCGGCCTTTGGCCTCTGTGTGTGTTTCACAGGAGCACCAGGCCCGATCCCTCCGAGGTGGAGCCGGGTGCTCAGCAAGCGTGATCCCCTCCCTGTTCCACCTCAGCAGGCCACGCACACCCCCAATGGCCTCTTTCTGCAGCATCCAAGCCTCATTCATGAACAAAGAAACACCATAGAGAAACGTCTCTAAATCTCACCCGAGTAGATGGAGAGGCCACAGTGCTCTCGCCTGGCCCGTGCCTCGAATTCATCCAACACCGTCAGGGAAATTCTCATCCCCCCCTCCCTTTGTGGTGAGTTTGATGCCATTGGAGGTTGCATGCAGTGGGGATGGAGGGTGGGAAGCCCCTCTCAAAGAGGCCTCTCTAGAGCTGCTCCCACGTAGCACGGGGGGCTGCTGGTGTGTCTGGGGTGGGAATGCCTTTCCATGGACAGAGCTGCTGAACCCAGGTAGGGGCAGCATTTCTCCCGGAGCCAAAGTGCATCACCCCACGGAGGGCGGACAGGCAGGCTTGCCTATGGAGATCTGTGTGCAGAGGCACCAGTTTGGAGCTTTTGTCATCATGTAAAGAGAAGTCCTTGAGTCAGAATCATTCCATGCGTAAGTTCTCCCAGGGAAACAGCTGGGCATTTTTGCCTGACACAAATCCTGTGGAAGCAGAATTGCTCATGTGGGGCCATTGTGCAATCAAATGCACAGGACACCTTGGGGCTCAGTTGTGCAGTTGGCTACGCCACACTACCATTCAACACAAGGCTGGCACAACACAACCCACACCTATCTCCCCACGCTGAGATTTACACTACACAAGTGGGGAGGACTCCAGCCAGGTGACCCCTCTCCCTGTTTGTGCGGGAGGACACAAGGCCCAGTGCCCATGGCACCACTGCCAAATGATGGGTGTGGTTCATTGCCGGCAGCCCGGTTCCCTTGAACAGCCGGTGGTGACACAACCCAGGCCGTGGTGGCTGTGGACCTTCCGGGGATTACAACAGGCTGCCTGGAGCTGCTCTGCACGTGGCCCAGATCCAAGGTGACCTGCCAGATCCAGCTGGGATGCCACCTGAGTGCAGGGTGGTCAGTTGTCGTGTGCACGTGTGTTCATTTAGTGTGGAGTTGGCAGGCTACTGGCACACTCTGTTTAAGATGCTTCTGCTGTGTAGCTCAGGTGCTTTGGGTCATGTTCAGTGACATTTTGTGACAAACTCAGCATTGTTTTAGTTTTGACAGCAAACATCTGAAAGCGGCTGTCAGGACTTGCTCTCCGCAGGCGCCGTGCACACTCTGCTGCTCTACCAGAAATACCTCCAGCTCCAAGAGGGTGAGCCTCTGAGCTATCCTTGCCAACAAGCTGGGGACAATGGGAGTTGGATGGGACATGGTTGGGGAAGGTGGAAAGGCTTTGGAAGGAATGTGCCTGGGGCCCTCTCGTCTCCCCTGGGACTGGCTCTCTAGGGGAGGGGAAATGTTTTGTTTGCCGGGTGCCTTCACACTGTGTGGCTCCAGTGCCAGCACTGCAGCCTCCCCTTTGCACCAGAACACCCGGGCACATCGAGGGCACCTGAGCCAGCCGCCCTCTCCCTCACTTGCTACCCTGCCCTGCCTGATCCCCCCAACCCTCCCCATTAAGAAGCCCCCTGCTTTTCTTATTGGGGCCGAGAGATGACCAGATAGACCAGCAGGTTGGAAGAAGTGCTCAGTATGTGGTTTCAGCTGCCAGGCGACTTTTTGCCCAGAAGTGGGAAGACTGGGCCACTCCTCCCTCTCAAGAAGGAAGGCTGGCCCAGGAAGCTGCCCCACCGGGCAGCCATGGACGAGGGAAGGCCACTGGGTGAGTTTAAGAAAGACTGGGACGGGGTGACTGTATATTCGAGAGTTCACTGGGGGAGACCGTCAATTTTGAATTTTGAAGATGAGTAGCTTTTATTAATATGCAGAAGCATGTACTAGTGTTATAATATTGAGGAAACATATTTACTATTTTAGTTTGTAGCTACTGGTTGAGGGGCTGGAAGTCACACCTTTATCTCTTTAGCTCCCTTTTAGGTTAGGTTACCTTTAGTTTAGTTTAGTTCTGTCTTTAGTCTTTTTTTAGATGCGGTCTTTTTTTCCCCTTTATTTGTTGGTTTGTTTTCTTTGTTTGTTTGTTTTTATATCCATTTATGTTTTGGTTTTTTTGCATTCAGATTTGGTGTTCTAATAAAAATACTTTTGAAAAAACAACGAATCCATCTGCGACCATATGGCACAGCAGCATTTCCCTTGGTGCAGAATATGTGTGTGTGTGTGTGTGTGTGTGTGTGAGAGAGAGAGAGAGAGAGAGAGAGAGAGAGGCCATTTCCGCACTAGACTGTTATCATGCTATTGTCCCACTTTCAACATCCTATGGAATCCTGGGGTTTGCAGTTTAGGGAGGGGGCTCAAGGCCTCAAGGCCCCTCAAGGCCCCTCCCTAACCTGCAAACCCCAGGATTCCATAGGATGTTGAAAGTGGGATAATAGCATTATAGCAGTCTAGTGCGGAAATGGCCAGAGAGAACGAGAGCGCGAGAGCGGGCATTCCCGCGCGTGTCTGCAGTGGGGGAAGCTTCCCCTGAACTTGCTGAGCCGGAGCTTTGCTCCCCCTCCTCCCCCCCGATCTCCCCCCACCCCGACCCCACTTTGCCGAGAGAGCTCAGAGGACTGTTGCCGCTCGGGCAAAAGCCCCCCTTCTTATTTTACTTTCCTCTGTTCCAACCACCGCCCGCAAATCCCTCCACTTGTGAGTTCAGAGCGGGGGATTTTCGGCCTAATCTGTTGTTAACAGAGCTATTAGAGGAGACGCTTAAGCGACAAGGATCCCTGCCGTGATCACGGCATTTAGCCATCCCGCCCCCGGGCAAGTGGGTGGGGGGGAAACAATCCGCCGGCAGGACGGGGAGGGGGGAGGGGCGGGGCGGGGCGGAGGGGGCACCTCTGTGCCTCTCAGGGGGTTCCGCCAGCCCCCGCCCCGGGCAGGGGAGGGCGAGGTGGCGGCACCAGGGAGGGCCCTTTGGGGACTGGGTCTCGTGGGTGTCTCACGGGTGCCTGAGCTGCCCCGTTTCCCTTGCAGCCCCCAATTTTAGTGTACTAAATACGAGCAGAGATCCTGCTCCATGCCGGTGCGGGGTGAACCCACCCTAAAGCGCTGGCGCAGGGCTGGTGCTGGACGCGGACACTGCCTGGCGTCGCGGCTGCTGGCATGCCTGCCCAAGGAGCGCCTGCTGCACGCCGTCCCTTGTGCCGTGTGGGATCGTGCACGGGGATCATGTCTGCCAGCCCAGGGGATCAAGGGGGGGGGCGCTGAAGCCACGCTGGGGAACAACTATGCACCATCCAAGAGGGTGCGACCACGTGTCGGAGGGCGCTGAGTGCCAAAAAGTCCTGTAGGTGTTGGAGAACCAACAACAGGGCCCCACCCTTCCCAATTCCTCCACCCTCGCCCACCCCTGGCACTGCCCCGTGTTTTCAGGGTTCCATGGTGAGGAGATCCTGCAAGGCAATCCGGTGAGGATTCTGGAAGCTGAGAGGCTTTGTGGGGGAGCCCAGACTGGTCAAGAGCTCTCCCAAGCCCCCCAGGAGACTGAAGACCATGGGACTGGGGAGGGAATGAGCATGCCACCCAAAGAGAGGGGGGAGAGAGAGAAAACTCCCCACCAAGTAAATAAATGAATAAACCTAAGCCCCACAGCCCTGAGCTGCTGTTTGTATTCTGCGGGAGATATTAACTGTAGAAAATCTGAGGTCAAGGCAGTGTCATATAATTTCATGGTTGAGGACGCTGGGCCTTTGCAGAGAACCGGCTGATAAGGTGTTTCTGCACCAGAGGGGAAATGTCATCAGAGAGCTTTGGAGCCCAGCTGGGACCGAGGAACAATGCTCCCCTCCCCTCAGGCTCCCTCTGAGGGTGGTCTGGGGCCTTGGGATGAAGGAGGCCCAGCAGAGCCAAGAGGCCCACAGGCAGGGGGGCTGGGGGGAGACTCTGCAGCGAGGGATCAAGGGGAAAGCCCCACTCCCGGGCAAAGGAGCTTCTCTTGGGGTGGGGGGTTTCCCTGAGCCCCTGCCCGGAACCCCTGGCAGCCTGCTAGGGTTTGGTGGCCTGCCTGGGAGCCCCCTCCTCTTCATCTCCAGGCTGTTCTTCACCATTTGGGGCTTTGAGCCACTTCCTTTCTCTCTCTGCTGCCCAACATCCACCCCGCAGTCACTGGCCTCCCCACCAGTGCCAAGCCTCTCCAGAGGCCCCTTCTCCAGCCCCCCCCCCGGATCTCCTTTTTAGCCACAGACAGAGAGAGGGCTGCAACCTACTTGGCAGCACAGATTTTTACCCTGGAGAGGGACGGGAGGCAGATATTTTGGCTCTGCTGCTCCCTTTCTGGATGCCACCTGAGAATCCCCCTCCCCTTTTGTGGTGTGGAGTCAGTGCCGCCCCCCACCTTCCCTACTCTCTCCACAGGCCAGAAGCTTCCCCTGGAGTGGGAGGCACGGAAGGATGGGCTCCTGCACGGCGGGCCTGGTTACGCATCACGGAGCCATCGGGATCAATGGTGCCACTGTCCTTTTATTGGTTTTGCTCCTGATTGGCAGCCAAGGATCCACTTCTGCTCGCTGTGCTCAGAAATGGATTTGCACCACTTAATTCCCAGTAAGTGAAGCACCGGCGAGCGGCGAGGTCTCCTTGCTTGAGAAGGTGGCCTCCCGTGCTAGCGCATCAAAGCGTTTCTTGCAGGTTTAGCACCCGATTAGTGTCTGGGATCCCTGGTGGAATTCTCAGCAGGGTCCCCTCTGCTGCTGTGGAAGGTGTGGCGGAGTCACACACCCCGTGGGGCTCCTAGCGAGGGTCCCAGGAGAGGAGGCCTCGACTGTACAGCTGCACAGCCTTGCCTCGTGCTGAAGGCCAGAGACGGAGTGGGGTGGACAAGCCCAGCACGCGTCACCATCAGCTACAGTGGCTGGCAGGTTGCTGGGAGCTGCAGTCCAAGAGTGTCCAGAGTCTCACACTATGACCACCCTGACACAAACGCATGCACATGTGCAAATGGAGAGAAACCAAGACATAAAGATCTCAGAGAAAGAAAGAGGGAAGAAGGTGGATACCAGTGGCACCTTGAGGAAGAAGAAACAGGGGAAAAGAAAGGCAGGCAAGCCTTTGCCCTCTGTGAATGCAACCCTTGAACCCTCTGTCTGAGAGGTTCAGGCGGCACGGGCAACAAACAAAGAGCAATGCCTCCCCCCCTCTGCCAAGACTGTGCAGCTTTCCTGGGCAACACAAACCTTCCTTCCCCCAACCAGCTCTCCCAGTTCCTCCTCCTTTGCCCTCCTCCGCTGGCAGAGAGACCCTCAAGGAGCCAGGCCCAGACTCTGCCGGGCTGCCGGAGGAGGTCTGTGCTTTCTCTTGGCCCAGGTTTATTGCAGCCTCGCTTCAGGCACCGGGAGGGCGACTCTTGGAAGAGTGATAGGGACCCCGACTGGCTCTTCTTAGCAGGAAGGTCAGGAGGTTCAGCAGGCACCCTTCCAAGTTTGGTAAACTTTGTTGCCAGATCAAATAGAATTTATTTGTCCAGGCCATGGGCCAAAATAAAATAACAGCCCAGAAACAGCATAAAATAAGGCACCAAAGTGACGCAGCACGAAAAGTGAATTAGAAGGAAGACTTTGCTGCAGTGGGCCGGCCCCTTCGTTCTGGCTGCACCGGAAGGCTCCCCCCCAGCCCTCCGCCTCCCCTCAATCCAGTCCCAATTCTGGATCAGGGATTAAAGTGGGGGAGAGTCTCCTTCCTCCAGTTTTGACTTTCATGCCGAAAGGTGTCTGGGGTTCTTCCCCCTCCTTCCCAAAAGCAAGTGCTTAAAGCCGTTGGAGTTTAATATTCCACTCCGTCAGTAAGAATTCAATTATCCCTGAAGATTACACAAAGATTATCAAAGTTGTAAACAGCCGAATATGCTCCAAGATCAATGAAGCACAACAAAGACCATATTTAACAGGGAGGAATAAAAGTACGAAGGTGCCAAACAAACTCTGACAAGGCAGCTGAGTGTGGCACCGCTGCTGACGAGCTGAAGGCTGGAAAGTAATTGAAATCTCGGTTCCTTGCCTCCACGTTCATCCCAGCACATGGCGCAGCCACGAGGAAAGCTGCCTGGCCATTTCCTTCCTTCCTTCCTTCCTTCCTTCCTTCCTTCCTTCCTTCCTTCCTTCCTTCCTTCCTTCCTTCCTTCGGGCTGGGGAAATTCAAATGCCCGTATCAGTTCCTGGTGTGGGACCTGCATTTCCATCTCCCTGCCTGAGAAGAGAGGCTCGGCTGAGTTGGGCAGAGGCAGCCTCGGCTGGGACGTCTGTTGCTCAGTCCCACCGGAGGAGCCCCCCTGGACCAAGGGTTTGGGGGTGGATAGACACGTGGGTGCGTTCTGCTGGTTCAATGGCTGTGCTTCCTTGGGGACTAACAGGAGGATTTGTGCCCCATCTCTGAATGGCCACAACAGAACACCAGGGAGGGGTCGGGATGGAAGGTCTGCGGGGGGGACAGAAAGGGGAGCAAGGAGGGTTCCCCTCCAGGGAAGTTTCATCTTTTGGAAGAATTGGAAAGGGGGACGACGGGAGTGCGGGCTCCTCTCAGGGGCACAGGCTTTCCATGGAAGGAGAGCCCAACAGGCGCCAGTGGAAGAACATCTGGATGTTGCCCAGTGGTGGGCTGCAAAAAATCCCCTTCTGGAAGCAACGGAAGGTGGCATCTGTAGCCTGGCATTGTCCAAGGGTTTTCCAAGGGACCCTCCTTTCCGTCAGAGCCCCAGGAAGGCTGCCTTGGCCCGGACCCAGCACTGCCTGCAGTAGCCCTGGCTCTCCAGCGTCTCAGCAGCGTTGTCTTCCTCACCACTGGATCTGTTTATGGTGGTAAGACTCCCTTTCCCTGGAGGTTATTAAACAGGGTTTGAGTGGTCACCACCTCTCAGGAAGGGTTCAGCTGGGAATTCCCTTCACCAGTATCCTGGGGTTGGACAAGATGGCCCTTCGGGACCCTTCCCACTCTGCAGTTCTATGACTGAACCAGAGATCTTCTGCAGGCAAAGCAGGCGTGCAAAGCACTTGAGACGGATGAGAGTTTTACTTGGAGGCAGGGAGGCTGTCTCCTAGGATCTCTGAATCCTCCTTCCTCCCTCTTTCCTGCCTAAAAAGAGCTCAGCTTTTGCCTTTGGGCCCCTGGGTTCCTGGGGCTTTCACCTGAAAACCCTCTCTGGCAGATAAATGGAAGGTATGGGGTCAGATGAAGGCAGCTGCCATCAGGAGAGGGGCTGAATGTGCCTGAAGACGTTTGGGGTGGGGGCCGGGCAGGAGGAGCCCCTAGGAGAGGCCAAGAGGGGTCCAGCAGGGCCCAGTGCATGCCTGGCCGGACGTGGACTAACAGTATCCTCAGTATGAGCTAAGTGGCTGCATGAAATATGCCATGGGAAGAATTCCCAAACTCCCCTTTCGTCCTGGCCCTCCTCCAGCCCATTTATTACATCTAGCAGCTCAAGGTGGCCGGCATGCCTCTGCTCCCTCCTATTTTATGCTCACAAGAACAACCCTGTGAGGTAGGTCAGGCTTAGAGGGAGGGAGGGAGGCTGCCCCAAAGCCACCCATTGAGTTTCATGGCTCAAGGACGGCCAGTTTTAAAAAGTCCAACCTGCAAGTGGCCCTTGAGCCGCGTACAAACCACTCCTCAGCCCTGGCAGGCTGCTGGCTAGCACACATCCCCTCCCCTCCTCCTCCTCCCTCCCCCTTTTGGAGGGGGCCTCTTCTCTGCTGGAGCCAGAGACCTGGTGGTTGGAACAGTCACCTGGATGGCCTGGCTAATCCCGTTCCCCACCTGTTTTCCTTCCTTCCCCAAACACAGTGGGGTCATTGTGCTGCTGCAAGACGCCTCTCCCGACGGTCTCCCCCAACAATTTCTCATCTCCCTCTCCCCCCACGGCAGGGTGCGATTGCACCCCATAGCCTCATCCCCCCCTCAGTGCTTCCTCCCTCTCAGTCTGAATGGCATCCAGCCAGCTGCTTTCGTTTCCCCTAATATATTGCTGCTATAATGCCGAGCCTCCCAGAACAATGAACTTTACAGGGTGGAAATACCAGCCTCCTGTTTTGCAAACTAAACATAATTTGTATTTGCAATCAGATTTGTGGTTGCTGCAGCTGGTGAGTGATGATGGCAGCAGAGAGAGAAAGAGAGAGAGAATGTGAGAACAAAATGTACGGCCTGGAATAGTATTTATGTGTGTGTCTGCCCGCCCGTGCATGCATGTACTTCTGTGTATGTGTAACAATTGCATGTTTTTCTGGTGGGGCACGTAGGGTTGTCATTAGTGTCACCACCGTAATTGCCAGTATTGCCCCTTTCCTCCCAAACCACGACTCGGGGTGGCCTCCGGCTTCCCATATTGTTCCCTGTTGCTCCCAGAGAAGAGGAGACAAAGCAGGTAGGACTGACATCTTGAGTGGAGCTGAGGGAGGGGCGTGCGGATGGGGCCACAGACTCTCTGCCTGCTTGCAGAGGCAACGCAGAAGCTCTGAGGATCCCTTGTTTCTCATCTGGAAACATTTGGATTGCACAGTCAATTTGAAAAAACTGGAGGAAGGAAGAAAAGCAATGATTTTAATGTCACTAATGGGATATTTGCAGAGTTCCGGCCCAGGGCGGCTGAAATCATTTGCATTTTACACAACATTTGCCTTCCGCCAACTGTGCAGGAGACTGTGAGAGATGGTGGTGATTATTGCAAGGCCAGGGCAGCCCTCCCCACTTTGACAGGCCAGACCAGGTTCTTCCCTGCCCCTCTGGCCCATCCCATGCTGTCAGCATGCCAGGATTTCAAGGGGTAGAGAAGTCTCTTTCACACTCCCTGCTACTGGATTCTGTTTAGACGGGAGGTGTGGGAGGTGGGTGGGGTGAACGGAGACCCCCTGATGCTTGCAAGCAAGTGCTGTAGCTCTGAGGAAGGGGCTGCCTGCTGGCTGGCCAGCTGGCTCACTCCATCTGTCCAGAAGAATGCTGCTTTTCCTCCTCCTCCTCCTCCACCCACCTAGACTTGGGCAGGGAGCTCCTCTACAGCTGCTGTGCTGCTGTCCTGTACAGACCGAATAGGGCAGAAGCACTGAACTGTGGTTTAGGCTGCCACCCTCTCTGCTCCCCTTGTAAGTGAATCCCATTGAATGCCATGGGGCTTAACTCTGAGCAAATTTGCCTTGGCCGCTCCGGTTGGGCTGCAGGCTGTGGCACGCTCCTTTCCAAACACAGCTGGACCTGCTTCTTATGTACAGGGCCGCACTCCTTAAACTCCTGTTCTAGGGCAGATCTAGAGCAGATCTAGGAAAGGGGTAGAGGAACACATGGGTGGCTTCAGGACCCTTTTGCGGCGTTCAGACCTCCCACCACGTAGTTGCTGTTGTTGTTTTTGCTGTCGTGTGCCTTCAAGCAATTTCTGATGTAAGCTGTCCCTAAGGCGAATGTATTACAAGGTTTTCCTGGCAAGAATGGTTCGGGGGGGGGGGGGTGTCTTTGCTTGAGAGAGTGTGACTTGCCCAAGGTCAGCCAGTACTGAAATTCAGCAGCTAACTGTGCCGCCGTGCCTTAACAGCAAACAGCTAAACGGCACTGAAGCAAGAGAAAAGGTTGCTTCAGACAGGCTTGTGTGGCCTGCAGCCAAAATTCAACTGGCAAATCAAGAAAATGCCATTAAAACCAGCATTTCCTCTTGGCTGAGATGGCCAAGAGGAAATCTGTGTGTGGGGGGGGGGGGGGTCCATGGTGGCAGGGGGAGCTTCTGCAGAAGACTCTCCCCAGCTAAGAGAGGGGGAGACTAAACACGGACGCACGGACCCTGTGAGGGTGCCCCTCTCTTAGCTGGGGAGAGTCTTCTGCAGAAGCCCTTGCCTGGAACGTGGTCAATTTCTGGCAGCTTTTTATGAGAAGCTCTTTGTTGAGCAACATGGAAGGCGGAGGGAGAGGAGCAGGTTGACCTCTGTGAGTAAGATCCTCCCTCCCTCCCTCCTCCTCCTCCTCCTCCTCCTCCACCCACCCACACAGGGGCCAAAGTCCCGAGAAGGGCTTCTCCCAGCGAGAGGAGGCCTCCCGCGCCAATGGGGCTTGCGCAAGTGTAGACTGACCACTCAGCCATCAGTTCAGTGGGCCTCCTCTTGCCAGGAGTCGGGTCTTTGCTTGGCTCTGTTGTTTTCTTCCCAGACCAAGTGCTGGGGAGGAGGGCACTTACTTTGGAGAGAAGGAGAGAGAGAAGCCCCCCCCGCCCTGACAGCAGGCGATGGGGGGTGGGATGGGGGTCTCTTTCCACAGCCACAGACTCATAAGTTTGGCAGCGTGGTGGTGGCAGCGTGCGTGCGTGCGTGCGTGTGACAGAGGCCCTAAAGGTCACCTTTTGGGAGCTGCTTCCCCCCCGCCCCCACACAAGCACACAGTTTGCAATAGCCACCCTTTCTTCGCGGCGTTCCCCTGCATTCCCTCTGCTTCCTCTGGGCGATTCTGTTTTGCCGGGAAAAGGAGGGGAAAGGAGAGGGAAAGAGAGGGAAGGGAAGGGAGAGCCGGGCTTCCCGCCTGGCAGCAGCTTTACCCCCCTCCCTGGTCCCCTTGCCAAGTGAAGTGCTGGGGGCCATCTGGGCTGGGCCCCTTCCTCCGCGCGACCGGCCGCCCTGGCACCTTGGCACCCTCTCCCAAATATCCCCTGCCCCATTTCTCCTCTTCCTCCTATTTACTCCTTGCTTTAATCTGCATGTTGTCAGCTGAGCAAAAGGTCTCCTGAGGAGGAGCTGACAAATGATGCCCATTTTTTACAAAAACCTTCCTTGTGCTCTCCTCTCTTGCCTGGCTTCTAATTTGTGCTGGCATTATAACTATGCATCAATAGACAAGCAATATTATGTTAAGAACATGATAAAATGCCAGCAGCTTCATAATGGCACCAGCCAAATGGTAATTTCTGCTTCAGAAATTGGTCATTTATTTTGCTGGTCCGTTCCTATGTTCAAATTAGATGAAGTTTAATATACTGTAAAATTGAACGTATTCTATCCTTTTCAACCGCCCTGGCATGTGTGCCACATGATTTATGGTTCCCGCAAACCTTCAGATGTTAAATAAACTCCATCTTGAGGTGTTGCCTCTTTGTGCCAAGTGCTTTAAGTAACGGGCAGGCAAAGATTTTATGGGCTCCTTCTTCCCAGTCACCGCTTGCCTGTGCCACATCTCAGGAGGCAGGAGCACGGCTTAACGCATTAGATGGAGTTTTAAAAGCAGCCATATTAATTGGTACATTAATTTCCTCCTATTAACTATAATTGGTAGGGAAGCAATTCTTTCCCAAGCAAAGGACCGTAATTTGTGATTTACATCTTTAATAGTGCCACAAGAATACCACTGTTGCTTAAACTTGGGCGCCCCTTCTTCCCCCGACCTCAAGAACTCATCCAGGGCAGCGGGACGCCTGGGTGGGACGGCCCGGAGGAAGAGCTCGGCCTCCCCAACCCCAGCCGGCCTCCTCGGCACTTTGGCTGGGGTACAGTGGCTCAAACTGCTTTGCCTTTGGGCTGCTGGTTTACTTGCTAGTGTCTGTCAGCCACCAATTTCTGCTTGGTAGAAAGGGGATGTAAAATGTAACGATGAATAAAATTAAAATGGGAGGGAGAAAGAGGGCACGCCCTCTGCCCCTTTCTCTTATTCCAGGCGGTTCTTCTTCTAGCGAGGAGGTCTCGCTTTTCCTTGAAACGTTTCTTGCTTTTCCAGGTGATGGGAAGCGTTTGTGCATACAACTGTGGTAATTGTGTTGACTCGCTTTTGCTTTGGCCGGAATCCTGCATCCAATGCAGGGCACCACAATTCAAGAAGGATATTGGCATCCTGGAACGTGTCCAGGTGTGGGCAACCCAAACGGTAGAAGGTCTAGAAACTGCCAGGCCTCATGAAGAATGTGTTAGAGAGCTGGGTGTGTTTACTTTGGAGAAGAGAAGATTGAGAGACTATAAGATAACTATCTTTAAATATCTGAAGGGAAGATGGAGAGAGCTTGTTTTCTGCTGCTCCAGAGGGTACAATACATGCCAGTTAATTTGAATTACAAGAAAAAAGAGATTCCACTTAAACATTAGGAAGAATGTCTTTACTGTAAGAACTGCTTGGCGGTGGAATCGGCAGCCTTGGAGGGTGGAGGAGAGCAGTGAGCCTCAGTTCCCTAGATCTCAGCTCAGGCTGGGGACCCCGGGCCACCTTGGCTGCCTCCGAATAGGTCCGAGCATCAACTGATCAGCCCCTGAAGCACCCACTCGGGGTCTGAACCAGATCTGGTGGTCTCTGCTGATCCCTGTTCAGAACCACAGAGATGCTTCGCTCTCAAAATCACACGCTTCTTCTTGGCCTCCTTGTAAATCCCATTTCCTCTTTCTTCTGCCTTTTATCTTCTTCATATATTTACATGGAGTGATTACTGCTGGTTTTGGTGCCCTGCTTCAATCTCTCATGCAAATCCTCTGTCTGGAAATTTTGCATATTGCCATTCATCATGGTGGTATTCACTCAGATCAATTTAGAATGACAATTTTGGCTGGGGCGGGGGAGAGGAGAGGAGGGAAGTAGAGAGGCCTTGTCCCCCCCCCCGCCCCAGTTGCTTGGCTAAATGATTCTGGAGTTTACTGGGGAGGGGGCCAGGAGGAGGAAGAAAAGGGCCCCTCAGTCTCATCCTTGAACTGGGAAGGGCGGGATGAGAGCGACCCTTTTACAGTTCAGGTGGGGATGGGGGCACGGGTAAAGCATAGTTGGAATTGTATATTTGGAGAGAGCAGTGGTTTGGTGCTGAACTTGTGACATGTAAAAGGAGTAAATACTCTGGGAACTGGCCATCACAAAATAAGCAAACAAATCTAATGAAAATAATTTTAAAAAACTAAAAACGTAAAACAGAAAGTTACAAGAGCCAACTAGAACCTAAGAATGTTGTAGTGAACAAACTGATACATGAGAAGAACCAGATAAACACAATTCAATTAGCGTCTTCCCTAATTGCGTACAGTTTGTTTTGCTGTAATAATCAAACAGCCAAAAACAAAATCACCACCAAACCGGTGGAATGGAAGAGAAGAATAATGAAAGTTAGCAAACACACAGCCTCCAGTGGGGGCCCTAATGGAAGCCTTTGGGAAGCGCTAAGCCTTGTGGGTCAACCACCAAACGCCCAGGGAACGGGGCCCTCAGGCCTCCCAGAGCTTCAGCCTCCAGACACAAGGACTAGTGCAAAAGACAGCCATATCCGTGCACAAAAATTAGCGTGAAAGAGCCCACTGGTAAGAGCTGCCCTCTCTGCTCTTCCGAAGGAAACTCCAAAGAAGGAGAGAAACCGCTCTGGAACCTGATATCACTCCTGAATAGAGGAAGGGACAGGGTACCCATGGAGGGCCTGGGGTGGGTGGGGGCGAAACATAGGGCTGAACCGGCTGATGGATTCCAGCCATGGCCAACCACAGTGTGCAGCACTGGGGAAGATGGAGGGTGCAGTGGGCTGGGCTGGTTCTGTCCCCACGGGGTCTCGCATGCCCGTGCCTTTGTGTGATGAGTGCAACCTCCCCTTCTCACAATGACAGCGCATTTTAGTGGCCTTACACTTTCAGTGATGCTTTAAAAATGACATTCATTCCTTTTGTTTTGTGTTTAATTTCCCATTTCTGTTGCTTTGCTCAGTGGCAGAAGACAGCGGCAACTGATCCTTTTGGAAGCAGAAGGGGAAGGGAGAAAGGCTAAGATGTGGAAGGGGGTGTCGAGAGTTACTTAGGAAAAACAAGAGGCAGGAGACGCCTGGCTGTCTCTCTGTTTATCATTGCTTCCAGGTGATTTATTCTCTGTGTCAGGTTGCTCGGTTTCTAGCCATGAGTGTCATCTACAGTGTAGGGACAGGGTGTGTGTGTGTGAGCCAGCGGGTGGATGCAGGCACTCCTCCTCTTAGCTTCCCTGGATGCGGCCCATTCTGCTTACTGATGGGGGCAACAGAACAGAACAGAAGGAGAGCCCTCAAGTCAGGCCAGACCAGGCCCATCCAGTCCAACACCCTGTTTGCATCAGTTGCTAACTGGTTGCCCCAGTGGCAAGCCCACTCTTGCCCTCCTTGGCAGAAGGAGAGAGAAAGGAGATGACATGTGATGGCCCTCCCCTCTGTGAGTTTACCCAGCTTCCCTTTAAAGCTATCCAAGTGGGCAACCTCAACCATATTTTGGGACTGTGAATCCCACAATTCAGCTCTGCATTCTGACAAGAAACCATCAGCTGCAAGACAGTGATAAAAAGTAGCAGGAAATCTAACTAAGGCAAAAGTTGAAAAGCCGGTCTCCCTTCCGTGGAGCTGTTGCTCCTGTTATCTCGCCCTCTGGCTCAGCACTTTGGTGGGGCTGGGGCCGGGGCGCAACGGTGGGGGCACTGCACCACCGACCCAGAGCTCAGAGATGCCGTCACTCGAGCACCTGCTTGCTTGCCTTGATGCAATTTCATCTGCTCTCTCCCTGACCTTTCCAGGGAATCTTTCCACTCCTGGTGGGGGTTGGGAGGGATATGAATTGCATATCATGGTGGAAATGATTTCCCGCAGTGGGGGTCATGCTCTTCTGACAAACTTGGCAGGTCCCCCAATGGTGGTGGTGGTGGTGTGTGCACGCCTCTCCTCTGGGGTGGCCTCATTGGGCTGCCAAGGTGCCCCGTTTGCCCTCCCTTTAGAATCATAGAGTCTTAGGGGTGGAGGGGATCACAAGGGCCATCTAGCCTAAGCCCCTTTAGACTCCAGGAGGTGCTGATGCTGGTGCTGCCCATGGCCCTCACCTCTGCGGCTGCAGGGAAGGGGTGCCCGGCCGACATGGAGAGCCGGCATTGCCCCGCTCAGGGGAGAGACGGCCCACCACTGGTCAGGCAGAGGAGAGGGCCAGCTGGGCCTGCTCTCTGGGGGCACGGTGCCCTGCCAATTCCGCAGTGCATTAAAACCACAGTGCATCAAGCTCACCAAAGCCCCACTGAGAAGAGGCCCAGGCAGTAGTAGCCGCAGACTGTGCTCTTCACATTTACGGCCTGCTTCTCCCCATTCCAGCCCTTCCCTCTTAGATTGTGTCCCAACAGGGCGCTCACGCGCGCGCACACGCACGCACGCACACAAGCATGCAAGAGTGTGGTTGTACAGCGTGTGTCCTGAGCTGAGGCCTCCCACATTGTCTTTGCTGCCTCCTGCAGAAACATTTCACCTCCAGAAAGTAACATCTGCAGAGAAGCTGCATAACTGAAGAGCCGCAAGTTAATTAATTCAAGAGAGTCACTGTTCCATAACATTTAAAAAAAAGTCTGCATGGAAAGACCGAACTGGAATTAGCTTGTGCCAAAAAGTGACTCCTTAGGGGAAAAGAGACAGTGCAAACGGATGGGGTGTTTTGCATAAAATCAGATTTGTTCATTTCAAGAGCTAACAGCACCAGAGAAAGATATCCCCAACACTCGCCCGAGCAGAGCCTGGTGAAGCTGGATCCTTGGATCGCAAGTCCCAGAATCTCAGCATCCTCCAGCCAGCGTGGATACCTGCTCTGCTGGCTGGAGGGTCCTTGAAGCTGCCGCCCTCAAAAGCATTTTCCCCAGCCTCCTCCACAGCCAGGGGTGGCTGGTCAGCTTCAGGCCAACTCTTTTGGAAGATTCTTTCGGCCTTTCTGTTACCTCAGTCCCCCACTGATGACATTCCTTCTGCCCCCACAAGAAGTAATCACCCAGAGGACAAACTCTTTTCCTTGCGATGTGGGTTTTCAAAAGGCTTCTCCTCAACATCCACCTTCAACCGAGACCCTCCATAGCCCTCGCGTAGAGTAAATCTGCTCTCACACAGCTAAAGGGTGGCCATCCTACACCACCCTCCTTCTGGAGGCCGGCATTACACCAGTGATTGTGGATCTGCAAAAGCACAGGGGCTCTCTCTGCAACCCCAGAGGATCAAGTGGCGCACTGAAGGGGTGAGGGGTATTTATGCACTACCCAAGGATGCACAGCCCATGGGGAACGGTTGCCCTTGCCAAAATCTGCTTACACAACCGTGAACGGATGTTACCCCGTGGCCAACAAAGTGCAACTGGTGAGGGGCCAGGCAAGACTGGGCAAGAGGGAGGCTCTGGCTGGCAGGAGGAGCAGCAGATAAATACCTGCCATGTGACCAAGCGTGGCTGACACTCCCACAGAATCCCTGGGTGCTCAGAGGGCTTCCACGGGAGCCGCGGGTGCCTCGTGGTGCAAAGGAGGTCGGATCCCTCTCTCTCACCCCCCTCGTCTTCCGGGGTGCCCTAGGCTGCTCTGTGCTCTTGCCTTTTAAGAGGCAGTGGGATGCAGTGCTTTCCTCCAGCCCATCCCACGAAAGATTTTTATCAGTCCGGCCAAGGCATGGCAGTTGGGTGGCCGTGCTCTTTTATTTTCCCCATCCCTTGAACAACATGCAAAGCAGAACTGAGACATCCAAAACCATGGGTCATTCCCCCAGCTGCTTATTTTTTCCTCTCCCACTGTTGGGTTCTTGTACCATTTGCTCAATTCTTGGGCTATTTGTGCTATTGTCTCCAGCACTTGACAAACTCCTGCCCTCAAGAATACCATCTCCCCACCCCCCCAAAATAACCCAGTTTAAAGCCCCCTGATCAGGCTGGTGAGACTCTTAGCCAAAACACTCTTGCCAGCTGCTGTGAGGTGCAGCCCATTCCTTGCCAGGAGTCCATCTTTACGGAACCACAGACCACGGTCTAAGAAGCCAGACCATTCCCAGTGGCACCCTCTGTGGAGCCAGTTGTCCGCCTTCGCTAATTTTCTCTCCCTTCCTGGGCCGTGTCGTTCAACTGAGAGGAGAGGCAAAATGGCAACCTGCACATCGAGGTCCTTCAGCTTCCTACCCAGAGCCTCATAATCCTTGTGATCTCCTGAGGGCTGGGCTTCGTGGTCTTGTTGGCTCCCGCGTGGACCAAAAGGAAGGGGTTACGGCCAGCGGGCTTTAGTGTTATCAGCTGCTGTGTCACATCACGGACCTTTGCCCCAGGAGACAACACACCTCGGGAGACTTCCTGCCAGGCCCACAAAGCCCTGTTTCTGCTCCCCTCAGCAGGGAGCCCCCTCCCACCCCCACCCTCCGCCTCCTTTGGGGACTGGCAGGAGCCAACCCGTGTGCTGAATCTCCCAAGGTCCCCCGCACGTCCTCTGCTCTTGCTCCTGATGATTCTTCACTGTGTTTCAATTCTTACAGTCAGGTTTTTAGCTGATCTTGTCCTTAATTTATATGAACTGCCTTGGTTCCCACGTTGGGAGAAAGGCAGCGTAAAAACGGAATGAAGCAAATAAGTAAAATATTGGCCTCGCTAGGACTGGGGGCTTCTGGGAATTGAAGTCCAAGAGCATCTGAAGGGCCACAGGACCCCTGACCTGAATATGGGGCCCTTGCCTCTTACATAAGACCATCCAACCAAAAGGGAAGGATTTTCTGCCTCTTTCTTTCAGCAATGTCCTGTAATCCTTTGGTACAGCTCCAAAAAACCATCCAAATGAAGCTTCTGGTGTAACTGGAGATATTTACTCTGAGAGCTGGTATGTTTCCTACCACAACAAAACCTCTATCATAATTTGCTATTTAAGTGGCGATTTGATGACTTTTTAAGCATCTGGCAGAGGATTTGCTGGGGAAGAGCCACGAGATGATTTTTGAACAGTGAGTCTCAACTGCAAAGTCCTTTCTTAAAAAAACCATTTGCCTACCGAGTCTTTCCACCCTGCCTTGGTAACACCCACCGCTAATGGTGCTTAATGGTGCCTGTAATTGGTGTCTCAACTTATTCAGAAGTAAATTTACTAGAAAATAATTAGCAATTTTATAGTTCACTACTTCTTCGTTTTGTTGATTAAAAAACCCCACTTGCTCTTATCAGATGACACAATAGCAGGGGGCTGTGAAATAAATTACCCAACATGAGGAATCCGCACAGGCCCTGGCCAGCAAGGGAGCCCAACTGCCTGCCCACGGATTCCTCCCTTGCATTTTCCAGCCAAAAATGGTGTGTGTGTGTGTGTGTGTGTGTGAGAGAGAGAGAGAGACAGAGAGAGAGAGAGAGAGAGGCTGAGTGCTTTTGAACCGAACAGAGAGACTTTCAGGGCAAAGCCTGAGGCCTTTCATTCAGACCAGGAGCAGAAGCCAGGACAAAACTGCCACAGCTGCTTTCAGACAGAACATCTGACTGTGGTTGGTTGGTTTTTACGTCTGCACCAACGTTAGCTTACAACCCATGGTTCGTGAGGACGCCCAAGCCTGTCTCTTGTTGAATCCCAGTTTGAAGCTGGTTTCCAAACCACCATTTGCCCTCCTGGTGTTTGCCATGAATGTTTGGCTTCACAAACCACAGTCAGGGTCAGGACATGGCTGCTGTACTGCAGAGGACTGAGGGCTGTGTGGATAAGGAGACAGAGCCCCAAACTACAGGGGTGTGTGTGTGGGGGGTCTGGGTTGCCACTCCAGAAGCTCTGAGAAGAGGCATGACAGCAGTGGGTGTGGCCAGAGACCAAGTGGCCGTGGCCATGATAGCTGCTCACAGGCAGAGACATCCGCCTCTCCGCCATTCGAACACACAGCACCACTATGCAGACACACCTCCTGCTCACACACAGAGCCTGCCCAGACCTCTCGTTTCACCTTTTCCATAGGGATCAGCCATGGAAGGGAAAATTTTGCTGCTGACTGCTGAGAAAGGGACCTTTTCTCAGTGCCATGAATGCAAAGCTCTTATCTCCTACCAGTGCTGATCAGAGATAAGAGTTTTCCTGTATCTGGCTGAATGAGGTGGGTCCTGAGAGAGCTGGAAAGGCCTGGGAAAGAAGGTGGTTGGCCAAATGGGGAGCAGGCCCCACATGCCTGCTCCAAACTTTTGTTTGCTGGCTGTACATTTGGCAACTCACGTGGTGCCAGGAGAACTCAGCTGGAGCTGGTGGAGACTATCGTGTGGTGACACTTCCAGCTTCGGCCTCTTTAAAATTGGGACTGTTAATGGAGGACCCAGATGTGGGGGAAAAACAGCTCTGCCTCTCACTGAAATGAGCAAGTGAGAGAGTTTGGGGGGCTCCTCCATGGCCCACTCGTTAACTTGGACCCTTCTGGCAGAAGAGGGGAGGATCTTGACTGCTGCCGCTCCTGGCAAAATTAATCCTTCTCCTCTTCCTCCGTCTGCGGAGGGTAGCCAGCCCTCGCCCCTGCCCTAGCCCTGGCCACTGGCCACTGGCCACCACCCCCCGCCCTGCCCCCGTCAAAGAGAAGGGAGACTTTCTGCAGCACCTGCTGTTAGAAGAATTTTATTCTTTCGGTGAGTTTTGGCTCCAGACGCTGGCTCGCCCTCCCGTCTCTCTCAGGCCGAGGGTGCGGATGGATGAGGCCCCTCTCGCCGACCGACCGAACCATGGTGTTTGGAGCCCCAGAATTCACTTCCGCTGTCAGTCTCTGAACTATAATATCCCTGGCTTTCCAGGACAGTGACTCATCCAGTCTCTGTGTGTAGAAAATTAAATATAATTTATGCTTTGCTAATTGAAATCAAATACAAAAATTCAATCTCCTGCGTGCTGAGAGTGCTGACATTTAAAAAGGGGAAATGAAAAACAAAATTTAGCTGAATGCTTTCTGAGCCGGTGACTTCCTCTGAAGACTGATAGGCTCTTTGGAGCACAAAAGCGGTGGGTGCGGTGGGTGGGTGGAGGGGATTGGTGGGTGGGCCCGTTGCAATGGCATCACTCAACAGAACAACACATCCCATGGTCCCCAGCTTTTGCCACGGGGGACCTGCCCAGTTGCTCCAGACTCCTGGCCAGTGGACTCACCCATCTCCTTGGCGGACACATGGAGAAGGGGGCTCATGCCCACCAGCCAGGGAGAAAAAGACCAGCAAACCAGCCCCACACTTTGTGCCTGGGAGGAAAACCAGGATGTAGGAAGTCAGGAATTTGGGATGTCTTCCTAGCCACTGAGCACAGCCACCACTGGAGAGACCCTGTTGGCCTTTTGGAGCCTTCCTCCCATTGTCGGTAGTTTAACCTGTATCAAAAATAAACCTCTGAAAATATGGTGCAGCAGCAGGATGGGTGAAATGGCTTCTTTTCTTCTTCCTCTCCTCCTCTTCCTCCTCCTCCTCCCACACTGATAGGGCAGCTCCCTGCCAGCAGTGTAGAGTGGGGCATGCCCCCCCCAAGAACTGAGGGGCTCCCAGCCTCGCTTGCTCAGTGGTCTCTCCTCCTCCTCCTCCCAGTTTCAGAAGATGCCCACCAGCAGCTGCCTCTTGGCCAGCCTCTGCTCTCCAGCTCCTGGTGGCAAGGAAGGTGGGAGGCATGGCAGGCGAGGGAATGTCCTTCATCCTGGAGCAAAGGACCCCTTGGCAACCACTTTGGTCCTCCAAGAAGGATCTCCCCAGTCATGGTGGCAGAAGCGTGGTAGTCCTGGACCTTGGGGCAGGAGGGTCGGGACCTTTTCCCGCCTTCTCTGGGTGAATTCTCTGGGGAGGGAAAGAGAAAAGAAAGAGGCATCTGAGAGTAGAGGCAACAGGTGAGATTCCCCCAGGCCCCCCGTCTCTGTCGTATGGTCCCCTGCTCTTCCCTCTTGGCCACATAGATCTCTGGGGGCTGGAGGCTCCCCAGAAAAGCCTGGGGTTCATCTCTCCTCGGCTGAAGCCAAATTGACTGTCCCGTGCTTGGCGGCATAAGGCCAAAGCTGCCTGCTTGGGGAGGGCACCGGGGTTTCTGCTTCTGTGGCATGGCGGAGATCCGGGCATGCGCGCGCACGCATGTGCACGGCTGGGGGCTAGGAGACCCAATGGTCTTGTTCCAGGACCCCTCAGCTACTGCTGGAGTTTATATGGCCATCCCAAATGATCTCTTTGGCTTTTGCCATGCTGCTGCCATTGGGGTGGGGGTGGCTTTTCCCAATGGGGTAACATCATGCTCAGTGCATTTCCCATTCTCCCTGTGTGGACAATGTTCTCCCCACAAAAGCTTGGAGTTGGGGGGAGGGACTCTCCAGTCACTCAATGAGGAGACTTGCCATTGGCAATTTTTTAAAGAAAAATCCTCCACCTGAATTCATTAATCATTGTGAATTAAACTTTATAACATGGTTCTCATTTAAGCAGGGGAAATGACAGTTTAATAACATGTGAAACAATTTAAAGCCGGCCCTGGTGCATACTTCCAATTTTCATGTAGTAATAATTTTGTGGTTTGCAGGTTGAAAGGGGGGTGGGAGGGCAGGGGGAGAGAAGGGGGGAGAATGTTTTATGTCAGATGCTGGTTTTACACCTAATTGAGCTAATAGGAACTGACATTTACTTCTGTAGAAACAAATGCTCCCATCCTGGCACCCAGCCTCCTGCCAAAATTTGACAAATGCATTTAGCACCTCTTGCCTGATCCTGAGCTCCAGTGCTGCTTGGCTGAGTAATGAGCCACTGGACCGGCTCTCCCTACACTACTGGGGTGGCAGAGGGCGGGCGCGGGTTTGCCTTGTTACTGAGCTGGGCTGGGCTTCCGTGGCATTTCCGGCATTTAGCCAGAGGAAGGAGGTCTCCTTGCAGGTGCCCAAGCAGAAGCCGCAGAAATCCAGTGGCAAAGGAGACCCTCGGCATTGCTGGCACTGTGGTGAGGAGGTCGTGCCAAGAGAGAGAGGCACTGGGCAGTAGTATGTTTCTGGCTGCAGAAAAAAGGAGGCCCGGCTCTCCAAAAACGAAGGTGCCACCCGAAATGGACAGATGGAAATGCTGAAAGCAGAAGCAACAAGAATGGAAAATAGCTCAGCAGAGTTTGGGAAGAGGAAGGCTAGTCCAAGAGACTTGTTTTTCTGCCTACATATAGCCCTGGAAAAAGACTTTAGGTATTTTTAACATGTTGAGAAATGCCCAGGGAGAGGGGAGGTGGGGGGCCTTCATGGCACATGGCAGCTGGGCAGGCCCACTTCTGGGGGCTCAGAGCACTCCAGAGGCAATGGTCCCCCAGTGTCTCTGGGTGGGGCTGGGGGGACCTCTGTGTTCTGAACCCCTAGAGAGCCCCTTCCAGGAGGCTGAAGCTTCACTCAACTTGGTGCACTGGCATGAGCACAAAACATTACAGCAGTCTGCTCCTCGTGGAGAAGACAGTACAATTTAAAAAATTTTGCGCATTTTTAAAAAGATGATTTTTCACATCCTGGAACTGTTTGCAAACCCCCTCCTCATATTCATGAAGACATTGCAAACCCCCTGTTTGCAAACCCCCTCCTCATATTCATGAAGAACTGTTTGCAAACCCCCTCCTCATATTCATGAAGACGTTGTGCAAATACAACATTTTTGTGCAAAATAATACAATTTGAGGGACAAAGGTGAAATTCTTGCAGAAAAGTCTCCAAAAGCAATAAATCAGCAGAGATTGGGCAAAAATGTGACAAGACACTTTTTCTCACATGGAAAGGATGAGAACCTTTGCAAATGTTCTTCACATCCTCAGGCAAGACTGAGCCAGGGGGATCCATGGGCTTCTCTGATGGCTGGCTGTCCCCACTCCAGCCCCTTGATCCACACAGGGTTTGGGTCTCCCTCGAGAAACCCTGCAGGAGGCCTTAGGGGTTTGAAGGAAGCTCTCCGTGGCAACCAAAGGGCTTTGAAGGCATTCTTCCCCCCTCCCCAAGGGCCTTAGTTTACCTCTGGAGAGGAGGCAGCGTCTCCTTCCCTGCCCCGCATCACTTTTCTCCTTCCTCCTGTTCCCACTGGAAATCTTGGCCTGTCATTTGGTAGAACATGACGTTGAACGGCTTGTAAAACTTCCGCAGCCTCCGGATCACATCCCGGTCGATTTTGGGGTGAGTCCGTCCCTTGGACTTGCCCAGGCACCGGGGGGTGCTGGCACTGTCCTCGGGCTTCTTGAGGCAGGGAAAGCCCTTGGTGGTGTTGAAGTGGAAGTACTTCTCTGTTACCACCCGTCGCAGGCCCAGGAAGTCCTGCACTTTGGCCATCTCCCCCGCCGGGTCAGTGATGAGCCGCTCCCCACTGACAAAGTGGATCTGGGAGAGCGGGAAGTACTGGAGCCAGCTCTCCAGGTGCAGGGCATAGATCCCGATCCGGATGGCGCTCCAGGAGGCGTCAATCAGCCCCAGCGTCCGGTTCTTGAAGGCCAGCACCTCAAAGGTGGGGATCTCGGGCTTCTTGGAGAGGGTCTGGGTATAGTCCGAGATGGCCCGGGTGACGGGGTCCCGCACCACCACCATCAGTTTCGTGTCTTTGGCCATGGCATGGATCCGCTTTGGGGCTTCGTTGGTGACAAAGTAGCTCGGGGTCTTCTCCATGGTCAGTTGCCCTTCCAGGGTCTTGGGCATCAGGTCCCTGGGGAGGGGGAGAGAAAGCAAGAGAGAGGGAGGGTAGATCAGATCGGCTATGTGCCTGGGGCTGTGGGCCCCTTGCATGCCTCCCAGCTCCCCACCAAAGTGCCGGGGTGGGCTTCTCACCCCAGAAGCTCTTGCTGGGCTAGGACACCCCGGTTGCCACACGCCGCCTGGCCCTGAGTGTATCGCAAGCATTAAAACTGGTCTCCGGAAGCCATTATACAGCCAATTTGCCAAAGGCATATGTAGACAAAAGTTAATTGACAGTAAACTTGTCCCATACCTGTCTGCGCAGGCAGCCATCTGCTCAATTAAGTCTATTCACTTTGGAGCCTTGTACCAAAGTGATACATTTAGGATTACACGAGCCCTTTTTGTTATGATGACATGCTTTTAAATGTCTCCGCTAATAAAACTTAATACAGAGAGAGGGGGAGAGAGAGAGAGAGAGAGAGAGAGAGAGAGAGAGAGAGAGAGAGAGATCCCCTGCCTCTTGTCCTATAATTAAATTTATTTACTATCTTGTGTGCAAGGAGGGATGACTTTTCTTTTATCTCAAACTCACACGCTCTGTCAATAATTAACTGCCGGCAGCTTTGAGGTTCCCAGGCAAGAGTTCTTCCTTCACCAGGAGGAACCCACCTGCCAGAGAAGATGGGAAGGGGCCCCTCTGCTGTCTGGCGTTTTAAAACCAGGTGGCTAGTGAGACCATGACCTCAGTAGCCACTGAGACAAGAGCAAATCAAAGGCCAGGCTGAGCCAACTGAAAAGCAGGGAGCAACAGGAGGGAAGGGTGGTGGACCCCACGGAGCCCCCATGCCAGGTGGGGTAGTCGAGGGGAGGGGGGTTCCTAGAGTCTGGGACCATTCCTTAGAAGACACCAGCAGGCAACCTGCAGGAGGATATGGCTTCCATTGCTGTTTCCGTCCCCAGCGCCCTCTGTGTGAGCATCATGAGGGTCATTCTTCCCAGGCCCTTTTCCTGCAGAAATGGCACTTGCTTGCTGGAGGTTCAGGAAACAGCCAGATGGGCAAAGACTGCTGGGGCCGGCACCATAGCTTCCCAGATCTGACTGAGCTTCACCACCAGCACCACCGGTGGGAAGAGAGAACCCCAGCTGTGCTTTGTGGATGCCAGCAAGGCTAAGCAGGAGAGGAGGGCAGGGAAGAGAGACCGATGGCCCCCAGATGATCACACTGCTGTTTCTGAGAGCGGGCAACCAGGCGGAGGTGAGAGAGGGACTCTTTGGAGCCCAGTCAGGGTGAGGAGATTGGGGATCTCTATTGGAAAGCCCTCCAGGTCAGGGTCTCTACTCCCCAAAAGCTCTTCAGTCGTTCGGAAAGGGTGAGGATTTTGCCCTACCCGGAACCCGGCTCTCTCGGGGACTCACGACCCGGGACAGGCGGCACTCATGGATCCAAAGGACACGCTAGGGAGTGTCCATGGAGTCTGTGGAGACCCCTCTCAGCCCCCTTGACTCCCTCTGGCTGGCTCCTCAGGGCAAGGTCTGCAGTCGCCTGGGCTGGCTGGCCGGAGCTCAGAAGGATTAAAGGGGGCCTCCTTGCGTCAATTAGGGCTCCCAACGGCAGACCCCTCGTGCGGGGAATGCGGGGAGCAGGAACTCAGAAGGCCCACATGGCGCTGCCCTCGCTGTGACCCAGGGAAGCCGGAAGGAGCAGCTCCGTTTTGGCCCAAAGGCCCAGTGTCTCCGTTCCGCTGAGGCCTTTGCTATCTATCTGCGGTGCGCAGGAGATCCGTCTTCTCCCACAAGCACAGGGGGGCCTTGGAGAAGGGCTCTTGCCAGCCAGCTCCAAACAAGCTCTTTAATTTTGGAAGGTTACATTTTATACACTTGTGAATGTGCAAGTTGCCAACTCCCCGCCCCGCCCCCCTCCCGCTCGTGGCATCTTTAAATCCTGCTTATTATCCTGTTTATTCTTTCACTTGCAGCTGCCATTTACCACCACTGTGTGGGCACCCCGGGCCTTCCTGTGGCGGAGGCAGCTCCCTGCCAGCCTCCTCTGGGGAAGAGGCCATTTTAATTCACTGCATTCTCACCACTGGGCAACTTCAAGTCGTTCCAGCTGACGATGACCCTAATAGGCTATTTTTCGCAATCTTTGTTCAGAAGGGGTTTGCCACTATCGTCTTCCTCTGAGGCTGAGAGAGTGTGACTTGCCCTAGGTCACCCAGTGGGCTTCCATGACCAAGCAGGAATTTGAATCCCGGTTTCCCAGTACCTAGTCCAGTGCTCAAACCATTAGACCACCCTATCTCTCACTGCATTCTCATGCCTTGCCAAAAATGTAAAAAAGAAGCGGGGGAGTTTTATGACAGCTCCAGAGAGGGCAGGAGTGGTGTGCCCAGAGCAGGGCCACAGGGCTCCAAGGGCAGTGGCTGTGCTGGTGGTGCCACCAGCGGAAGGGCCTGGGAGTCTCCTCCTCTTCCCTGAGCTGCTCCCCCTCCCCTCCCCTCCCCTCCCCTCCCCTCCCCTCCCCGCCTCGCTCCCAGCTTTGCTTTGCCACTTTCTCCCATAATTGCCGGGCTCTCAACAGTGCCCTCTGAGTACCCCAAGCAGACAGGCGAGGAATTTGTAAGGGGACTGAGCCGGCCCACCATTAAAGGCAGCAATCTGCATGAAAACCAAAGTCTATTTGCTGTAAGCCCCGGAGTCAAATCTCTTGTTGAATTTGCTCAACAGAAAAAGAAAGAAAGAAAGAAAAAAGGGGGGAAGTGGTGAGGGAAGAGAGAGAGAGAGAGAGAGACCACTTTCTGGTGGAATTTGCATCGCAGTAACGTCTTGTAAATCTCTTTCTGGTTCTGAATCCATATTCAAGACCGAAAGCATTAACATTGAAATGTTGTGCTTAATACTGAAAATAATTTTAATCTCTCCAAAGCCCTGCCACCAAAGCGTGGCCTCCAATCCCTTTGAATAAGCGACACGAACCCAGCAGCTGCCACTCCATAATGGGTGCATATTGCTCTAATTCCCCCAGGGTTTTTAACCAGCCTTAAACACGGCTCATAAAGAGCTTTGCGAAGAAACACCCTGGCTACCCATATGCTCTCCTGGAAAGGGAGCCGGCTATGAAATCCTTCTCCTCATGGCTGAGGCCACTTGGGAGGGATTGTGCGGGCGGCCAGAGGTGCTGGTTTCCTGGGGTGACACTGGGAACTGGGGGAGGAATGCAGCCTCTTCCACGGGAATGACAGAGGATTTTCTGTGAGCACTGGTCATGCATAGCAGTGACTGGTGGCGTCCATGTCTGTTGGAGTGGCGAATCTCTCCAAGTTTTAATGCAGGCTTTGAAGGCGTTCTTCTTTCTGCTGCCAAACCTGGTTTGGGAACTGGGGTCCAGAACTTGGAGAGTCCCCGTAAAGCTCAGGCCTGGCCTGGCCACCGGAGGAGCTCTCCGAGGTGCTGAAGTCCATTCACCAAATAGGATGGGGAGCTTTTTTAAAATGCAAAGCATTTGAGCCCCAGTTCTGAAAGAGCTCTCCCAGATGCTGAACACTTTCCTCAGGTGGGTTCAGTACATGGATACCTCTTTTAAATTACAGAGCAAACCCTAGAGTGGATTCACCGCACCTCTACCCCACATTGGAGGCTTCTTGCTACGGAAGGGACCATAGTAGAACCTTCCCCCCAGAGACCTTGCCCACGGAGCAGCTGTCCTTCCATGATGGCAGGGCTGTTCTTTGGGCCCCAAAAGAGAATCATTCATATAGTTTTAAACTCTTTTTTCCCCTTTCTCAGGCTTTCCAGCAAAGGCTTCCAAGGCAGTTAACACATTTTTTTAAAAAAATCTGTGTTTAACATCAAAACAATAGCTACTAAATATTGCAAAGCACATCAGCAAGTACAGAAACAGCAGGAATAAAATAAGCTGTGCAGCAAAAGCTTAGGAGAACAAAAGGTACCCATGTCCGACACCTGGGGAGAATATTCCACCACAAGGACTCCCTCCCTCCCTCCCTCTCTCCCTCCCTCTTGTGCCATACCTCAACCATCCTTCCAGGCGGTGTGAATGTGCTCCTTGACACAAATGGTCCAAACAGCCTGCAAGCTCTCTTCCACCATCAGGCAAAAGCAAACGCAAACTCTGGCTCCTGCATGGCGCTTGAAGAGTCCTGATACTCCCCTCCACATCCCTACAGCACCCTATGAGTCCTGCAGCTGCCATGTGCTGGTGGTAGGACTGAACTCAACAGTAAAATCCTAATGGTGTACTCAGAGGCCGTGCTCATTCAGTTCAAGGGGACACACTCCCAAGAACAGAGGAGGGGACTGTGTGGCTCTCCAAATGTTATTGCATCGCTACTCCCAGCAGCCCCAACCAGCCAGCACAGCCAGTGGTGAGGAATGCTGGAAACTGCCACCCAGTAATATCTGGAAGGACACATGGCGGCTTTAAAATTTTCTTCAAAAATAGTAGATATGGTGCTTCCTGCATTCACTGGGGAGGGCGCCCCGCTGAACTTGGTCGTGCTTACCTCTGAGTAAAAAGAGTAGAAGTTTGTACTGAGAGACTCCAGTCTGCCAAGCCACCTTGAGTTCCATCTTGGGAGAAAGGCAGGATATAAATTCAATGAAATGAATAAATGTCTATCTGCTTGGGATCATTTACAGTGGCTTGGTATGTGTACTATTGAAACTGGCCCTTTCCTTTATCGCTTTCAGTACTACTACTTCCTCTACTTCCTCTCTGTTGCTTCTATCTTCCTCCAATTACTAATTTCTAGGGCCCTTTTCCTCCTTGCAGCTCCCTTTGCTTGTTTACTTTTTAATGTTGACTTTACTGGCAGCACAAGAAATATATACTTTTAAAAAGAACTTATGTCTGCAATTGCATTTTAACATATAAATGGTATAATCTATTACATATCACCTCCTGTGTAGAGTGTTCTGAGTTGGAAAACAGAGGTAAGGGCTCTTCCATCAGGCCAGGTGCTTGTGCCAGTTTAACAGCCCATGTGCTTCTGGTTCAGGGGGTTCAGGGGGGTTTGGACCTAGGCTGGAGGGGCTCTCTGCCCAGATGCCATCTGCAAAGGCGTTGAATCGCTGCCACAGCAAAGCCACTTTTGGCTTGGCATCTTCTGTAGCCACCTAGGATTTCCCCAGGCTCCCTTACTCTCAGATCAGCCCAATGATGCAGGAGCTAGCCTTTGCACCCAGAGGACAGAGGTAGCTTCTGATCAGCCAGGGTTTGTTCCCAGCAGCAAAGCTGCAGCAAGGAGATGCTCATCTAGTCTGGCTGTCTAAGTAAGCTCCAGGGCTTCTGGGAGAAGAAGAAGGAGAGGAGAAAAGAGTCCCCTAGGAGCCCAGAACTATCACACAGAGGTGCTGGAAGAAAGGCAGAATTCAAAATATTTGTACAAGACAGAGACAGAGAGAGAGACTGCACAGGCACAGAAGACTCCAGTCATCTCTCCTTTTTCCAGCCCTCCCCTCCTCCTCAGAGCTCCTCTGCTCTTTGAACCCCCTTTAGGTCTTCAGCAACTGGCCAGCAACAGCTGGGCAAGCAGGGAGAACCTCTGCCTGTGGCGTGAGGCAGGGTCTAAGGGAAGCCAGTGGCCGGCAGCCCCTGAGCTGAGTGGCAGCCCTCCAAGATGAATCTGCTGGAAACCTCCTCCTGAATGAGCCCTCTTGTTGCTGGAAGGAATCCACCTCCATGTTCCCAAAGCGCCTGAGGGTAGCTGTGCTTCCTGCCATTAATGCGTCCCTTGAGCATGCAGTCTTTCCTCTCAGAACTGCCAGTGGCCAATTTGAGGTTTCAGCCTTTGCCCAAAGGCACCGAAGAGGGGCTTTCTTTTGCAAGGCAGGCTCCTTCTCTGCCCACCTGAAGGAGGGGCTATACCTGGGAGCCAGAAGGAGGAGGAGGAGGAGGTGTGTGTGTGTGTGTGTGTGTGTGTGTGTCTGCCACAAAGCACAATGGCTGCTTCTTTTGCACATACACACACACACGCCATGCACATGTCAATGGAGTATGTTGGAGAGCGTTACCATAACAACCAAGGTGCTAACATCAGCTGTGGACTGATAGGATCAGAAAATACAGAAGAAGGAAAGGAAGGCCCAAGTTGCTACAGCAACTGGAACATAGATTTGGAAAATGCTTATACAGGGGGAACCTGTGTGCACAGCAGGGGCCCAGGTCTGCCAGGAGCTCTGAATGCGGAGCCCTCACCATATTCCCACCCTTCCAACCATGGCCATGTCTTCCTACAACTGCAGTCCCTTCCAGATATTTGAATCCCGGTAGCATGAATCCTGCCCAGCGTTTGTTCTCACTGACACCTGGGAAGGGATGGCGTGCTCTTCCCCAGGTTCTCTGCTTCCCTGGTTTTGCCCTTGACTCCCAGGCAATGGCATTCAGCATTCCTCCATCTCTGCTGCTCACCACCACTTAAGCACCTTTGTAAATTATTTGAGTTAGATGATCCCCTCGCTGAAAGTCTTCTGATGCTCCAGATCTGCTGATGCCATGATCCTTGGCCTTCTTGGAGAGTGCTCGGCAAAGAGCTCCAATGTTGCAAAAAGTGGACCGGGCTTTGCCGTCTGGCAGAAAAATCCAGGCTCCATCTGGGAAGGCATTGTTGGAACAGGGCTGGGTTCCTTCATCTTAGCCTCCACAGGAGAAGTCATCCTGGAGCAGGCTGTCCAAGAGCTCCCATAGTTCATCAAGGCAGCCTAACTCTGGTACCAGGACATCCACGAGAAGGCACCCCTCTGGCCGTTGGGAGGCCTCCTCTGAAGGCCTGAGCGATCTTTCCTGACACCGAGAGGAAATACAGGGAGCAGCCTCGAAATAGGAGGGAGTGGGGGGGGGTCAGTGGGAACCTCCCACAACCACCCCTCGCCTGCCCCTTTTCTCTTACAGCACCCCAAACAGATGCGTCTGGCACAAATTTGTGGCCAACACAGAAAGTCCTTGTCTCTCAACCCCCTCAAAACTGGAGAAACTGTCCCAGTGGCTCCAGTCAGGTTTCTCTGATTCTGTCAGGTTCAGAGAAAAGCACAGAAAGTGGGAAGAATCTGGCAAGTTCACATTGGCCATGATTGACTCAAGCCATTTTGCTGCATCACTGAAGTGTGTCCCTTAGAACAATCTTAAAACAAAAGCTTTCAACATTTTGAGCAAAAGCTTTCTGATTAGGAATGCGTGTGCCCATGATTTCCCATATTTTAGCCATGAGGGAGCCTAACCATGGCCAAGGGATTGGGGGGGGGGGAGTGCTGCAGAAAGTGGGGCACCGAAAAAGAGGAGGGACAGTCCCCTCCATCTGCATGGAGGATGAAGGCAAAGCAGCTGTTCCAGCAGTCTGTGAATCAACGGCCGTCACAGGCAGCGGCGCCGAGGAGGCTTCCAGAAGGCATCTTTCCCCACTTTACTCACACTCCTCTCAGAGGGATGGGAGGCAGGATGGATGGTGGGCAGGGGCACAGTGGGGAGGGAGGGAGGGCCAGTGGGGTGTGTGGGGGTGTACTTGACCTCAAATATGCCCACAAATATGTGGCTCAAGCTGCCTTGTGACCAAGAGACCTCATGGCACTCAGAGATCCGTCGTTAAGAGTTTTCAAAGCTTCCTTTGGCTTCCTTTGTTAAACCCCTAAGGAGCTTTTGATGGGGGAGATGGGTCCTCTGTAATCATTTCTGGGCATCAGCTAGGGGCCGGTTTGCGTATGTGCATGTGTGCGCAAGCACATGTGCTGGAAGCATGTTCTTCTGTGGGGAACTTTCTGCGGCTTTTATTCCCCGCTGTTCCCCGCTCCCTTTTGGGCTGCGCCTTACGTTGGTGTCCCTCTCCCTCTGCAGACATCCCCCCCTTTTTTTTGGCAGCTCAAGTCCTCCCACCTCTGTTGCTCTCCCGGGGTCCACATCTCAGCTGTGTAAAACTGGAGAGGCAGGTCTGATGGCACTGAATGGGGAGGGGGTCTTTATGGTAAAGCTGAGGGTTAAGGGATGAGGAACAGTCAGGGGTGGGTTTGGGAGACCACCACAAATTTCAGCAGATGGGGGAAGGTAGGAAAAGAAGCCAAAGGCTGGCCCACAGGGATGAGGTCCTTTCCTTCCCACAGGCAGTACATGAAGATCTGCCCCACCCACAGAGCCTCTTTCCCCACAAACGCTGCAGGAGACGCCGGTGGGAATCCTCACCCCTAATATTCAGATGTGCATCTTAGAGCCACCAGAGGAAGCCAATGGGAACATGTGTGAAGTTAACCAGCTGGGGAGATGGAGGCTCCGTGCCAAAGCGCAAGAAATACTGATTTTCCTCAGTTGTACAACTTAAGCCATTCTGGCCCCACCCCAAAAGCTGCCAATGTTTCCGAGGACTGAGAGGGAAACAGAGGGAGGGAAGGAGAAGGAGAAGGAAGGAGAGTGACAAAACAGAACATTAAAAATATAATGCCATAGATCTCTATGGTGAAGAACTGACTTTCCTCTTGAGGGGAATTTACTCCCACCGAAAGGAGCGCGTGAGAACTAATGGCCTCCTGAGTGGAGCTGCCCTGTCGGATCAGCCTAAAAGCTTTTAAGAGGAAATCGGTAAATACACTCAAGCGCCTG
This sequence comes from Cyclura pinguis, assembly GCA_030412105.1. NCBI lineage: Eukaryota > Metazoa > Chordata > Lepidosauria > Squamata > Iguanidae > Cyclura > Cyclura pinguis. Next base: position 28,549,239 of record CM059609.1, on the reverse strand, counting down.
GCTGGCAGATGTTGGCTGAAGAGGGCGGCGCAGAGAACCCCGGAGCCCCGGAAAGAAGGGAAGCCGGCCCAGCCTCGGCCTCGTTATCAGCAGCAGTGGCTCAAAAGATTGAAACTCTTAAGGCAGAAGGGCGGCTCAGGCCAAGCTAAAAATGGTGGTGGGTGGGTGGGTGCAGGGAGGTGTGCATGCTTTCATGCTCACAAAAAATTGTTTCAGTACAACCTGCAGCCTCCCTGTGTCAGTTAAACAGGCAGACGTGTTCTCACACCTTCAGAGAAAGCAGGAAGAAGCAAGGACTCGGCCTGGTTTGCCTTTTGGAACTGCCCACGCACAGACAAAGCCAACCATGGGGCAATGTGCGAAGCATCAGCGCTGCCTGCGCAGGCCGGCAGGGCCTCTCGGGGCATCATAACAAGCCTTCCCTCCCTTCCCTGTGCCCAGAGGCAGCTGCACCCCAGAATCAGCCTTGCGGCCCCAAACCCTCCCCCCGCGTTGCATCTGCTTTTTGAAGCCAGAGGGGGTCGGCCTTTACACGAGAAGCCACTTGGAGGGAATAGCACCAGGGATCTCCTGGAGGGCTGGGGAAGGAGCAATCCTGCCTGACTGAAGCCTCGGGGAGAGACCCAGCTGCCCTTCAGTGCTGATAGTGTTGGTCTGGCAGGGTCCCGAGGGTCTGATGCAGCACGCAAGGCAGCCTCCCGTCATCCTCCAGTCCAAGAACCCCGTAAGGCGTGGAGCAGCAGCCAGAAAAGCAACTGGCCCAGAAGCAGTGTGGTATCAACAGTGCGACGGGGTAAAGATGAAACTTTCGGCACTCTGGACAGAGAACAATGGCGGTGCTCCTGCTCCTCCTCCCCCTCTCTGGAACCCAGCAGGTGGCAGGGATGGGGACACAGCCCCCCCCCCCCAGTTGGACCCCTCTCCCTTGCACCGTTAATGGCACGTGGCAGCCCTCCCTCCTCCGGGGCTCCACAGTTGCAGGGGTGGGGAGGTATGGGACAGTGAGGAAGGAGCTAGCGAGCATCCCTTTGCGCTCCATCCCAAGCAGGGCGTATGCATCCATAACCCCGAGACAGGTGTGGCTCTGCCACCAATGGAGTCCGGCCGTTGTTTCCCAAGGAGGGAGGCAGGTGCCTCTCAAGGCGGCACCACAGTGTCCCCACTCCCTTCTAGCGGGTGCCAGAGCCCGGTGTCACTCATTATGCCTGCAAAACTACAGAGGAGCTGGCCGTCCGCATTTTCTGAGCCTCCTGTAAATGACCAGCTCGCCAGGTGATGGCTGCTGGACCTCAGCTATTCTGGAGGCTGTAATGGCAAGGGGAGAGCAATCAAGAGGCAGCAGCACCAGCTTGGATCCCCAAAATGGCCAGTGCTGTGGAGCCACAGGCTCAGTGGCCAGAATGTGGGGCGCAGCAGGGGTGCAACCGTCCTCCTCCTCCCCCTATCCGGGACCGGAGCCGGGAGGGCAGATGAGGGGTGCCTCCCAGCCAATCTCACATTTACTCCCCCAAAGAGGGTGACAGTCTGAGCATTAGCACAGACAGAGTAGTATTTGTATAAGTTTGTACATTTAATCAGATTTTTTTGCAGTTTTCAGCAAGACATGGACTCCATCTCTGTTGAAGGCATTTGGTTCAAATCAGCGGAGACAGAGAATAATCAAGATTTATGATGCTCATTCTGACTCCGGATCACATGCTCAGCCCAGCTGGAACAGCTCAGCTTCCTCTCCCAGAGCTGGGCCGGCATGTCCTCCTAGTTGTAGGCTTCGTTCTCCCTCGCTGGAGTGGCTTAATGGCCCTCTTGCAATCTGTCGGCTCCCTCTCTCGCCCCGGCCCCCTGCTGCTAATGGCAAGCCGGCCACCCTCCTTCTCTCCGACAGAGGAGGGAACCTGCGTCCAGAAGTTGTCTTGTCTCTGGAGTGAGCACCTGCCCACAAAGAGCACTGCACCAGGAAGAGACCAATTTCACCTCTGGTCTGCCTGTTTTGGTAAGTCGGCCACCCAAACAGAAACCCATCTACTGCCAAGCAAACACCACCCTTCCTTCCTTCCTTGCTTCCTTGCTTCCCCATTCTCTTGGTTCCAGTTCTGATGCTGCAGGAAGGGTGGGCATCAACAAGCACCGATATGTGAATGCCGCTTTGGCATAAACAAAGCTGGAGGAGATGATTGGAGGCATGTTTAGTGTGCCTAGGAGATCTGGCAAGGCTTCCTGTAGGCAAACAGCCACTCTTTCCCCACAGGGAACCAGATAGGTGCCCATGAAAGCTGGAAGTCACTCAGCAAAGCCACCCAGAAGGAGAGGCAGAGGACTCGCAGGGGACAGCGCTCTACCTGCCAGGCCGCTGCAGGTAGAAGTCACCCTTTGGGCCAAGCAGAACATTGTGGGCAGTTCCACCAACGTTGCTTCTGAGGCAAAACAGTGGCTGGGGTGTTGGGTAAATCCTGGATGGAAGGAGGCCTGTGTCACCCATCTCCTTCCCTGCCATTTCCTCCCACAACACTGACCCCTTCCCGGCTGCTTCCCTACCTGCAAGGGGAAACGCCTCCCTCCCTCCATCTCCCCCCCGTCCGTCCGTCCGTCCGTCCGTCCGTCCGTCCGTCCTTCCCTCCCTCCCTCCCTCCCTCCTTTCTGCCAAGACTAGATTCAAGAAGTTTCCCAGCAAAAGCACAAGAGGTACTGATAAAAGCAGGTACAGATAAAACCCAGGCTAGGGGAGCTATTATCCTAAAACACAGCTAAACTATAGCATCAAAACACTGTGTTAAAAAGAAGCAGTTTAAAAACACATTAATTTAAAAAGTACAGTATCAATCCAAGTAAAGCCTCTTCATCGACAGCCAGCCAATCACTCAAAGCCTAGCTGAATTTTCTGAAAGATAAATATATAAATAAAAGATAAAAAACACGCAACTTCACGTGCTCCCTTTCTGTTACTGGCACCACAGAAAGGAAGCCAACCGAGCCTCCTTGGGCAGGGAGTTCTGCAGTCTGGAAGTGCCGACAAAGGACGCCCTGCCCCACGTTCTCACCAGACACGTCTCCAGTAATGGCAGGACCAAAACCTCTCCTGAAGACATCAGCAGAATCTGGGCATATTTGCCAGGGGCGGGGGAACAGTTTCTTTCAGACAACTGGAATCCAGCCATAGAGGACAAATTAGGAAATTTCTCATTTGTTAAAAATTGTTGGTGCTATTGTCTGCCTTCAAGTTGTTTCTGACATACGGCAACCCAAAGACAAACCTATCATGGGGTTTTCTGGGGTTGAGAGTGTGTGATGCACTCAAGGTCACTCAGTGGGTTTCCACGGCTGAGCGGGAATCGAACTTTGGTCTCCAGGGCCACAGTACAACGCTCAGACCCTCACACGGCACTGGGTCTCCTGCGGCAGGCATCAGCACTCTACTTCTGCTCCTCCAGCAGAAGACGGCTGGAAGGTGGAACCCCTTTTGAACCGGACCTGTCTCTCTGGTACTTTGCAGCCCACCTCCTGCAAACACAACCGGCCCTGGACCCCAGGTCCCCTCCTGCCACCCCACAGCAAATGCCGATTTCCTCGTGCTTCCTGGGGGAGAGGCTCGGCCGGACAGACGCTGGGCGAAGGGGTGGCGGTGGTGGAGGACGGGTCCTTCTTCTCGTCTCTTCCTCGTTTTCCTCCCGCAGGTGGAGAGCCAACCCTGAACCACCAGGTTTCCCGGCAGGAAAAAGATGCCCAGCCCTCTCTCCACCTCAGGGCCTGACATTCACAGGGCTCCTGGGGGGCCAAGTCTCTCCTTGTTTGAAGATGAGGGCAGGCAGCTTTCACACTTTGTCCCATCAGGGTCATTTCATTCTTCTCACTGGGTTGTGTACAAAAAGCATTCAGACCGCCAACGAACTCAGGAGAGCCATTTCCAAACCTGGGCTTGATGTCTGTCTCCAGAGTGACTGAATGAGAAAGAGCGGGATGAACGTGCCACCCTTCTGACAGGCAGGTGGGTGTGGGCACCACCCAGAAAGGGGATCCAGCAAGCCGGCATCTGCTGTAGTTTGTCTTTCTCGCAGTAGAGGTGCTGCCTAGATCCTGCCCCCTGTGGGTGGTTGGGACGGAAGACGGCGCCCCTTGCCGCTTTCTCACAGCTTCCCATGTCCACGCTGCCCTGTGGGAATCGGGGTTGATCCCAGGCCGATCCCACAAGGCAAAGAGAGCCCCTCCTTGCGTAAACAGAATTAGTGGCACCAAAGAGCTGTGGCATTGCTGCACAGGCTGATTAGCATAAATGCTCAACACAAAGCAATTAGCACTCTCTCGTCAGCTTGTCCTACGACACTGAGTACAAAGAAGAGCCCCAGCTCTTCACACACATTGATTTCCCTGCAAAGTCCAGCATCCCTCAAACCCAAACACCCACATTCTGTGGAGTTGGGAGGCTGAGGGGAGGGAGGTGGGGGATCTGATTCCCGTGTGTGCTTAGCTGGTGGGGGGGACACCATGCCCCCTAACGCCCACGGAATGGCAGCAGATGCCTCCACCGGAGGGCCAGTAGCAAATACTCGGGTGGCTTCAAATACGTGTTTTGCATGCAGGTACAAAAAAAGGAGGAAGAGGAAGAGGAAGAGGAGTCACATGAGGCACAACTAGGGGAGGGGGACTTGACTGGGCACAAGCACACAAGAAAAGGACCCAGGTGCTTTCTTGCGCCCAAGCTGGATCTGAGCTGGCACTCCGAGGGGGCTGCTGGAATGGCAAATGTGACTCAAGGACACATTATTGAGAGAAATCGAGCACTTGGCTCATGGGCCGCCACAGCACTGCTCTGTTCTTGCCCTGCCAGCCTCATCAGGACACCAGTATCTACATCTGAAAGAGGCCACTGACAAAGTGGGTCACGTCCAGGGGAGAGTGGCCAGCATTTGTTCCTTTTTAGTTATGTTTATATTTCACCTTTTCCAAAACTGGGATTCCAGCCAACATAAAAAACTGAGACAAACATAGATCTGAAACAGGACAGATCAAAACACAACAAAATCACATTGTGAAACCAGGATGCTGTGGGTCTGGAAACCGATTCTTCTGAGGAGCAGCTGAAAGGACCTGGTGGAACGCTCATCCTGGAGGAGGAAGATTAAGGGCAGACAGGACGGGACGGCTCTTGTGAGGAAGAGGGAGGAGGCAGCTGCCTCTCTCCTTCTCTCTCTGCTGCTCCTGAGAGCAGGACAACAACCGAGGGGTGGGACCGAGAGAAGGACCCCTCCCAAGGGTTGCTCCTTTGGCTTTGCGCCTCAACCGCAGCCCTTCGAGTGAGTGGGAAAACTCTCCACAGCAGTGGGGACCCCTCTTTGGGGGTTCCAGGGATTAAATGGGGAGAAGCTGGTCAAGAGGGTGGTGGGAATGAAAGGACGAGCAGCCCTGGAATCCTCCTCCCTCCCGCCACTGGACAGTTTGGGCTGCAGTCTGATCTGAAGGAAGGAGCCCAGAAGGAGCTTTGGCCTCTGGCCGCTCCATGACAATGGCGTGGAGGTGCCATGCTCATTCTGGAGGAATACGTGGCCCATATGGAAGCTGCCCCTGGGGTAGGAGAGCCACGTTGGGAGCCAGGATGCTGGCCTTGCCCGTCCCTCCTCCAGCTTCTTTCCCATCCTCCGCCGGCTTCCCAAAAATCCCCCTTTGTCCTGCAAGAGCAGAGATTCCCTCCAACATCTTTGCAAAGGGCCACTTCATTTCCCTTTGGGATGTCAAGACAGAAGTGATGGGCGAACAGATTAATGACAGGGCCAGCCAAAAGGGGGGGGAAACAACCTGGGTTTTTTTCCTTGGAAGAGCTGCTCTTCCTTGTTTCCACCGAAGCCCAACACGCTCGGCCAGACTACAGCTTCTGCCCAGGACCTGCCCAGGAGAAAGACCAGCAAGGCAGGCATGCTGGACCGTTGCCTTTGGAGCTGTTCCTGGGCCAGTGGGAAGTGCGGGGGGAGGGCTTAAGGAGGCAGGAGGGAGGCCACCTCCCGTTTTCCAGAGTTTGATGAATTGGCATGTGTGTACATCTGTGTGTGTGTGTGTGTGTGTGTGTGTTCCTGGCCAGTGCAGGTGACAAATCCATCCCAGATTTTAGCCTAAACTTTATAAGGCAGCTGTCTTAGCCTGAGGGATTCAGCGCCCTGAACAGTTCCTCAAAGTCCAGACCAAAACCTGAAGCTGAACCCACATGGCAGTCGCTTGGCTCTGGGGGCCTGGCTGCTTGGCAGGGCCAAAGGACTGGCCGAGTGACCCTTTGCTGGGAGTCACTGAGCCCTGAGGCCAGCCTGGCATTTTTCCTGCCTCCTCCTCTTTCCCTCAGGCTCAAAGCCTGCCTGTGGACTCAGGTGAGGCTCAGCCCACTGCTAGGGGCCTGGCCAGCTCGGCTTCCCGCTCCCCCCAGAGGAATGGCATCGCTCCCACTTAGGAGAGACAGGAAGAGGGGGCGGGGGTGCAAGGCTGCTGTCTGCTCCCACACCTCCTGGCAAGTCCTCACCGGATGCCACTGGCCAGCAAGGCTGTTGGGAAATGAAGGTGTGCCCGGGGAGGGGGCTGTTAGGGGGAAGAGTGCAGCTGCCCCCACTTGCAAGACAGGCTGGCTGGAAAAGCCAGTAAACCAGCTTGGAGCCATGTGTGTGCGTGTGCGTGTGTGTATGCTGTTTGGCTCCAGCCTCCTTCTGCAAGCCTTGATTAAAAATAAGTCTCCCTCCATTGGGGGAGCTGCCAGTCAGCTCCTCTTTGTAGGTGGAATCTATTAAAAAAAAAACCTATCTTCTGCAAAGATGCTCAAGTATTTTTGATGGTTAGCAGCTTGCATCCAGCAACAAGAAAGAGAGAGAGAGAGGGAGGGATGGAGAGAGCACCGGGCGTGTGAGGGACTCAAGGGAGCTAATTGGGGCCAGGCTACCCAGATTGTGAGTTGCCATCAATAAGCAATGCGCAGTGTCAACACCCGCCAATGAGTCAGGCCGGCCCCTTTGTGCGCCTCCCCAACTGGTGAAGGAAAAGACTTCTTACTCTTTATGCTAATGAAAGGTAATTGAAGTGCGCCAGTCACGCTTGCGCTTGGCCAAACAAAGGCTGGCTGTACAGTCAGCCTCCGCCAGCGAGTAACAAGCGAGCAGCCAACGAGGTCTTCTCCTTGTTATCTCTGCCGCTGAGCCAACACCATGGAGGAGGAGGAGGAGGAGGAGGAAGAGGAAGAGGAGGAGGAGGAGGAGGAGGAGGAGTTGCTCTCCCCATAAAAATTAGCACTCTAACAGGGAGCCAAACAGTGACAGCTAATGTACTTTTGAGCCAGAGCTACATGTTATTCATAGGGATCAGTGTCGGGCCCAAAAATAACATTTTCTTATTGGACACTTGGAGTGTAAACAGCCCCCGCTGACTCAAAAGCAGAAAACTGGGCTTCAGAAAGCGGCAGCAGCTGGTTCCTTTCAAACAGGAACAGCATTTGGAGCAAATGCCCCAATAAGGAAGACAGCATTCTTCTTGTGCCATCTGCTTGCCTCCAGGGGAATCTGCCAGCCAGGGTGGTGGTGGGAGGCATGCTAGCCCTCCATCCTGGGCTCTCACAGACCTGTCCTGTGAAATGCTCTGCAGTGCATGGACCTACAGCTAAATCCTGGACCTGGGTCCAGAGGGGTGCTGGGCAGAGGTCACCCAGAGCCTCACTACCACCCAAAGCACCCACAGCGGCTGGAGAGATGCTTCCTTTCCTCCATAGGCAGGGGTGAGAGCCCCCCTCGTTATTCTTTAATATCCCTGGGTTCGGCTCCAATATCTCGGTTTAATTCCCTTTCCACAAAGCCAACTGGGTCTGAACTGGCTAGATGGTTTGTTACGGATCAGTTAGTGAGGTAGAACCATCTTAGCAACAAATTGTGACTGGCAACCTTGATTCCAAAGATGGCCAATGCCCCACTAATTGGGGAATTATACTCAGTTTTATGGGAGCTACTTCTGGTTCTGGCGGAGTTTCCCAAGGTGCTGAACCCTTTTTAGGAACTGGGATCAGCACTTAGGAGAGCTCCTGTAAAACCAGAAGTAGTTTCCACAAAACCAGGTGTGGATGCACTGCCCCAAAGCAAGAGATAGCTCAGCGGCCACTGCCTGAATCCTTACTGCAGACCTGGAATTTATTTCACCAGTGATCTTTCCCAGTATCCATCTCCCCCAGTTCTAAATCTCCACAAATGTGAGGGGCGTCACCCCAATCCCTTGTGTCCTTTGGGATCACAGAAGCAAAGATGATCTGTCAGGCTACCATTTCTGCAAAGAACTCTGCATGTGCTCCGAAATTCAGTATACTAGTAAAACAGGCACAATGCAAAAAGCTAAATTAGACTTGCTTTTACATTTTTATGTTAAAAAATCTCTGTGTGGACTTACTGCCTTCCCCCTACTCTCTTTTTTGCTTTGTCCAGATCCTTTCCCCAAATAAGGTTTCTTTCTATTCAGTGAGACCTGGCTGAGGGTATTTTTCTGGAATTTCTTACCACCAGGATAGTGAGAAGAAGGTAGGAAGGCTGGCCCAGAACATTTCAAGCTAAAGTTAGCCTGAGTGGTGGCAGCTTGCTTAGATTCTTTCTTGGTGTGTGTGTGGGGCTTGCATAAGGGGGAGGCTCCCAACAATTCTCTCTCTCTCTCTCTCTCTCTCCCTCCCTCCCTCTCTCTCTCAGCCTGCCCAGCAGCAAAAGTTCTTTCTGCAGAACACATAAAGCTAAAGAAAAATAAAATGAAAACATAATGCATAATAAAGTTAAAGACATCTGCATATAAGAAAAAATGTATTAAAACAGCTACCTCAAAAGAAAAGTCTTCCAGCCTTCTCCAGACACACACAACTCCACAATTTTTTAGGCATTGGAGGTGGAGCACTACATTTTGCAAACCAAGACAGCCCCCCTCCCTGGGAACCAAAAGGACCAGACCTGGGCTACCATGTCCCTTTCCTGGCTAGCAGAGGTCAAATGACAAGGAGCAGGTGCCCAGAGAAGAATTCCTGGGCCTCAGTCACAGGTGGGCTCCCACAGTGTCCCTCCATGGGTCATTGGCAGTTGCAGTCCAATGGCAGCTGGAGGGCAGCATGATTCCCACCCTTTGCAGACACCCAACGGTTAGTCCCAACTTACATACCCCCACTGAGTCAACGGGAAATGTTGGTCTGATTGCCAACAGGTTCTGGCAATCAACGGTTCTCCTCCTGTAGCCCAGAGAAACCCTCAGACCAAGGCCTCCAGGAACTTGCAGCTCTTCTTAGTTAGATTTAGTTGGATTTGTAATTGGTTGACCGACCGAACCCAAAGGGTGATCACGAATGGCTGCTTTTCATCCTGGAGAGAAGTGACTAGTGGGGTGCCACAGGGTTCTGTCCTGGGCCCAGTGCTGTTCAATATCTTCATCAACGACTTGGATGAAGGAATAGAGGGCGTGCTCATCAAATTTGCAGATGACACCAAATTGGGAGGGGTTGCTAATACGCCAGAGGACAGGATCAAAATTCAAAATGACCTGGATAGATTGGAGAGCTGGGCCAAAGCTAACAAAATGAAATTCAACAGAGAGAAGTGTAAGGTCCTACACTTAGGTAGAAAAAATGGCATGCAGAAATACAGGATGGGGGACACGTGGCTGGATAGCAGTACGTGTGAAAGCGATCTAGGAGTTTTAATAGACCACAAGCTGAACATGAGTCAGCAGTGTGATGCGGCAGCCAAGAAAGCCAACACAATTCTCGGCTACATCAATAGGAGTATGGTGTCTAGATCGAGGGAGGTACTGGTACCACTCTCCTCTGCTTTGGTTAGACCTCATCTTGAATACTGTGTCCAGTTCTGGGCACCCCAATTCAAGAAGGACATGGTCAGGCTGGAGCAGGTCCAGAGGAGGGCGACCAAAATGGTGAGAGGCCTGGAAGCCATGCCCTATGAGGATAGACTTAGGGAGCTGGGTATGTTTAGTCTGCAGAAGAGAAGGTTAAGAGGGGACATGATAGCCATGTTTAAATATTTGAAGGGATGCCATGTAGAGGAAGAAGAGGGCTTGTTTTCTGCTGCTCCAGAGACCAGAACAAGGAGCAATGGATTCAAGCTGTAGGAAAGGAGATTCCACCTGAACCTCAGGAAGAACTTCCTGACGGTCAGGGCTGTCCGGCAGTGGAATCTGCTGCCTCGGAGTGTGGTGGAATCTCCTTCTTTGGAGGTTTTTAAGCAGAGGCTGGATGGCCATCTGTCGGGATTGCTTTGAGGGTGTTCCTGCATGGCAGGGGGTTGGACTGGGTGGTCCGTGTGGTCTCTTCCAACTCTACATTTCTATGATTCTACGATTCTGAGCCGTTGGGTGTTCAGGGCATGAGAAGCCAGCCCCGGGACCCCCACCCACCAAGGTGGCTGCTGCTGCTTCTCCCCGGGACCCTATCCAAGGCTGCAGGGAGCTCAGCCTCTGCCCTCTTCTGGACGGGCCCCTCTGCACCTTGGTTTGGTTGCCACAGGAACAGAGGAGGGAGGGGTTTGCCCTGCTGCCCTGGAAACAGTGGCTCTGTGGCATGCTGTGAGCACCACACACGCCTTCCTCACGCATGCACCCCCTGCGAGGTGTGACAGCGAGCAGCACATGCCAGAGAGGCCTCTGGGGCACCTTCCTTTGTGTCTTGCTCGCTGTGCGTCCCAGAGCTCAGGTGTCTTGGCAAACACGCGTCCCTCCCGCCCAGGTCTTTTCAGCGGGGCCTGACAATGTCACCTCAAAGGAAACAGCTTCTGTTTAAAGATGAGGCCTCTGAGCCAGCTCCTCTCCCTGCCAAGCGGGCTTTATTATCTTTTTCTCCAAAGGGAGGAAAAGGTTCAGAGATATCAACATGCAGCACCAGCGCCTCTCTTTTCCTCTCCTCTCCCCTCCCACGTGCCCTGCGTGTGTTTTGCTCAGAGGAACGGCATCGGGGCCAAAGGGGAAGGCTTGTTTGCATGCAGGAATGGCCACGGAAAGCAGCCGGGAAGCAAATGGCGCCCCTGCCTTTGTATGTTGGCAACAACAACACAAACACAGCTCTGGGGCAGTTGAGCGCCACTGACACCCTGCTCTGGCCAGGCCCGGTACAAGCCCCCTCAGTCTCCCGCCCCGAGTGCCCCCCACTCCTCCAAGGATGAGGAGTGGGGAAAGCCTGGCAGCCGGAGCAGTGCTTGGGGTGCTGGTCCCGAGCAGAAGGAGACGGACCCCCCAGTTCAACCAGTGGGGTCAGCACAGGGGGAAGCAAGTGAGGGGGGCACACTGGCCTCAGTGTGCACTGCGAATCCCTTTCTCTCTATTAAAGGAGCGAAAGGATTCCTCTATATCCCTTTATCAGAACAGGCAGACTTATGGGCACACGGTGGGCATCAGCACCAGAGGCTGGGAAAGAACTGGAAAGCAGAGCCACCTGGAAGCCCTCTAATGATGCTCAGGGCAGGGGGCACATTCTGGGAAGACTTGGGAAACTCTCCACCCTGGGGGACAGGTCACATGGAGGTCTCACAGCCCCCAAAGTCTCCAAACCTCCAGGTTGAACAAGGGGAGAAGAATCAGCCACGTTTGCCAAAGACACACAAGAGGACCCTCTCACCAGCTGCCGGAAAGGCTGTGGAACTCCCTGCCACTGGTAGGCCAAGCAGTCACCCCCCCTCACACTCACTGCACCCCAGCCAGCAAAAGCACCCTTCTTTAGGTGGGCCTTCACCAACTGGCTTGAGGGTGTCTTTTAATGGGGCGCGTGCAGCATTTTAATCTTCCTTGTGATGCTTTAAATGCCTTTAAACTGTTTTAAAGGCGATTTGCAAGGGAGTGTTTATTTAATATTTTTTAAACTTTCTAAAAACAATAACTGTAGATTTTTAGGTAGCTGAGTTTTGTTTTAATCTCTGTTATGGGCCCCATACTGGCAGAAAGGCAAGACTAAGTAATTAACTTAGCGAAATCATTCACTCAGCCAGAGGGGTGGAGGCCTTCCTTGCCAAGCACCCCACCAGCCCGCAGGGGGTTCTCCAGAGCTACCCTTGGAAAAGCAGGGTGCCACCCCAAGACACCCCCCCGGACTGCAGTTCCAGCAGCCCCTTGGGCCAGCACAGCCAAGGGTGAGGAGTGCTGGGAGTTGCAGTCCAGCAGTGTGGGAGGGCCCTCATTTTGCACCCTCCTTTCCTGGTTAAGGTGGGAGAGAGGGAGGGACACGGGGAGGCAAATACGGCCCCGCTGCTCTGCCGCCTGGCACAAAACCGCTCTTTTTCTCCCTGGGCTCCAACCTTCCTTCGGGCTCAGCGCGCGGTGTGTGGGGGGTGCCTGGAAAGGGCCCCCGAGGGACGCATCCCCTGCAGTCAGCACGCACGGAGGGGCGGGGAAGGCACTGCTCTCCCCCCCCCCCAGAGCTCTAAAGAGCCCTGCGCCCCCCCCCCCCCGCGACGCCGCCTCGGATTTACGGTTTACTCTGCTAGGGCCTCCGCACCTCCTTCGGTGCAGTTACGCGGCCATTAGGAGGGCGATTTAGCAATAAAATGTGACTGACTTCATTACAGGCAAAGAAGAAGCTTACGGCAGCTCTTAAATCACTGGCCAGCACGCGGGTGGGGGGCGGCAAGCCAGGCGCCCTCACTTCTTGCACGAAGACTGCAGCAGCCGGAGGGAGGGGGCAGGGGAAGGGGGTCGCCCAGGCCCCGAAGGGGAAGCCCGAGTGCTGAGGATTCTTCACTAGCCCGGACCGCGACGCCATCCGCCCGCCTCTCCCCCACGCTTTGGGACGCTCCGTTCTTCCTGAATTTCTCCGCAGCCCCCAGGGCCGCCGGAGGGGAGCTGGCTCTTCCCCCGGCCAAAGCCTCTTCCTGTTGAAACCCGCGACGTTTGCGGTGTGCGTGCGCGTGGTGGCTCGGTTTCGAGAGAGCCACGAGGCCCACTAGCTTCCCCGGGCCCCTCCTCGGGGAGAGGGGCCAGAAATGCAGGCAGTGGGTCCTCCCTGCCGAAGGCAGACGCCCGGCCGGCCACCTGGCGTGAAATGGGGCCATCCGCCTGGCACAAGGAGGTCGCCCGTTCGCAAGCCAGGGCCACTGGGCAGAGGCGAGCCGGCCGGGCCGCTGGTCCGGAGAAGCTCCCAGGATCGGGGAGTGTGGCAGCCAAAGCTCTGCAGGGCGGGGTGAGGCGGGCACGTGCCCAGGCTCTGTTTTCCAGAAGGCTGGCTCTCCCGCTGCTGTTATGCGGAGGACACATTCCAGCTACGGAACAAAGGGAGCCAAGGAAGTGGGGGAGCCTCTCTTGCCAAGCAGAGGAGGACTCCGGAGCAGGCACCACCGACGCGCGCGCGCCCCTGAAGCCACAGACGCGAGGCACCTCAGGCAGCAAACGCATCCATCTCGTTTCCAACCCGAGGCAACTATAAGTGGAACCACCTGTCAGGGGGATCTTGGCAAGGTTTGTTGGGAAGGGGTTCGCCTTTGCCCTCCTCTGAGGCTGAGAGAGAGTGACTTGTCCAGGGTCCTCCTGTGGGTTTCTGTGGTCAAGCGGGGATTCGAACTCTTGTCCCTGGAATTGTGGGACGACGCTCAAACCACTACACCAGGCTGACTGTCAAGTGTGCACCTTGCTTTGGGGGGGATCACTTATTCTAAACAGACAAACGGAAGAGCACGGCCCCCCTGCCGGGGCAGACGGAGCACCCTGGCCCTCCACTTCCCAGGATTACTCCTCCCTGCTTCCTTCCGTCCTTCCTTCCTTTCTTCAGCCTCAAGGGCTGAGCTGGGGGGCTCTGGGAAAAGGGTCCCTACTCCTCCCGCTCTGAGGCTTGGGCCAGTGGGAGGGACCCCACACACCTCTCCTGCCGCTTTGGTGACCCATGTGGGAAACACTCGGCTGCACGGCAGGAGAGGAGCCCCCCTCCCCTCGCTGGCAGAGGAGAGAAAGGAGCAGGAGGGACCTCCGCCAGAAAACTCTGCCATGGGGTCTCAGGGCCATGGGGGAAGAGGAAGGCCCCCGCCCCGACGCAGCCAGAGAGCCTCCCGCCCCCACCTTCTCCTCCCGCTCCTCCTCCTCCTCCTCCGTCCCCACATTAAGAGCTGTGAAATCCTCCATGTGCTTGTTAAAAGAGAGGCCTCTCCGCTGCGCTCGGGCAGCCCGGCTGTTATCTCAGATAAGTCGGAGCCAAAATCAATTTTGCTTGACAGGTGATGCACTTCAAGTCAACCTGCTCTACAGGCCTCGGGGCGCCGCTGGCAAGAGAGGAGGAGGAGGAGTTGTTGGGGGCGCACGGAGAGAATGCCGAGCAGGGCCCCGGGCAGGGGTGGGCAAGGCCGGCTGGCGGACGGTGGACAGAGAGGGTTGGAAAATGCCTGCAGCCCACTGCAAAGCAGCAGCCACAAAATCAGCAATCGGTTTTCAAATGGGGTGTTCTTCTGGCCTGTGGGCTCAGCAGGAGCAGCCCCCTTTGTTGCTCCCAATGTGCCAAAGCAAGCAAGCAAGTTTATTATTACGGCAAAAAGCCAGCAATAATGTGCCAAAGGGGAGGTCTGGGGACCCCTCCTCTCTCTGGCCGCTGCCTTTTGCGTGGGGTGGAGACACAAGTTAGAAGGAAGGGGGCACATCCAGAGTGGAGCTCCTCAGCCTCAGCCCCTGTGCTGGCCCCGGCCTTCCACCCGGCAGAGCAGAAAGCCACACCGTCCAGCAACAGCCAACAACCAAAGGCCGTGTAGAAACAGCAGCTGCTGCAGCAGTAGAAGCTCCTGCCATTCTGACTTGCCTCGCCCGTGACTGCAGGCAGGGCCTTCTCTCAGCTGCACCCTGTGGGCCCCGGAGCCCCTTCTGAGCATCCTGCAGGCGGCTAAATCTGTGTCACTCCTTCCATCCTTAAGACCAGCGAGGGCGGGGGTGGGCGGGGGTGTTCTGGCTTTTTTAAGCAGCTGCTGTTGTGCCGGCACCCCTTTGCTCCTCCATAGCAGCAACCCCAGAAGGTCTGGGAGGGCGCTTCCCGAAACGAAGTGCACACTGGGCGTGTTGGGAGAGCACTGCGCAGTTCCTGCCGTTTCTTTGTCCCAGTGCTGTTAGCACTTTCTGGCACTTCTCCTCCCTGCTCTCACTGTTCCTTTGGGACAAGACAACACGACACCCTCAGAAACGATTGGGCCTGATACTAATGCTGGTGACGGCTGTCCCCGTTGGGAAGGACTGCTCGGAAGCAGATGGACTTCTAAGAACATCTCCTTATGAGACAGACTGCTCTGTGCGCCCCCCACGCGCACGCTTTGCAGAGCACGCAAGATGGTAAGAGAACACCACGTCGCCTCTCTTGGCTGGGGCCCTGCTGTACGTGGACACAGCTCCTCTTTTCGGGGAAAGATGGAGCTGTCTCTCTCTCTCTGTCCCAAAAAGCTTTTGAATGCGAATTCATTTCCCTTCTGGGTGAAGGGAATTCTCTCTTTCCTTGACCCAAAAGGACATTTGGGGGAGGTGCTGGCTGTGACTTCCCCCTTCGGACAAGGGAAGGCAAGCAAGGGGGCAGATTCCCCAGCTGCAATGGTACGGGGAGGCCCTGATTCAGCCCAGGACCCTTGGTGGCTACGAGTCATTCCACCTGCTACTAACAGAAGCTTGGCTTCCGAGATCAGGCCCAATCTAGGGCCTTCAGGCCTAAATCCAACGAGCAGTCTCTACCAGAGCAGAAATAAACCCACTGAAGGGTAAGTCAACACTCAGCATGGACCCCATCAAATCAGTGGATTTACTCGTGTCCAGACTAAGCAACAGGGCAAGAGACTGCATGCACACTCACCTTTCTTTTTTTTGTATTTTCCTTCCATCATTCAGTAAAGCAGACATGGGGAAGGTGAGAATTGTGGGTCAAATGTGGCCCCAAGGATCCTCCTCAAATACCTCTTGATTTTCAATTCTTTTGCCCCCAAACTCCACCCAACATGCCTAGGAGGCAAGGCGGGGACGGGGAGGACATTTGTAGGCAAAAACACGTATTTTTTCAGGAGTAGGAGTTGGAACTCCAAGGTCATGTGAGGGGTAAATTTGGCCCTGGTCCCCTAAAAGAAAGCAAGAAAGCTTCATGCTACTCTCTCTGCTGCCCCAAGAAACAGGCTGGGCACCAACTCTGGTACCCTAAACTTGTAGCCTATTTCACTCCCCCTGCAAGGAGACCAGGATCCAGGCAAGGGCTGTGGCCAGCTGGGTCTCATCCTGCAGCTCTTGCACAGACTTCCTCAGGTGAAGTGGCTTCAGTCAATGGGTGCCCCAGAGACAGCTTGTGGCCCAAAATTCCTGGCATGCACCACTGTGTGTCTGCAAATACACATACAGAGAGACACATACACACACAGCACCCACATACACACTTCTCAGACCAAGGGCAAAAAGAGAGGAAACCTTACAAGCCAATTTCCCAATGACAGCTCCCTCTCATGGGGTCATAAATCCTCCACTGCCCCCACCCCTGCCCTGCTGCCATCGCTCTGCAGGGAACAGCTGCTTTGCCAGTCAGATTTGTTAGGCACTTTTATAGTAGTCACAACTCTGGGGTATTTCTTTTACTGCAGCTCCATTGCTCTCCCTGAGAGGCTGCCCTGAGTCAGCACTTCCCACCTGAACACCCACCTGGCTGCCTGAGCGGCTCTGCTGCTGGGCCCTCTTTATGGCTTGAGAATAAGGAATCTTGGGGATGAGATGGGGAGAAGGAAGGATGGGGGGGGGGAGGAAAGGAAAGTAGAAGGACTGTTCTTGGCAGAGAGGCTTTTTTTACAACAAGAACAAGGACTGCAATATCAGAAATCCTCAGAAAATGTCCAAATACCCTCACACTCTGACCCAGAGTGGGAAGGAAACTTTGGACAGTTTTCCTCTTGCATCTAGGAAAGAAAGGCTTCTGTCTCTCCAGCCTAGTGCTGGCTCCCCTTCCAGGCTCCAGTTTGGCTAGGCCTCCCAAAGCAAGGTCAGGGGCATTAAAAGAGAGAAGGGCCATTTGAGCCTTGGAGAGCCGGGTGCCAGCCTCCCGAATTTGCTTCAGCAGAGTGCCTGGCAAAGAGCCCGGCCTGTTAAAGTCATTGGTGTTGAATATGATCATCCGTGCTTCCTTATGCAAGCAAGGTGAATGAGCTGGTCCCTGAGAGGCCCAAGTGCCAGGAATCCAGCAGGCGGTGGGCGGGGGGCTGCTTTGCACTTTGAAGGAGCTCTCCAGGGTGCTGAAAGCTCTCCTCCAGAGCTTCGGAGGGCTTGTGTAAAACCCAAAGCAGTTTTTTCCCCATGAGTTTTAGTCCAAACTCTAAAGAGATTCTCCATGATGTCAAATCCTATCCCTAAATGTGTTCAGCACCTTGGGTAGCTCCTATGAAGTTTGAACTAAAGCCTGAAGCAGACTCACCAGACTCACTAACATAGAAATTACCAGCTGCCAGTGGCTGTGGGGTCTGCAGCACCACACTGGGCCCCGCTGTAGATGTGGAGAAAGAAGGAAGGGGGCAGCCACTGCCTTTGAGGCTCCCCACTGCTCAGCAGTTGCTCCAGGGCTGCTCAGTATTCTGGGTCAGTGCTGGTCCTCCTGAGTTTCAGAGGGGGTCAGGAAGGCTGGGGACCCCCCTCTCATTTAACTGGGCAGAAACTGTTTCCACCTGTCCCAGAAGACACAGACGTCCAAGAGGAAACCAGGGCTGGTGGCCTCTTTCCTTCTGTGTACAAGTAGAAAGTTGGGGCTATGAGCAAGGATGAAGGGAGCAAGGACAAAAGACCATCAAGAGTGTGGTAAACACTAAACCCTTCCAGCCCCTGAGGGGGAAGGAGAAGAAGCTGTGGGGGGGACCCAGAAAGTGGGGTGAGGGAATGTGTGTGCATGCACATCGGGGTAGTGGGACTTTCCCGCGCTCTCCCGAGCAAACCTCTCAGAGCACCCCCACATCTGTGTGCCACGGTCAGATCCATAATTTATCTGCTCTGCTCCTCTTCCCTGCCAATGAATAATGCACAGGCCTTCTCTGTAACAACTGGCAGCTGTGCTGAAATGAGTGAGGAAGGAGAAGGAGGATGATCTGGAAGAACAGCCAAGCCAGGAGGCAGACAGAGGGGCTGGAGTGAAACTGAGGAAGAAAGCACAATGTCAATGTCTCTCTCTCTCACACACACACACAAGCACAGACACAGTCACAGACACTAGCAATGGGGGTGGATTCAGGTGCATTGCCCACCTACCCACCCACTTCTACTGCCCTGTAGAGACTGATGGGGAAGGAGGACAGGCGGCTCCACCTCCTCTGTGGCTTCCATGGCAGCAAACTGAAGTATCTGCCCTGGGTTTTAGTCTGAACTTCTAAAGAGCTGTCTGCTGCACTCAACCTATTTTGGGAAGTGAGGGTTCAGCACTTCTGGAGAGTGAGAGCCAGTGTGGTGTCACTTCCCACACTCCCTCCAGATTATGGTCTGGCTGTGAAGTCTGGAGACCAGAAATCTTTTTGCGGGGCTCTTGGAATCAGATGGGTGCACAATCCATCCCAGATCCATCACATTTGCAGGAGCCATTGCCAATTCATGAGAAAAGGCCGCTCAGGGCCCCCTCTCTCCTTCAGAAGCTTGGCCTTCCTTCTTCAAGCCCCCTGGAAGCCTGAAGTATCTCTGGCTCCAACAGGCCTGCAAGGTGGGCACGCAGCTTCTGGCCAGCAGCAAGATGGGGGTGAGGAGCTGGAAAACATGCCCCCCCCATCCGCCTCCTGGTACTCAACCCCTCCCCCCATGCTTGCCTGGATCCAAGACATGCTCCCACAGGTACAAATCAGACACCCGTCCTTCACTCACCCACACAAAGAGAGCGACCCCATTCACTCATGCGCAAACCCCCACACTATTCACACGTACACACACACACACGCCCCTCAAAGCCTTCCCGATTTAGCTCTGGGCTCCACATGGGCTCCCCTCCCCGGGGAGGCAGAGGAATAGCTCTCCTTGTCCTTAAGGGGGGAAATGGTGCCGAGCGGGATCTGCTGGTGCTCCTTAACTCCTGCGCAGGGAGGTTCCTGAGGCACTGTGGGTCTGGCCTTTGGGGTCCCACCCTTTGGGGTCAATTCTGTATCCGGAACTCCCTCCCTGATCTCTGGAATTGGCAAACAGGGATAGGCTGTGGTGATGGGGAGTGACTGGCAGGACAAGAGGAGTTTAAAAGGAACGCAGGCAATTTAATAAAGAAACATTTTCAGCTGCATAATTTACGTGCACAGAAGATGTATCTTGACAAGGCCAAATAGCTCATGCCAAGCAAATCACTCGGCTGCACATGAGCTGTCGTGGCTTCAAAACAGGAGAGACCAGGAGGGAGGCTGTTAGAGCGGGAGGAGAGCCTGTTCAGAGGCTGAGCTGGCCTTGAGCTTCGGGGAGGGCGGGGTGCCATTACGCTGAAGGATCAAGAGCCCCCCTCTACCCCCCAACACAGACATTTTGAGATCTGATTGCAGCTGCAGCTGTCCATACGCGAGAGACGTGGCATCCCTGTCCCGCACGCAGCTTGGCCCTGTCCCTCCCTCCCTCCCTCTTCTGGAGCAGTCCTGCATGGGGGGGGGGTGCCGTTCACATCTCACACTATGGTTCCCTTAACTCCTATGCCTGATTTTTTTTTAAAGAAATAGTATTATCATATAAGCCCAAGATTTAGGACTTCAGTCCCAGAAGTCCCCGTGGGAGACCAAAGACTGAAAGCCATAGATGTGGGGTGAGGGGAACGGCTGGCCTTGAAAGGGGCCTGTAAGGCTTTGCCAGAAGAGATCTGGAGGTGAGTGTGGAATTCATTCTCTCTCTCTCTCTCTCTCTCTCTCTCTCTCTCTGTCTCTCTGTTTAATGGGCAAATGAGCCCATTTCTGGCCACAGAAGCTCTTGCAGAAGAGCTGCCTCTTTGCCGGTTGCACCCTAGGCTGCGCTGGTCACGCAGGAAAGGCACAGAGGGGCTGGGGTCCCCTGTCTTTGGCTCCCCTCCCAGTGGTGAGCCGTGTGCCTTGGAGTCAAGCTCCCTCTTGCCCCAGGAGGGCCTCCTGCCTGAGAGGTGACAGCAGGGCTACTCTGGGGGGGTGGGGTGGCCTGATGACCTCAGGCCCAGCCAAACTAGGTTCAAGGGTCCCCTGAAGTAAACCAACACTGCTGGGAATAGGAAACACAGCTCTGTTGGCGAGTCAATGGCAAATGGATGCAGGAACAGAAATAGCAACAGAGACTCCCGTTGAAGCTCACAGGCTGGCAGAGTTGGGGGACAGGGAGACTTCCTCCTTGGCATTCCTGCCAGTGAACCCTGGAGCTGGGAGGAAGCAAAGGTTTCTTTTCTCAGGAGGAAAGGAGCTCTGATCCCAGAGAGGCCGACACCAGCCTCGGGGGCTCTTAGGCTGCAATGTTCTGCCTCGCATGGCTCATCTCAGGGGCCCACTTGGGAAGCCAGGTAGCACGAAAGAGGAGGGCCAGATCATCTGCTATGTAGAGTAAAACAAAATCTCTCTCTGTGTGCATACATTCAAAGCTAATTAGAGGCATAGATAGACAGGCAGACAGACAGAAGGTGTTGGACTAGGACTCCGGGGTTTGATTTCCTGCACAGCCCTGGAAACCTACTTGGTGACCCTGGACAATTCATGCTCTTCTCTCACCCTGAGAGGAAGGCCATGGGGGCAGACTTCCCCTGGTGAGGTGGTCTGAGTGTTGGATGAGGGCTCCAGGAGACCATGTTTAAAACACTGCCCCTTGGGAGACCCTGGACAAGTGGCACTCTCTCCGCCTCAGAGGTCGTCAATGGTAAATCTCTGCATTCTTTGCCACTTTGCTGCAAAGGCAACCAGCTGCAACTATGAACAATAATTAAATCACCAGAAGGGCCCTCTCTGGGGCTGGCAGTAGAGCCCCTTTTCTTTCTAGCTTTCCAAACATCGGGAGCCTTTTAGCAAAGTAGCAGCAACCCCACCAGGGCCTTGACTGTTGGGGGACTTGCTGGTCAAAGTCTCCCCTCGGTACTCCAGAAATGAGGCCGAGCCTCAGGTCGCACATTACCTGGGTCTAATTCCAGTCCGCTTGCTTGCCTCCTTGTTCCCTTTGCAGTGAGCCCTGCTTCGCACTCCCCTGATCTCTGCTCCTCCCACCGCCACTCTAATAAATTTCTAGCTTGTTTTTACAGTCATTAGGATGTTAAGCACCAAGTGCTCTAAAGGGATATTAAATTGAGCTCAGCGAGTTGTCTCCAAGAAAGCAAAACAGCCCCCTCGTCTTTGTGGCTGATGCCAGAGCGTCCAGGGAGCAGGACTTGGTGTGCCACAAGCAGAGGCAGAACTGGGAATTTCTCCCCATTGAGGGCAACTGGCAGCCAACAGAGCTTAGTCTGGAGAGTGAAGGAAGCACTTGGGTCTCAGGGGTCTTCCCCCATCCCGCCCACACTCACCCCACATAGCTGCTCAGAGGCCCAGGGCTGCGCATGAGGGGTGTGTTCCTCTGTGCAAAACTCAAATAGGAGGGTGGAAGAGGGGCCTGAATACGCCAGGCTTCATAGTATCAGAGGGAGAAACACAGCATCGGGGGCCCCAAAGGCCATCTAGTCCAACCCCATGATGGTGGTGCAGGAACCCACAGCTGGTGGGCATCCAAGTGAGGGAGTCCAGTCTGCTGCTGACACCAGGAAGGCCTTCCTCTTCTACAGCTGGAATCTCCTCCAGGGGAGGGTTCCAGTTTTGTTCTAATGCCCTTGGTGGACTGAGAGCATTACAGTTCTTTGCACATGCACAAGGTCTCTCTTTTCCAACCTGATATGCTGCAGGGCTGAGTCCCACGTCTCTCCCCTTTTCACGGTTGTCCAGCCTCCCCCAGGTCTGTTTCTGTGCTTTAACTGCCATGGCACGTGCTTGGCACCCAAAGGCAGACACGGAGCTGCGACGTGATATTCACACCCACACGTGCACACACCTGCCAGCGGGAGGTGGGGTGCGTTTCCTTCCTGCCGCTGCTGCTCCTCCCAGGACAGGACCCACGCCAAGGGACCTACGGTGCAGGAAAGGGGAGTCTGACTAAACTCCAGGAAGAATTTCCGGCGAGTAAGGGTTGTTCAGCCGTGGGATCCCCTCCCTTAGAAGGAGGTGGAAGTTTTTAGGTGGCCAGCAGCCCAGGGCGCTGTGACCGGGTCCTTCCTGCCTGGCGGAAGAAGGCGTTGACCAGATGGTCTTTGGGGTGCCCTCTAATTCTGAGGTGCTTCAGAGTCTGGGTAGGAAGGGCGCTTTTTTCTGAAGAAACAGGCCCCCCCGCAAATCTCTCTCCTGTCCTCTGACGTCACAGCCGAGCCGGATGAGCGAAGCCCCTCTCCGGAGAGCCGGGATAAAGCTTTCAGGGCGCGTCCCGCCGCCCGCCTCCCGGTTTAAGGACCAAAGCCGAATGGCGCCTCTTGGAGATTGCGATGGAAGGATTTGCAAGGAACACGCCGGGGTGGGGAGGAGGGGGTGCGGGGCTGGTCCTTAGGCTTTGCAAACGAGAGCCACAGGGCATTAGCCAGAAAGAGACTCCTAAACCGGGGCTGGGGAGCTTTTCCTCCCTCGGCCGCGCGGGTAAGCGAGCGCAGAGGAGGGGGCCGGGGACGGCTCCTCCGCCCCCCCCCGCCTTGTGATCCCTCCGGCTCCCCCAGCAGGGGCAAAGCCCGTGCACACGCGCACACGCACAGCCACATGCGGAGGGGCGCGCGCGAGGTTGGGTGCCCGTGGAAAGACCGGCCGCGAGCGACGGCGCGCGCCTCGCCAGAGCCCGCCGTGCCGGCCGCCCCTGTCAGTCCCGGCTCTTCAGCATATGAGAGGAATCAGAAGTGGGCCGTGTAGCTATTAATTAGGAGGCCGGCGACAAGCAGCCGCGGCGGCGGAGGGGAGGGGGAACCCGCCCGCCCGGCACAAAAGGCGCGTCGTCGGGCAGAGGCATCAAAGGCGGCGGAACAAAGGGGCGACGCTCGATTGCCGGAGGAGGCAGCGGGGAGGGGGGGCGTTTAACGAGCGAGCGGTGGCTTAAAAGCAGACGAGAGATTAATTAAGTGGTTCCATGTCCGCCTTAACAAGCTATCGGTTAAAAAGAGGCCGGGCTCACTCAGGACCAATTCAGCACCCGCGTTCCAGAGGTAAATCACGCACAGCCCCGGAATGCCGCCGCTCTCCCTCCCGCGAGGAGGAAGGGAGGGGAAGCAAACAAGGCGGCGCAAGCTTTCTTGCCTCCTGAGGTGGGAAGCAAAGCTCGTCCCTCCACGCGGCGTGGGGGAAGCCACCAGGCTGCGTTGAGCGGGGGACCCCCACTCCGCCCTATTGCTGGTACAGCTGACAGCGCAGCCAGGCAGCCAACTGCCCCGCTGCACAGGAGAAGGAGGAAAGCGGGGGAGGAGGGAGGTATCTCCCCACCGTGGGAAGAGAAGAGGGGCAGAACAAGGAAGGCAAAGGCAGCGCGGGACCAGCAGATTCCATCTTCCACCAAAGGAGGCCTTGGCCGTGCCCTGGAGTCAAGGCGCTACGGGTGGAGCAGCCGGGAAATGTCCAGGCTCCCCTGTTCCAGAGAGGAACTTGGCTCTGAGGAGCCCTTGATGCCAGGGGCCCAGAAAAGAGGGTGCTGGGACATTATGCTGCCCACGCCAGCATCTCAACAAGGCAGAAGAGCTGAGATGTTTGCTGGCCCACAGAGAGATGCAGGGAAGGTGTCTGTGCCTCTCAGGAATTCAGGAGCAGTGGTTTCACTCAAGATGGCCAAGGCCGAGGGTTGAAGCCGTCCTGGTGTCAGGACACAGCGGGAGCTGAACCCCAAATGAAAGGGGGCGCCCTCCTTGGGAGCAGCCTCCCTTTAGTGTAACCTTTTCCTGACCCTCAGGGAGGGGCCTTTTCTTCTCCACCATGGATGGCACCAATCCAAACCCCTTGCAACCTTGAATGCGTACCTTTCATTATTTATTAGCAAGATCAGGGTGGATTATTCTCTCTGCAGAAGAACAGGCACCCAGCATGCACTTCAGCCACTAAACAGCTAAATATATGCTTATTTAAAAATCAATCTAAGAGTCAAGGTTTCCCTTTTTAAAAGGAAAAAAAAATGTTTACTATAGAAACAAGTATATAACCCAAAGATTGGAGTGTTGCCACCTGCTGAATGCCACCTTCACTGTGAAAGAAAGCTTTTTAAACAGGAATTTGGTGGGGGGCAGGGACACCCAGACACTGCAAAAGGAGGGCCTGGCACCAGGCATGACACGGACATCCAGATTAAGGTGGGAAACCTTGCCAAGCCCTGTGGAGGAGCTGAGCCACAGGCGGAGGGATGCTCTGGGAGGGTGGAAGGAAGGAAGCAAGCAAGGAAGGAGTGAGAGAGGAAAGAACAAAGGGGAGGAAGGGAGAAAAGTGAATGAGGATAGTAGGTGGCAGGTAGGTGTGGTGAGTTTTAAACAGAAGGCACTGCAGTGCCCTCAGCGGGGGCAGGTGCACTAAGAAACCCCAGTGCCCGGGGCAAAGAGAGCCCATGTCCAGGCAGGGCAGCCATGGCCCCCCTTAGCAGCTGAGCCCGGGCTCCTGGGCTGTTTGTCTTGAAATGGCACCTGCCTTACTGTACACAACACAGCTTTCTGCGGAGGGGGTGGTTTATCCTTTTGAAGCATCGCGGAAGGGCTTTGTTGGCACCATGACAACTGGAAGAAATGGCCATTTTGTTGTTGTTGCTGCTGCTGCTGCTATAATTATTATTTTGGCACTGTCATTCTCCCCAGTGAAGGCAGCCACAAAGAGACTCGCACACCCACTGGTGAAGTGCATCGTCCCCTGTCACACTGCCCTTCCTGGCTGGAGGGACCAAGGCTTTCCATGGAGGAAGGGAAGCAGGACCAACCTTCTGCTTCACTCCAGAAGCACAAAGAGCTCACCATGAGATCTGACTCCAGTGAGACTTGGAGGCTGTTCAACTGGAGCAGGTCCAATGTGAAGGGCATGGACTGTTGGTCTTTCCAGGACTACAAGACCCAGGCCTGGCCCAGATGTCACTCCTCCTTGTTACCCGAAAATGCCTCTCCCCACACACACACACACACACACACACACACACACACACAGGGTCTGGGGAGGCCCAGACAGAGACTCTGAGATCTGAGTACATCCAAACTTCACATACTTATAGCAGATTGATAGTGCTGTGCTGCCTCCTAAGGAATCCTGGGATTTGTAGTTTTGTATAGTTTGGGATTGGAGTGGGAATTCTCTGCCAGAGAGTGCTAGCAAACTCCCCTGGTCCTCCGCACCTGAGCCATCCAGAGGAGAACTCCCAGGATTCCAAAGGATGGCGCCATGGCAGCGAAGGTGGGACCAAAGTGCTACAACTGTGTAGTTCAGATGCACATGTGATCTCCCCTCCAAGGCCAGAGGTTTACCCAAGATGGTCTCTCCAGCCCCCAGGCTTGCTCTGCAATTTCACAGACCCTTCTGACATCCAGAGACTAACGGAGATCTTTGGGGTGCAGCACCAAGACAACTCCCCCCCAACGCTCTCTTTAGCACTCAGCCTGGGGGCAGTCCTGGAGGACTCAAGGGCTCAGGACCTGCCCTGCTGTTTTGTGGCCGCTTGCTGTTAACGCAGGGGCTGCCTGCCCCTGGATTGTGTCCTTTCTCTCCCATACTGCCACAGCTGCCTTTTGCTTTTAAGAACACAGTCACCGGAGGCATCACAATGTCCTAAGAACCCCATGCAAGCAGACATTTGGGGATTATTACATCTGCCTTTGTATATAATTAACCTATATTTGTCTGTTGAAGAAAAATCTGAGAAAAATCTTAAATGATAGAGAAGGCAGGAGGGGAGGGAAGGAGACAGGAGGAACTGGGGGGGCACAAATGGCTCCTTGGCACAGGAATAGGCAGCCTTGGAAAGGAACTGGCAGGTCCCTGCAGCCAAGCTGACAATCTGGAGTCTGGGGAAAAACAAGAACCAGGGCCCACGCAATGGGGGGAACCCGGACGAACAGCAGAGGGAGGCTGGTAAGGAGCCAGAGCTCTGAGCCAGGAGCCCAGAGAGCAACCGGCCAAAAGGAAATCTGTCTGTCACAGTGTGTGAGTGGGGCCCAGAGCGCCCAGAATATCCAGGAGCGGACTGTGCTTCAGTCTCTGCCAGAACGATGGAGGAGGGAGAGCGGGTGGCCAGAAGGAAGGCCAGATGGGGGGGGGGGCAGTACTGCCTGTACTGAGAAGCTGGGCTGGGGCTACCAGAGGACCTCTCCTCCTAAGTGGGGATCAGGCCCAAGCTTTGCATGCAGAGGGTCTGGCCAGGGAGGGTGAGGGGAGGAACCCCCCACCTCCAGCCCAGGAGAGGCCTTGCTGCCAGTCAGGGCCAGCAGTTCTGGGCCAGATCAGCCAAAGGAGGCAAGATGGCTTCTTGTGCGCCTTTCCTGTTACAAATCTAACATCGCCTGACGCCCGTGCCTCTCAGCTCCCTTAACTCCTATATGTCTGTATGGTTGTTTCCACAGAAGTTGTTCAGTGATTCATATTTTCTTTTGAAGGCTTCCCCTCCACTTCTGTCTACTACACGTTCCAGTGGTGTGAGTGTGTGTGGTGGGGAACATGCTTCCTCAGAAGGCTCACTTGCGCGGTTGTGTGGCCAACACACACACTGAGAGTGTAGTACTCCACAAAAGTAAAGGGAATAAAAGAACCCTCACTGCTCCCAAGGGCTGACTGGACTCTGAGCATCTTGGTAAGAAGGCCCCGCACTGCAAGCACCACAGCAACTCATCCCAAGGAAGTCCTGTCCATGTAGGACTGAGACTCCAGGGTTTGTTTTCTCCCCCCATTGTGTCTTCACCAATTTGTGCAAAACCCAGTGGTCAGGATCCTGAGCTGTGCACAAATCTACCTGCACTAAGCTCCACTGTAGATCCAGGATGGCAGCTTCCTGCTGAAGACCCACCTTGTGCAACCCATTGCATTTCTGCTGGGGTGTGGCTGCTTATGGCAGTAAGGGGATCAAACGCTCTGGGGCCGTTTCTGCAACCCCAGGGGATCAGGTGGGACACCGAAGGCTCAGAGGAAGAGCCTTACATCGCCCAAGAGTGCGCAGCCAGACGTCAAACGGTTACACTTGCAGAACTCGACTTAACACGACTGCAAACTGAATGTGCCCATCCTGTTAAGGCCAACAGGCGTACTCGCGCACCTGAGGGAATTTACACGGGCCTAGGACTCCAACGGGATTCCAGCCAAGCTGCTTCCTTTGCAAAACTGTTGCCTTTCCCCGTTTGTGAAGCCAAGAAGAGGCAGGGCAGGCCTGAGGACGTGGGGGGAGGCTGGCTGACCCCCACTCCCACCCCACGCTTCCCCTTTGCTTGGTTTGTGCAGCAAGGCAACACTGGTTGCATTTCCCACCACCGCACATTTGATGGAAATCCACAGAAGCCCCCATAAAGAATCCACAGGTTTTCTCCGGCAGTAATTTGCCCGCCCTCCCCACCCAATCTCACAGTAGCTGGCAGGAGGAGAACATTTTCCATGTTTCCCCCATTTACTGCAAAAGGAGGGGTCCAGCCAGGGTTTACTCTTGTTACAGAATCCCAGCTGGGAAGCCCCATCTTTTTGGCGCGTGCCTCTCTGGAGGCCAGGAAGGAAGGCCGGGTGGGGGTCGCAGGCGAGGGACCCCGGCCTACAGAGCCCCCTCCGGCCTCTTCCCGCTCCTCTCCCGGGCCCCCTCCAGGCCTCCTGCAAATCCCGCGGGGCGCTGGAGGCTCCCCCGAGGCTGATGAAGGAAGAGGAAGACCCCCTCCGCCCCCGGGGCCACGATTGGCACCCCGCGGGAGCTGCCGCTGCCTCTGCCCCCCTCCCTCTCGCTCGCTCGCTCGCTCGCTGCCATCCTTTCCCTCCATCCACCTCTGGATCCGTTCAGCCGCCTTATTATTATAGATTGCAAGTTCCCTTTAAAGGTCAGATAACACAATACAATTGAATCGTATTAGGGAGCGGAGCATATCTCGGCTTGGTATTTTACAGCAAAACCCCATAAGGCCAGGTTGGTTGCTGGTGGTGAAACAGGCGTTGTATAACAAAGTCGGGCGTCATTGTCTCCAGAAACAAACACTCCCTTTATGAGGAAAGCGGCCGGTAATTGCGCGGCCCCCAAACAGCTGCTCACCGGGGGAGGGGCGGGGGGAGGTCCTTCCTGCGCGGGGAGGCGTCTGGCGGAGCGTTTGGGCGCAGCACCGAAGCGCCTTCCTCGCCGGAGGACCGGCCGGGAAATAAACAACTTCCCCGCGCATTGTTCCGAGACAAATATTCAATACGCTGCAGCTTAATGTATGGATCGCTGTTCGTGGCTCATCTAAGACAATGGAAGGGAAGCGGGCTGGGAGAGTGTGGGGAGGCGGGAGGAGGGGGGGCGGAGAAAGACGGGAGGGGGCGGCCTGCCCGCCTGGCCCCCCTCCCTCCTTCCTTCGTTGCGCCCAGGCGGCGGCTCCGAAGGAAGGGCGAAGCGATCGCGGGAGCGCCGGAAGGACGGTTCCCGGGGAGGGCCGCTCTTCCCGGGCCGGCCGGGCCCCTGGTGCCACTCTCAAAAATGTGCCCGTAATCTGCTCCAGCAAATCCTTTTCATCACGCTGATTTCCTTCCCATGTTACCACCGGTGTGATTAATTGCTTAACTTGGACGTCTTTCTCACCCGTCCTGCAGCCCAATTTTTCATCCGGCTGTTAAACGCCCTTCCCTCCTAAACGGACAGCGTGGCTCCGTGGTCTTTGTCTCCGGGCCGCCTTGTTAACGGGGGCCTCCCTGACAGGACTGCCTTGCGCTGGGGATCGGCCCGAGGCCGCGGGAGGAAGGGGGCGCCGTTCGCCATCCCTCGCACCCCCGCCGCGCCCCCGTGCCAGGGCGGCCCCCTCCCCGTCCTCTCCCTCCATCCCCCCCCGCCCCCGCTCCCGCCAGGAAGAAGGAAGGGAAAGAATATTCTCAAACATTCCAGCGAGGGAGGGAAAAAGGAGTGGCCAGGGTGGGAAAACCCCGACCAGGAGAATCCTGGAGGCGAGAATTATCCTTTTCTGCACAGGAATGTTCTTTTCTCTCCACATAAATCATGTCTTCCGCACAGGATAGAACATTTCTGAGCAAAAAACTGCCATTTTCTGTGGAAACAATCGCGTGGGCATTTCTTTTTCTCGGGGGAAGGGCAGAATTAATCCCGAAACGTCAATAGTCCTTGAAAACCGCACAGTTTTGGAGGATGTTGGGTAAATTACTTGGTGCTGCCTTTGTGAATGAGCTTAATAGCGTTTCACATTCCTCTTCTCCGGCTGTCGCCCCCCCCTACTCAGACTCAGGTGACCACCGCAGACCCTCCCAAGCTGCTGAGCCAAACCACAAAGGCCCACCAGGGATGTTTCCTCTCCAAAAGTCTCAGTGGAAGGAAGAGCGGACAGCAAGCAGGACACCTGGCATTCCTAATTAACGACGAAAGCTTTTGAGTCACACTGAACTCCTCCTCACCAGGATAGGCACGAGGGGAAAACAGGCAGGTGTCTCTCCTCCCCTCTTAACCTGTGGCATTCTCATAAGTAACACGGAAACAGTATTTGTCATTATTCATATCGTGGCTGAGGAGGCAGTTTCCTGACTCTTGGGAAACCCTGCCAGGAAGAACGGAGGCCGCTACGAGGCTGCCAAAGATCCTTCATACTTCGGTAAGTGTTTCTGAGTGCAGAAATACACCACTTTCTCTGTGCAGAAAACACACGTTCCTCCAGAAAGCAGGCTTCCTGAGCAGGGAACAGCAGATCCAGCACAGAGAACCTGTTCCCTGCACAGGAAATGCGTTTTCTGTGTCAGAAGGCCACAGGCAAACGCCTGCTGAAGCATGAACAGTAAGCTAGAACCAGCCCGGACAGCTCGTGCTCTCATACAATGGTGGCAGCGCTGGGGCAGAGGAGGGGGGGAATACCATGGGAGTTGTTTGTTCTTGTCTGTGAAGGTGATGAATGAAAAGGCAGACTTCCTGCTGAAAAGGCCCACGGTGAGCATGAGGCACTGGCAGTGCTGGCTGCAAGGAACAAGGAGGAGGAGATGCTCCTCAAATGCCCCCCTCAGTTCTGGCTCCCTGCCATGGGTCCCCCACCACCTGGGAGGCGCATGACCCGGTCAGGGTGCAGTGGCTCCGCTGGAAGCCCCGGGGCTCATCCGGACAGCCCCACGGAGCCACTGCATGGTGGCATCTGAGGGGATTTCTGCTTCCCACGGTGGGAAACGGGATGAGATCCCGGGTCATTTGACCTCCCTGGGCCGGGTGAGCCTCTCAAAAGGAGGCTGTTATTCTGCAACCCCTCCCTCGCACCTGGGAGTCATGTGGAGAAGCCCTTCTCTCTTTGCAGGGAGCTTTTGATCCCCAGGAAGGGCAATTACAGATCTGGATACAGAGAGCTCTCTTCCCATTCAAATCCTTCTCAGTGGCCAGCGGTGTCAACCCACGAGAGGAGCTTCAGTGGGATCTTGTAGCACTGAGAGGGAGAAAGGCAGCCCTTCCCAATTACTGCCTTGGACTGGCAGAACTGGGAGGGAGTGGGGAGGACAAGATCCTGCACCTGCCTGGGAAGGCTGGCCGCCTGCTCACTACGGGCAAAGACAGAGTGCCATTTCTTTGCACAGGGTGATGCGTGCATTTCTCCTCTTTCCTCTTCTGCCTGTAGAACCTCAGTCCTTGGATCCAAATTTTAAGCCACACGGAGCAATCCTCCATGGCTGCATAGTAAAGCAGCCCATAAAAGCAGCAGCTGAAAAAGTGAAGGGTTCTTTGGGGCCGCCTGCCTCTCCAGAGAGTCTTCTGGGAGGCTTCTCATTCCCTGAACCTGAGTATTTTGGGGGTGGGGTGGGGTGGGGGGGTGGAAAGAACCTTTGGAGGTGTTTCAAGGTTTCAAACTTTGGAAGGCCTCTGACATGTGCAGATTAGGAACTGGGACTAAGGAACTCCTTCAGCCTCCTTTCCCATTGCCTGGGGTAAAGGCAGCTAGAAAGCCCTTTTCACCCACGCTCCCCAGTTTAGCTGTTTCTGCTCAACTGCTTAAGCTGAGGGGCAGCACCAGACCAGCTGCTCTGAGCCCCCTGGCAAAGGTGGGAGAGGGACGCAGGAGAAGCCAAAGGGGGTGTTGCCCACTCCAGGGGCAAAGGGGCACCCCAGGAGTCCTGGCAGCCACCACACCAGGGCTGACCCCTCTGTGCTCTGCCTTCTCCCAGAATCCCCGTCGTGATGTCTTATGGCCCCAGCAGGAGCACTTTTTTCCCTATGGAAATGCCCAGTCCTTGTCCAGACTGCAAAGCTGGTGCAGGGGAGGGGCACCTTGCTTTTGCAAATAAATGGGGGGCACTTTCTAAGGGGTTATTCTTATGGTTTGTGCTTGTGCCTGTAATTGGCCCCCTTCTACACTCCCTCCTCAAGAGAGATGCAGGGAGCCCCCTTTCCAAAGTGACGCAGGGGGCGGGGGGGTGGAGAGGGTGCTGCAAAAGGAAAATGCTGGCCTTGGACAGATAAGCCTCCCGTCAAAGGCTCCAATTGTGTTTCTTTCTCTCTTGTCTGTGTTCTGGGGAAATTGTACTGGCATTTGTTCTGTTGCTTAACAAAAAAGAAAAAAGGGAAAAGAAAGCCAGATTTTCTGCAGACTCAAAAGAAAGACAAGGAAAATGCATCACCTGGATGGATGCCCCATAAAAAGTGAGCAAGCAGATATCCTGGTTGCTCGGGAACAAATGCCTGCCTGGAAGCCACTCCAGGGAGAAAGCCGGTCGGTGCCAGGAGGAGAGGTGGCTGCCACAGCTGGTCCTGCTCCAAACCGCCTCCCCCATTCCCCCTCCACTGGCACTCAAAGGCTGCCAAAAGACCCCTTCAAGGCAGGACTGGAGGGCCTCATCCGTGCACCAAGAGCTGCCAGAGGGAGGGCGCTTCCTTGCTTCAGGATGGGGAGGGGGAGCCAGTAACAAAGGCCCTTTCCCGTCCTGGGACGGGGCCCACCCTGGGTTCCTTCAGCCTGCTTCCAGCCCTCCCCTGGCTGGCCGAGATCCTACGCGGAGGAGACAGGGAAGAGGCGTTAATGCTCATGGAGCTGTGTGGGGAGTTGTGCAACAGTGCCGCTTCATTAGCAAATCTGATGTTGCACATCCACAGGAGCCGCCCAATAAGTGATGAACATCAGTGTGCAGAGTGCATGTGCGTCAGGGCAGAAGGCGTGCCCATGCGCAGTGCTTCCACAGGCCCAGCTCCACTCCTTGAACATTGAGATTCCACACTGGACTTAAGTGCCCACCTGCTTCTGTAGGGGAGCTTACACATGAGTAAGACATTCACACGACTCCAGCCAGGTGTGCATCTGTGCACACACACCCCGCCACCTGGGATACCACTCCCGGACAAAGGATGGCACCCTCCCCTCTTATTTGGGTAGGGGTCAGCAGCCAGCACCTGCATGCTCCGTCTGCCTCCCGGCTGTCATCTCCTCCTCCTTCTCTTCCCACTTTTTTCTTTAAAAAAAGCGTAACACAGAGCCAAATGAAATAATGAGAGAAACTCATTTTAATGCCACGGAGGGAATTGTTTTATTACTAAAGCAGCAAATAGAACTAATTGAATCTGCAGTTTAAGAAGAAGAGGCAAAGAGAGGGAGGGAGGGGTGGGGAAAGCAGTGGGTTCAGCGTGTGTGTGTGTGTGTGTGTGTGTGTGTGCATGACTTGTGCACAGACACGCACACACACACAGAGCACAGAAGGGGCAGAATGAGGCCTGAATATTCATAGCCTAGAAGCAGCAAGTTTTTGGGATGCAAAACATTTTAATAAATGGGAATCTCACTGGAGGCCAAGTGGGAAGAGCTCCCCAAGCGAGCCGCACAGGTGCTGCTGCGAGGGTAAGGAATGTTTCCAGTGGTGCTTCTAGTATGAGGTCCTCTTGGCCTGTGTTTGCACAGACTCTGTGGCAATGAATATGCCATCCTTCGTGTGCACAGCCTGTCCGCAAAGGGGCCTCTCACGCTGCACAGTCAGAATGCTACGGCTTCTCTTTAACTATGGATGACTGGAATCTGTAGTTTGGTGAAGCACTTGAGCTCTCTGGCTGAGAACTCTAAGTTCCCCTCCTTCAGCTGCACACCCCATGATTCCATATAATGTTGCCATGGCGGTTAAACTGGAATCGTAGCACTATAATGGTGCAACGTGAAAGGTTTGCAAGAGGAAGGAATGCACCCCTGCAACCTGTGGGCAATCAGTGGAACCAGGTGGAAGGCAGAGTGGCATGGGGCTGTGATGGCTTCCCACCAGCAATGGAGGAAGGAAGATTTCCCACATTTCTCTTCTGGAAATGTCTGAATGCTTAAATTTAAACTTAATTTAAATTAAGTTTGCCCCCTCAGAAAGGAAAGAAAGGAAAATCTAGCCAAGCCCTTGCATGCCATGAGGGAAGCATAGCATTCTCCCTGTGCAGTTCCACAGGGCTACCTTGGCAACAGACTGTGCCCTCATGGCCACTTAGTGACCCAGGGGGCCACTGAGTGACCTCTGCTCCCCTGGATCTCCCATGGGCACTAAACAGCTGAAGGAGTTCCTGCCTGCCCTTTGAAGCAGGTTGGCACCGGCGGGGAGAGGCACAGTGCCAGGGGGACTGGATGCCTCCTTGCATAACACACATAAAAAGATACATGTGCACATAGCTCCAGGCCACCAACAGGATTCCATCAAACATTTTGTAAAATTCATTAGCAACACTAAATGGATGCCAGCACAATGTTAAGCGGGTTCAAAGTTGTCTCAGCCTGCAAAGTCATTCTGAGATTCTTAAGCAAGGCACTTAAACAGAAGCCAGACGAGTTGTCCTCCAGCTGTTATGAGATTAATGTTTTTTTGTTCAGGTGATTTTGTCCCTAGGAAGGGTGTGTGACTGTGCATAAATGTTTTATTGATTTGTGAAACGGGGGACAATAATATCACAAGTACGCATAACAAGCCAAACCAATATCAGCTGGTGAGTTCACCTTCAGTGGGTCTACTTATTTAGGTCCATGTTTCTCTCACTTTCGACAAACACTTCAACAAACATATGCATTACAAAGTTTAGTTTAATAAACGTACTGCAAATATACATGCTGGATCCTATCAGGATCTATCCAGGTTAGAAGTGGGCAGCTACCAAGGGTGTGGGGGACTAAGAAACTTAGAGGGCCACACCACCCATACGGTGCCCCACCCCTGGATTTTGGGGGCTTGCCTCATGATGCCTCTTGGGGGATGCGTGATACAATTTTGCCAGTTTCTAGGAGAAGCCTTTTGTGCACAGCAACTGACTGAGAAGCCAACTTCTGCGTCACTTCCTTTTTTCCAAACAGGTCTCTCCTGGGCCCAAAATAGTCTGGGGGAACTGCAAATGTTTTCCCAGTACAGGCCCCCCAATGCCCCCCCCCCAGGGGAAACCCACAATTTCTAAACAAGGAGTCCTGGGAGGCCTTGGGGGTCCATGCAGGCCAGGGGCCACACTTTTCCCATCTGTGCTTCAGGACTTGGGGGAAATCTGCACAAGACTTTCTGGGAGACTTTCTCAGTTCAGAGTTTACCCAGGAACCCACTCTGCTGGCGTTGAGTGTGCCCCTGGGGTTGCCAGAGATTTGGCAATGCAACCTAGAAAAGCACCTGTCCAAAAGCTTCCTGGCAGGGAT
The DNA here is from genome assembly GCA_030412105.1 of Cyclura pinguis. Lineage (NCBI taxonomy): Eukaryota > Metazoa > Chordata > Lepidosauria > Squamata > Iguanidae > Cyclura > Cyclura pinguis. The sequence continues at coordinate 28,514,579 of CM059609.1, read as the reverse complement.
TCTCTAGCTGGAGACCCCTCACTGAGCAGAGGGTTGGATAGAGCCTTTCCAACTCTATGGTTTTATGACCGCCCCCCTCCCCTCCCCTCTGAACTTGAAAACAAGAATCCCAAATCTCGCTTCTCTGTTGCAAGCTCATAATCCTTTCTCCATGTCTCTTTCTCTCCACCTCTGCCTCCCAGAAGCCCAAGCCCCCCCCCCGGCTTGACGTTGCCTCCACGACCCCCATTACTGCCGGGGGATTAGAAATCCAGCGCTCTTTAGCCTGTTCTGGCCTCATGCCGGCTTTTCAAGCCTCGCTGCTGCTCTCAAGTGTTTCCTCCTTGGAGTTCATCTTCCCCACCTCTAATGCAACTTGTGCCATGCATGGTTATTTTGTACTGCTTTGCTCCTGCTTCATTTCTTTATTACTTATATGTGTAGCTTTCTTTGTAGTGTGCGCACTAATTTCGTTTTCTTCCAGGAAACTGTTAAAAAGAATTACGAACAGTTCCTTTAAATAATAACAGTAATGAATGAAATTGCTGTAGTTAGAATCAAAATAGCACAATTATACCAAAGCGACCCTATTGGGAAGATGCCATGTTATCCAACAATACAGCACGGATTCCTAGATTCTTAGAATCTGAATCATTGATAGTCTTAACACTCCAGTCAATATCGTCTGGTAGATAGTGAATCTGAGAAAGAGGAGGAGGAGGAGGAGGAAGGGTCTGAGACCAACTCAAGCTACTTTGGAGAGTTCACGGACACCTGACTCATTGGAAGAGACAGTAATGCTTGGAAGGCAGTGGGAAAAGAAGAAGAGAGATGGACAGGCTCAGCCAAGGCTGCCCTGACTTTGCAAGGCTGGAGCCGGGCGCTTGGATGGCTCTCATCTGGAAGTCCAAACTGGCTTGAGGGCACAAAATAAGAATATGAAAGAGGAAATCATGCAGGAACTTCTCCCCAAATGACTTTCCTGAGGCCATCATACTTTGGGCGCTCCTACTTGCTAGAGTCACCAGGAGTCAAAGACAACCTGATGGCACACAACAGCAACAGCAAAATAACAGGAACAAGGTTTAATGTGGTTTATAAGAGCAGTTATAATGGTAAGAGCAGTTTGACACTGGAATCCATTGCTGCCTGGGAGTGTGGTGGGGCATCCTCCTTCTTTGGAGGTTTTTAAACAGAGGCGGGCTGTCTGTATGTCCAAGGGAGGGCTTCGATGGTGTCTTCCTGCATGGCAGAAGGGCGTTGGACTAGAGGGCCCCGGGGGTCTCTTCCAGCTCAAAGATTCTGCATCTTTAAAGGTGTGAAGCCCAGAGCCCTGGCACCCATTGCTATGGAGTCTGGCCCCAGATGTTTTGGAAGAACTACCAGCCTGCTCGCTTCTTCCACCTCTGGCCAAGAGAGGAATCAGGGCCACCATTTCAGTAAGGCCTTTGACAAAGTTCCCCATGACATTCTAGCAACGAAGCTAGTAAAATGCGGGCTGGACAGGGCTACTGTCAGGTGGATCTGTAACTGGTTGACTGACCGTTCCCAAAGGGTGCTCACCAATGGCTGCTTTTCATCCTGGAGAGAAGTGACTAGTGGGGTGCCACAGGGTTCTGTCCTGGGCCCAGTGCTGTTCAATGTTTTCATCAATGACTTGGATGAAGGAGTAGAGGGCATGCTCATCAAATTTGCAGATGACACCAAATTGGGAGGGGTTGCTAATACGCCAGAGGACAGGATCAAAATTCAAAATGACCTGGACAGATTGGAGAGCTGGGCCAAGGCTAACAAAATGAAATTCAACAGAGAGAAGTGTAAGGTCCTACACTTAGGTAGAAAAAATGGAATGCAGAAATATAGGATGGGGGACGCGTGGCTGGATGGCAGTACGTGTGAAAGGGATCTAGGAGTCTTAATAGCCCACAAGCTGAACATGAGTCAGCAGTGTGATGTGGCAGCCAAGAAAGCCAACGCAATTCTCGGCTGCATCAATAGGAGTATGGTGTCTAGATCAAGGGAGGTACTGGTACCACTCTACTCTACTTTGGTTAGACTTCATCTTGAATACTGTGTCCAGTTCTGGGCACCTCAATTCAAGAAGGACATGGTCAAGCTGGAGCAGGTCCAGAGGAGGGCGACCAAAATGGTGAGGGGCCTGGAAGCCAAGCCCTATGAGGATAGACTTAGGGAGCTGGGTATGTTCAGTCTGCAGCAGAGAAGGTTAAGAGGGGACATGATAGCTATGTTTAAATATTTGAAGGGATGCCATGTAGAGGAGGGAGAGGGCTTGTTTTCTGCCGCTCCAGAGACCAGGACAAGGAGCAATGGATTCAAGCTGTAGGAAAGGAGATTCCACCTGAACCTCAGGAAGAACTTCCTGATGGTCAGGGCTGTCCGGCAGTGGAATCTGCTGCCTCGGAGTGTAGTGGAGTCTCCTTCCTTGGAGGTTTTTAAGCAGAGGCTGGATGGCCATCTGTTGGGATTGCTTTGAGGGTGTTCCTGCATGGCAGGGGGTTGGACTGGATGGCCCATGTGGTCTCTTCCAACTCTACATTTCTATGATTCTATGATTCTGAATTTCCCATTCTACTCAACGGGAGACTCAGGCTCAAGACGCAAGAAGGAGCAGGCTGGCAGTGAGTCGCTCCAAGCCAAACTGGTCTCTTTCCCGAAACACCTAACTGGGATCCAAATCTTGTGCTTTGTGCACAGCCCCAGCAACTGCACAACTACAGTGAGATGGTGTGTGTGCGTGTACGTGTGTATTGGGGAATGAAAGGAATCTTTTCAAATAGCTCCATGCACGCCCTGCTTGTTTGTCTTGCAGAAAGCTGCACTCTGCATTCTGCACTCTGATTCCTGCTGGCTCAAAAAGAAAGCCCCCACCCCCCGCCAGGCTCTGGATGGGGATGAGGAAAGATCATGCCCCCTTCTCCCCCTTCCCTGCTGCCATTGCTGGCATGGCCTTGCCATTCTTTGCTTTGCAGTCCTCTCCCTCCCCCCAAAGGCCTGGTAACCCCTCTCTGGATTTTAGGGCAGTGCCACCCTTGGTTCCCTCCCTGCAGGGCTCCTGCCTCCCATCCAACTTCAGCGGGGAGGGGGGCACCTGCCAGCCTGGCATGTAGCAGGGTTCCTCCGGCCCCTCCTCCCCACGCAGCCAAGCATTTAATGGCTGAGTCTTTCCAGGGACGCACGCAGCCAATTAAGCCGACCCTCTGCCTTCCCCGACTCACTGCCATTTATGACCCTCCATTTCCAATGGCAACACAAATATTAATTACAACACACAAACTTGCATTAATGTAACACCAAGGTTATTCATTAAACACTGAGGAGTCAAGCAATAAAAACGCATGGGGTCTCACGCATGTTAACAAAGAGGACTCAATGTGCTTTGTGGTGGGGGGCTTTCAGAGCTGTGCCGAGAGAGAGAGAGAGAGCGAGAGAGAGAGAGAGAGCGAGCGAGAGTGGAGCTCATGGGGAGGGGGCCTTGCAGGAAAGGGGCTGGGCCAACAGGCCCCCCGCTTGCAACAGCCGCTGCCACACACCCTGCCTGTGCTCCTGAGGGGACCCCACACAGCCCCTCTTGGGGTTCCCTGCCTCCCAGCCTGGCTCCACACAGACCCTTCACTTCAGCTCACACGCCCTTCCTTCCGAGGGACAAAACACTGGAAAGGATCAAGGAAAGGGCCACCCGGCTGGGTGGTGACTGGCAGCCTCCCTGCCGCTGGGGGCAGAGACTGTGCTCTGGGCCATAGTCAGAACTTTAAAGGAGCTCTCCGAGGCTCTGAACCCTAACCCCAGGAAAAGCTCAGCACCTTGCCCAAAGGGCTTAGTCCAAACATTTAGTGAGCTGTCCAAGATGGCAAACCACATTCTGAAGAAAGGACGGCTGAGATAAAAAATTCAGACTAAAACCAAGAGCAGATTCACCACCAAACCCATGGACCCGGAAGCCCCCGGCCAGCCAGCCCTTTTCCCAGCCAGCTCTCTCAGAGGCTCCTCCTTCGCTTGCTCGCTTTCTCCTTCAGCCACCCTCCTTCTAGGCTCTTTTTACCCCTCCTGTTTTATAAAACCCGGCAGCCAAGCCATGGCACACTCCCTCTCCTGAGGGCAGCCACGTCTGATGGGCAGCCACCTTGGCCCTCCTCTGAATGGGTCACCGAAGAAGACCCCCATTTCCTTCAGAGCAGGCCCCTCCAGAGATGTTCCAGCTTTTCACGCAAAACCAAATCAGAGAAGAGACTTAGAAAGAGATGCCAATGGCAACTGCTAGCCTCCAGCTGGAGAAGGCCTCAGTGAACCAACAGCTAGATCATACGCCAACACTTATGTAAATTCTTCTGATTCCTCGGGCCTACTCTAGTGGGGGCTAGCAATCGGTTTCCGTCTCACTCTTTTAAAAAAGATGCCCCTGCTCAGCCACTGGTGCCAACTGTGAACCTCACGGTTCCCCCAGGAAGCGCCGATGGGTGGGGGCTACACACTGGGGGCTGCCCTGCTGGACCGAAGGAGGGGCTGGTGTGGGGCTGTGCAGCCCGCGCTGTGGAGCCTCAGCCAGCCTCTCCTAATCGAGGCCCCAGCCGACATGTGTTCCAACATCGCCTGCACCACTTAGGAGCAGCGCAGCATCAGGCCCAAGGCGGTGCAGCACCAATAAGCTTTCAGCTCAGGTTGCAAAGTTCAGCCCGTTAAACACAGTCAGTCCTCACCTCCCTGCAATGAGTAATGATGCAGAATACCATTTAGAGAGATAAAAACCCTTTTTGCATAGGAATTAGCACCCTCGCCAGATCGTCTTCTGTGCGGTGACCGGGGGTGTTGCTCTGCCAATGAAGTTATGGCTCCAGGTGTTTCTCTCTAGTGCTTTGATTTGCTCAGGTTTCTGGAGGATTTTGAGCTGAGTAAGGAACCTTGACTGTTCTTGATCTACTGGCGTGCAGAGCGTGCCCACAGACCCCTTTTCATCAGCAAAGGGACAGCCAGGCAAAGAAGCACGGGGCACCCAAGGACTCCATGCTTTCCCTCCTCATCAAAAGGCAGCTCTTGGAAACCCTGGGTGTGCAGCCACACAAGCACATATTGGCTCACTCACACAACAAAGACACACACACACACACACACACACACACATACACACACGGAGGAGGAGGAGGAGGAGGAGGAGGAGCAGAACTTTCCACCAACACCCCCAAAGCCAAGCAAAGAGACACCGAGCCATTCCACAAGATGCCTCCATACAGCCACAAAAACCTGTCTCAGCAGCAACATCTGAGGGAAAAGAAGAGCGCTCCTTCCATCAGGTGTCCCTGCCTTCTCTGCTCTCACCTGCAGGGGAGGCTAAAGGGGCAAGAGGCCAGGGACGGGGTGGATCTGGGGCTCACGGCAGCAAAGCCCCAGGACTCATTGGTGAGCTCTGGTCTCATCTGCCTCCACCCCTTGGACTTCCCCATTTGCCCCCTCTGAGCTGAGCTGAGTCTCTCACCACAGCTGGGGGCAAAATGGATTTTCACAGTAGTGACGGGCTACTGTGAGCTATGTCTGATATCATTCTAAGTAGTTCGGAGTGGTTTGATTTCCACTGGGCAAGACCCATTAGCTTAACAAAAGACCTGCTCCTGGTGGAGCTGAAAACTGAAGGAAATCACCCACCTTCACACGTGTGTGTATACGCCTGTGTGTGTGCGTCAAAACAGCTGCCTGAACTTTAGGACCCGCCTTGGGGGTGTTGCTGTAGAGACAGTCACACTGACATCTGAGGGCTGCAAGATTTTCAAGTAGCAAGTCAAGACTGATCGGGATGTGAGGCAGGCTTTTATCAGCCTCTGCTGGAGTTTTGTTGAGGGGACTCTTGGGAGATTTCTGGGCTATTGCAAGGTCTCAGATCTCATAGGAGCCCCAAACCTCTGGAAACCTGGAAAGGGGAGTTTTCATGCTGCCAGGCCAAGGGCACTGCCTAGCCTGATATGCAAAGAGCAGGTAGTGGCCACGCTCATAACAGACCTCCCCCCAAAAATTGGTGTGCAATTTGGTTCTGGATGCCTCTTTCTCCAATACCTACAAATGCAGTGTTCTGGTGTCCCCTTTAGTGCTCATATAGGACAAGCCTTCCGAACCTTAAATAAGGTACAGCCTTTGCAATAAAACATATCCAAGGTAGCCATGTTGGCTGTACAGCAAAACACAGCAACATCCACAAAACAGTGCATAACATCTTCACAAATTGTAAACCTGCGACTCTAACATCATCATCATTTTTTTTCCTTCTCTTGTGTGACTTTTAACACCTCTGCTTGACGAAGAGGCCAGTGGAGCACCAAAAGCTTGCATGGCATATTTTGGGCATTTTTGGTTGCCCCAATAAAGTACCTTTGCCATGAGAGATACCTGGCAACCCTGTGAAGGCCGGCAGTTCCCAATCCGCCACTGCGTCTCCATGAAGGGCTAAGGCTGCCCATAATGGTCATCCTGCCTCATGCTAGCAGGCCAGCGGGAAAGAAACCGGTGGAAGCTGTCCTCCGTAGAGGAGCCAAAAAGAAGCTCAGCACCTGTCCATGCCCCCTCGGTGGCAGGGCAGGATGAAGCCGCTGCTTTCCATTTAGCTGGCAAGGAGGCTCAATCCCTGCAGCCCACAGAGGCCCGAACACGTGGAGGAGAGGGGAACGCAGGCCAGGCGGCTCCAAGCTCTTTCCAAATAGTTCCCCAAATCACTGCCCATCTTCTGCCTTCTTACTCCCCGGGGGGAGAGGAAGGGGTTCTGTTCCCATACACCCCCTTGCAGCCACCTCCTTCAAGGCAGCCAATAAAACTCTAATGAAGCCGAGTGGCTTACGAGTGTTAAATGTACCCGCTGAGACACCCTGGGAGAGGCTGGGATTTGTTTAGTTCAAATAACTAGATGGGGAATTAGCCAGGAGGCGAAAGCAGCTGACTTTGCATGCAGAAAGGGAGGTGGATCAATGCCCAGGCTGGTGTCTCCTGGGCAAGAGACCCTTGTTCATCAATCACAGGGTGGCTCTGGAGGGGGGGAGAGGGAGAGGGAGAGGAGCCATCTTGAAGCCATCACACAGAGATGGGGGAGGGGAGAGAGAGAGAGAGAGAGAGAGAGAGAGCACCCCTTGTGCTTGGAGGAAAGGGTTCCTGGTGCACAGACGTGGGTGCAAAGGAAACTCTCAGTGGGAGACACCCAGGGCGGTGCTCCCGGGTGAGGCCCCTTCCCATGCAGGTTGGGCCAGAGCGGGAGGCCAGATGGGGCCCTTGGACATTTGGCTTTCTTTGCATTGGGTTCTCCCGTCAGACGTTCCCTGTCAGACTTTTCCCTGGTGGTGAGAGAATGAGAGTTTTTGCACATTTTCTGATGATTTTTCAGGAACTCTTTTTTTGGGGGGGGAGGGTGTCCTGACTAGGAATTAGCTCAGCATTTGACTATGGATTCACTTGGGTCTTCTCTAGCTGGGGCTAAGCAACATGATTCCAGCAAAAGTTTTATGTGCAAATGAATTTCTCCACACACACAAGTCCTGAGATGTGAAAAACTTTGCAGGCATCAATCGGTTTCTCAAAGGGGTGCATCCCAGTACATCAAAGGACTCTTTCTCATGGTGGGAAAGACAATTTTGTAGCTGGGGTGGCCTCTTTTACACCCCTGTCTGAGAGAGGCTGCTTCAGCTACTGAGGGCTTTCCTCTCCACTGTATGGCTGTGCATGGAAGGGGAAGGGCGAGGAGCCAACTGTGCACCAGGGATGGAGAGGAACTTTCCCAACTCTGGCTCTTCACCACCAGCTTCTCTGCTCTTCCAACCTCTGCTGCCCCCCTGCCATGCCCACAGCTCCCCCTGTACTATGCAGACCACTTTCCCCTTTCTCCCGCCACTCCCAGGCAAGTGCCAAATGAGCCCAAATGTAACTTTCCAGTGCTTTTTTACTAATCCTCCAGGGATGGCATGTGGCTCAACGGATGTGTACTGCAGCAGGGGGGTGACAGTGCTGTGCTATGGCACCCCGAGGTGCGCGATAGACAACAAGAACCTCTGACTCCCGACAGTTTAACAGCTGCAGCCTCAAAAAGAGGGACGCCTGCCAGTAGCGCTTTCTTTGCAGCAGGGGATTCTTGTATGTGGGAACGGGCTGCCAGCTCTGTTCCCTGCTGAAAACAACCCCCTGCACTGAATCTGTCCTCAAAGGCAGGCTTGTCCTCCAGCTCCCGGAGTATATCTCCCCCCTAGTCTCAGCCACCATTTTGTACCTAATTCCAGTGAGTGGGGCTCAGGGTTTCATTTAAAAACAGCAACAGCCTGGAACTGCCCCCCCCCCACATCCATGGTGTGCGTGAAGGGACTCGGCACCCCCTGCTGCAGGAGGTTTAAAGAGTGAATTGCCTCCCTTCTGATTGTCCCCAAGAATGGGCAGGCAGCCAGTGGCAGCCGTCTTATCCCGGAGAGAGTTGCTCCCCGTAGTGGGCACCCATGGCCCCAATCCTCTTGCCAACACCTTTGCATGAAACCAAGGATCCCAGGCCATCTTCAAAGGCCGCTCCCTCCCCCTCCCCAAATCCATTACCACACTGCAGTAATCTAACAAGGAAGCCAACCACGGACTATTTGGGGTAGTCGTCTCGCTTGTCACAGTGAGTGTGAAGTTCTGAGGAGCCCTCCCCACCAGACTGGCCTCCTGAGGACTGATGGGGACACTCTGCCCCCACCACCAACAGCCTTTGGGGCCTGAATGCTTCTGCTGGCAAGGCGACTGCGAGGGGAGGCAGTGTCCTTAACTCAGACTCCCGTTGTTGCAGTTGCCATGTGCCTTCGGGCTAATGCCCACAGCCAGATACACCAGGTGGAGACGGATCTCTGCCTTCCTCCGAGACCAAGAGAACGGGCAAAAGCCCCCAAGTGGAGTTCCAAGGCCGAGTGAGAATCTGTCCCTGGGTTTTCTGAAGTCCAGCACTCATCCTACTCCTCTACAAAAATAGGGTTTTCTTGATAAGGAGAGTGCCACCATTGCTTTCCTCTGAGGCTGAGACAGAGTGTGGCTTCAAGGTCACCCTGCAGGTTTCTGTGGCTAAGCTGGACTGTGAACCCTGGAAACCCAGTCCACCAACATGCTCCCTCCCTGGCCTCCCCAGTTTGTCCCAAGTGTCCACCATCAGCTGCCAACCTTGGGAACCGTGCCTGAGCCAGCAGGCCCGTGCCTCAACAGCTTTGATTTGGGCTCGGCAAACCAGCCTCTGGTACACTGTGGCCTCACTGTGGTCCAACCCAATCCGGGGTGGGGTGCTTGGGATTCTCAACTAGAGAGCGCCCAGGTGCTTTTGCCCCAAGAGACAGCAGGGAATTCTAAGTCCTTCCCCAGACTACAGCTCCCAGGATTCCCTGCCGCAGCTCCCACTGATCAGTAACAGCTGTGTAGATGCCGTGTGGGTGACACACTGTAGGACTCTGATCCGCCTTGTAGGCTCCGGAGAATAATTGAGAGAATAACTCACAGAATCCTGTTGGTGTCTTATGGGAGGGGAGGGTAATTCCCCTACAGAAGCAGTTGGACATTTGTCACACAGAGCTCCCCACTTACTTCAGCCCCACACTATTTCGGCAGCTGTAGGAACCCCCCCCACTGCATAACACAGCAACCCACTGCAACCAAGCAGGCGCACAGGGCTTTAAAATCTGCTGTGAATTCTCGGTGTGCTCTTCTCCTGTTTATGTTGCCAAATAAATTCTTTAAGGAAGCTGGCATACTTCACAGGAGAGTTTGTTGAGGTAAATGCTTGCATTTACATAAAATGTGACTGGCGATTGTAATGTTGAAGCCATAAAGGGCTGTGGGGTTTATGATCCATCCCGGATGCTTGCAGGGATTTAAAATCTGGCTGCAGGGAGTGGGGGGGAGGCAATGGGGAGCAGAAACTCCTCCAACATGATTTACCAACGTGACGCAGATTCCTCAGGGAAGGACAACTGGAAGACTTACAAAAATAGCCATTTCTGAAGTCCCCCCCCCGCGCCTGCCCAGCCCTCTCTCCATCTCTCTCTTCCCAACTGCACATGCTTTCTCCAGTTTTCAAGCACTTTTCTCCTTTTAAAGAGTTTTCCTTTCTCCCACTTCTACTTTTGAGATAAAGCACGCAAATAAAGAGAACTGCCAAGCTTAGAGCTGGATGGAAATAAAAGCCCCAGATGAGCAAACCAGAGGAAGATATGGGGGAGGAGGGAGGGATGGGGCCGAGGGAGCCTCTGCACCAAACAATTCAGCCTCCCAGCACTGATGTTCAGATTCCGACGTGCTTCCGGCAGCCAGCCCAAGGGGGTGCAGAAGAATGTAGCAGTGCTACAAGGACCCCAGTTTAGCTAAAGACTTCAAAGATTCTCTGGAGATAATCCTCCCAAGCACCGCTGCTAAAATAGACTATAAAAATGTACAAAATCCACACTGGGCCCCCAGGGAGCAGTTTCCTGTTCAAGGCAGAATACCCAAAGCAGCCCAAAGACGGGGAAAGAGGGAAATCACATGCCAACTCTCTGTTTTCCCCTCTACAAGGGATCCCCCCCCCAAGAGATCAATGGGACATCCTCAAGGCAAAGAACTTGGAGGTGCCCAAGCACAGGGTCCCTTGCCCTGGTCCTGGGTGCCAGTCGCTGTGCATGCATGTTGGAAGACTGTGGTTGTCTTGTGAATGTTTAAGTTCTCCAAGCAGCTGGGCCTTTTTGTCCAGTGCAAAGGTCAGAGGTCACATTCCAGCAGATGCACACAAGAGCAGCCTATGGTCCCCGTTTGGAGGAGGAAAAGTTGCCTCTACTGTGATGACCTGGAAATAGGATGGAAGGGTGTGATCTAGAAGTAGGGGGCATAGTTTTCTCCTCACTTGATCTTCGGTCCAAATCACCAGTTTTATACATCCAGGGCTGGTTTGGAAGGCAAGATCAGGCACAGCCCAATGCTCTTCCAGCACCCCCCGGAAGGGGGGCACAGAGAGAGAGAGAAGGGGGTTGATTTGCCCTGGGCCAAAGGAGAGGGATGGATAGACAAATATCCGCTGGATCTGACATGGTTTTTTGGCCACCAGGCCCAGATGGCAATCCTGGGGTGGTGGTGGTATATGTGGACAGCAGGTATCCTCATGCCAGGTGGGATGCAAAAGGAGATACGTTGGTCACTGTGGGCACACCAATGTTACAGCCCTTCGGGAAGGTTCCCAGTGTGAGGAGACCAAAGGGTGTTTCCCTGGGCCAGAAGTCCATGGGTGCTGTCTCCAGCAGGGGCGCCATGGCTGGAACGGGGCAGGAAAGCTGGGCAAAGTCCACGACCAGGTGGGGGCCGTGGAGGGGGACATTCCTGGACAAATGCCAAGACCCAAGGAAAACTGTGGGCACGAAGCAGCAGCGACGATGGATTAGCACTGCGGAATGAAGGTTGAAACTTGGGATGTTGGCTGGATGGTGGAATAAATTGCCAAGGAAGCTTTAGGGGTCATTGGGGACTCTGAGTAATGCATCACAAAGAGGATAGAAAAGCAGGCTTCAAAGGAGATTGTAATATATGGTGCGCTGCTGCCTATTTATGTAGTGCCAGCAAAATTATAATATCCAGAGTGAATGCTCGAGGAAGTTTGACAGTGCATTCTGCCTCAAAATTTGGTGTGAAAAGTCTTGCGGTTCATTCATGCCCAGACACCCTTCTCAATTCATTGAAAGCACTTCAAGCAAAAATCATTTGAAAGAAATTACCAGTGCACCACACGACCAGTGGGGGGAAAAGAATGTCCCACACGAGCCTCCCCAGCTCCGAAAGCAATAAGAATTTCTGCTGAAGCGCACAATATAATAACTCAGGGAAAAAAGAAGTCCCCATGACAACAAGAGAAAGGAGAGAGAGAGAGAGAGAGAGAGGGAGCCATGCAGCACAAAGGAGTCAATCCCTCTCTGTACAAGGTGTCTCCAATTTGTGTGTCTGCAGCTCCTCATTCGGAGAATCAAAGGCCAGGCAATCAAAGGCCGACACTTTCCAGGGTTCTCCCAGAAAGGGGAAGGGGGACAGGGGAAAGAGCTTCTCCTGACGGCCTCTCCCTCCACGACAGGACATTAAGGGAGGAAAACAGAGGGGGCAACTCTCTCTCCAGCCTGAGCCATGGGGAGGTGGGGAGGCACAGGTCCTCTCCAAAACAGACCGTTGTGGCTTTGTTGACAGTTGGAGGCCAAGCTCATCGGCAAAAGGCAGGGAAGCAGACCTCCACCCCAGAAGAGGCAGGCAACGACACAGGTGGCTGGACTCAGTCACAGAAGGCACGGCTGCTCTCCTTAAGTTTCAAGACCTGAGCAGGGCTGTGGATGACTTCTGCAGAATAGGACTTTTTAATCACATCTTGTTTTCACACCTTGATCCCATCCAGGAGAAAGGCAAGGTATATATTCAAGATTAAACACACACACACACACACACACACACACACACACACACACACACAACCACAACTTATGCAGATCTCTCCTTCAGAAGACTACCAGAAGTCAACTTAATGGCACACAACAACAACTACACACACATACACACACTTGTAGAACATCACAGTCACCTAAAAGACCAGAGCTTGCCATATCTGAGAACGGCACTTCTTAGCAAGATCTCTTTGAGGTTTTTAATTCCAAGAGTTGTCACAAAGCTCACCTGGATAGCACCAAACAACAAGGACAAGCCAACCCCTCAAACAAGGAATGTAGCCGAAGGACCATCTCTCCCCCCACTCCCTGCCACCTCAGCCCAGCTCCCAAAAGGACAGCAGGCACCCAGATGCCTCCAGGAAGCTCAGAACAAGCCAGACGGACCACAGAAACTTTCCCTTGAGGCCCACCCATGTCCTGTTCAGAACCACGCTACTCCTAAATGTGGAGGCTCCCTTGCGGTACCACAAGTGTCCCAGAAGAGGAGCCTGGGGAAGGTCCAGCTACTTCCAAATCCTTTCTCCTCTCACTCAGTGACCATCGAGATGCCTCCAGGAAGCCCACAAGCAAAACAAAGAAGGCAATGGCTTCCCCCTCCCACATTGTGTCTCCCCAGTAATGTGTACTCTATAATAACCAGGATGCTTATAGCCATGATGGCTAGTAGCCATGATTGCCCATGAATGTGTTTGGTCTCTCTATAAAGCCATCCAAATCGGCAGCCAACTCTACATCTTACACCCTGTGCAAAGGACTCACAGGATGGCTGGCCACTCTGGAACTGTGGGGCGAGGCATCCAACTTCAGGGGTCTACCCTCAGTTTTAGCAACAGCTCTTTAGCCCCTTCTGGATGCACAGGAGCGCCCTGGGTGCTGAAATTAGATTGGGAACAGAATTCAGCTCTTGGACAGCTCCCCTGCAACCAGGAGGAGTTTTGGAGCCGCATCGGTTAGAGCCAAAAGAGATGCCATTAAAACTGAAGGTGGATTCACACACACACCCCCAGGCCAGAGCCATCAGTGACCCTGAATGTCCCACCTTCAGCGAGTTACCTTATTAGGTTCTAGTGTTGTGGAGAGAGCGAAAGGAGAGAGAAAAGAAAGGGGGGGGAGAGAGAGAGAGAGAGAGAGAGAGAGAGAACGGTGCTTCAGCTTCCTCCCGCCTTGCTTTGGCTGCCCTTTTCTGACCCTTCTCTAGCTCTGCAGCAGCCTCTCTGAGATGAATTTCAAGTGTGACCACACCACAGATTTGTGTACAAGCATAACGACGCTGACAGTTTTATTCTCAATCCATATCCTAATAACCCCTAGCATGAATTTACCTTTTCTGTCGTCTGCCACACACTGACCCAGTGTTTTCATCTGGAGCCGTTTGCCTTGACCCCGAGCTCTCCTTGGCAATCCGTCACAGGCATCGCTGGGCCAGAGAGCTGGAAGCATGGCCATGCCGGGGCAGACAAACAAACCATTCAGCAACCTGACTGGAGATTCTGTCTCGTGGCACGGATCATTCATAAATAATCCGGACAAGGTGGGAGGAACATCCCTTGCCATCAGAAACAAGGTCTGGTATGTCTGGGGTGGGGGGGTCTCAAATGGGGATGGGAATCATGTGTCCCTCCTGAAGCTGCTGAACTGCAGCTCCCAGCATTCCTCACCATTGGCTATACTGACAAGTATGGTTAATGGGAACTGCAGTCCAGCAACACCTGGAGGAGCACACTGTTGCCCTCTCCCACCTGTCTAAAGCACCTGGTGGACTTCTGTGATAGACCTTTGCCAGGCCTGGGCTTGGTCATTCTCTTGGTGGGAGACATCACAGGAAGGAATCCCAGTGTGGCCAGCTCCAAACTCTTCAGGTAAAGCCAGGATCCACCTGGTTTTGGCTACAGCTATATCAGCACAGCCCAAAAGTCACCCACTGGCTTGCCTCCAGTCACCAGAAAAGAGAGGAAACTGATGGAGGTGCAAGAGGAGAGTGCTTTACAGAGCTTGGTCAAAAATCAATTCCACTTTCTTGGAAATCAGGTCCCATGCTTTCTTCCACTCCTTCCTCTGTGTTTTCCCAGAGTTCAGTGGCCACCACTGCCCAGGGCAGACCCTCCACCCACAGAAACTGCCTCATCTGCTCATATCTCAGCAAACCTTCTTCAGCCTTGGAACAGGGGAGCGCCTCACCCTGCCGACCTCTGTCATCCCGCAACCTGTTCCTGCTCTCCACATGAGGAAGAACAGTGGGATCTCAGGGGCCCTGCTCAAATGAAAACCCAGCACGCAAACAGGAACTGTCCCTCTCCAGAGACATTGCCCTCTGTGTGAGGAAAGCAACAACAGAAGAAAGCAGGGTGAGGCCCTCCTCTGCTCGTGTGTTGAAGAAAGCAAGTTGGGTAAGGCCCAAACAGAGTAAGAGAGGGAGTCCCTGGCACGCTGGGCTAAGCTGGGAGAGGAAGGAAATTTCCACTAAAGGCTGGGTAGACTTCCTGAAGGAACAGACTGCCTGGAAAGGTGGGACCCTGTCCTTCATCAGAGATTCTGAGGAAGAGGCTGCGAGGTGGCCCTCAACCAAGGGTGCTCTGGGCCTGAGTTTCCTGCATTTGCCAGGTTGATGGTGCTGGTGGACTAGGTCTGATTTGATTTGAGATTGGTCCCATTTTGAGACTCAGCTGACCAGCGCTTGTTCTAACGGTGCAAAATCCTGCAAATTCCAGAAAGAGAAACTACCACCAGAAAACATCTGCAAGAGCCAAGCCTGGAAAGTTTCCCTGGGAACTTTTGATGGCTGCTTGTTTTTCTCCTTTCACAGTCTAGGGTAGGCTCAGCACAATAGACCCACAATGTACAAAGCACCCCTGAAAACAGCTCCCTTTCAGTGAAACAGAGCTCTCAGCAGGAGCCAGGAAAATCAATAGCCCTTTGAGGAGATATAAGCAGCGTGGATGATACAGTTACACAGCACAGAAGACGCACTCACTGAAATGAGGGGGACGGCCAAGGCTGTGGTGGAGTTGAGATCATCAGAAGGAAAAGCCCGATATCCCCTCCCATGCCATTGTAAAATCTGCCCCCAGACTGGAGGCAACCCCATCGGCTGCTCAGCATCACATTCCTTGAACCAACATTCGAAGACTGGCAACTGCAAACGGGCTTGGTTTTCCAGCCTGACCCATAGCCACCCTACCTTGTTATCATCATACCCAAAGTGCATTATTTGGCAAGCCAATGAATAATGAGTTATCCCTGATCGGGAATGTGCACAGAGTGAGGCACTAAGCAGCGGCAACACTTTAGGAGCAGATGGAAGCTAGCTTTCAGGTCATTTAGGATTCTTCTTCTGGATGAAATGCTCAGGCAAAGAGGGTGGGATGATCCTGGGCTGGGTGGTGGTGGCAAAGATTGGAGGGAAGGCACTGCAAATAGTACCTGTAACTTCTTTAGTTAATTTGAGCAAGCAAGGCTGTAATCATGTCACATTTCAAAAGTGATGTTAACAAGTGGGAACCATCTTACAACTGGACACGTAAAAAGCAGCAATTTTCTCATTGCTTTTTTTGCTAGTTACTATTAGAGGCATTTTGAACTGATGTTCCCCAAGTTTTATGGCACTTTCTCATCAATTGCAAGTTATTATTCTCATTTCGGAGGACTGTGAAAGTAATTCAAAGGTATCAAATAACAGAACAAATTATTGAAAATGCTGTTAACATTCACATCAATCTGTTATTTGGTGAGGGGAGAGAGTGATGCTTTATAGCAAGTTGCCTAATGAATTACTTAGAAAAGGTAACTTTCCAAAGCTCCGGTCAAGCAGTCCCAGCACCTGTTCAGTTTTGAAGGGTAGGCATTTCTCAACCGCAGAGTGATGGAGGGATGAGTTTTGGCCACGATGGTTTTGGATGCCTGTTTCTGATGCCTGGAAAAGGGCAGGGAGAGAGGATACCTTGTCCTCAGGGCCCCATCCTGGCAGCCCTGAGGAGGAGGAGGAACCGCACAGCCCCAGCATCTCAGTTTCAGGAGTCTGGAGAAGAGCTCAGGAGGAATATTGTCAGTCAGGAACGACGTGGACTTGGAGCAAGCAGGAAACTGCGTAGGCAGCCGAGCTGGTGGCCTATTTATTATTTCAGTACTGAACAGGTTAGAATTTCCTCCTACACGCACATACACAGAGTGATGATCTTTGGTTAATTCATGGGCTCACCCTGGAGGCAACTCTGAGCAACTTCCACTATTCACTCCCACCCTCACTAAAATCAGAGCAATATCCAAAAGGAATGAGCGAAGACATAGCACCAGAACGGACGACAGTCCAAATGCCACCATCAGCATCCCGAATTCCGAGCATGTAAGCCATTAAACGTACCCCGGACATAGGCACACATGCAGAGTCACACATACACACGAGCCTGGAATGGTTCTGCACACGTTTTACAGAAGACAGCACAAGCAAAGAAACAACCACATCCCTCTAGCTGGTGGAATCCCTTAGAACTGCAAGGTGGCAAGCAACTCTGGACCCAGCACAGTGCTGAATGCGGCAAACTCTTGGACCGTCAGAGAGCTCAGTGACCAGCAGAAACTGAGGGAGACTTTGCTCCTTTCCACCCTACACAGTTACAGCACTTTGACCCCACTTCAGCCACCATGGCTGCACCCAATGCAACCCTGGAACTTGTTGCATAGAAACATTAGCATCCCTCCACAAACTACAGATCCCAGGATTCCACAAGATGAAGCCGTGACAGTAAATGTGAGATCATCCTTTCACTAGAGTGAAAGAAACCTTTTACACAGAGGCTGAATGTCCGCCTGCCACGGGCACTTTAACTGAGGACTCCTGCACTGACAGTAGGGGGTCCGGCTAGATCACCTCTGAGGTCCTTTACAACCGAGCAGTCCTTGAACAGAGCAAGGCAGGGACGTGTTTGCCAAGGACAACAACAGCCTTTTGCCGAAAGATGAGTCTTGCCTCAGGCTGAAGCTATGAGGATCAGAGGAACTCTCCCACTTCCCTGAAAAGACTCTGGCTTCTATAGGAAGGTACAGGCCTGTTCTACCTGCAGAGAAAGGTATCCAACAGTGCCATCATTATCCAGGGCAGAGCTGGGTTGCTGCCCGGTTCTCCTTCATTAAATGGAGTGGAGAGCACAGACCCCCAGTGCCTGCCTGATCACTCAGTGATCTGGGGCTGAGGAGAGACCTCTACCTGCAAATTCCACCCAGTTCTGGAAAAAAGAGAGAGGAAGAGAAAGGAAGAAGGAAAGCCAGGAGCCATGTTTTCATTTCCATTGATAGGGGGCGGAAGGCACAAGCCTCGGGATTTGCGAATCTCTGTTTGGAGCGAGAGCTGAAGTAGGAGTGGCTCCGAATTGGGCTGGACTGAGCTGCAGGGGAGGGAGTGTGCTTTCCCAAACTGCCAAATTGGGCCCTAGGCTGCATCTTGTGGCCACTACATATTCTCCCCCGCCCTGACCCTTGCCTTTGCACCCCAAGGGGTCCTACCTTGCAAGGCAGCAGGTACACACAAGCAGAGGGAGGGGCTCCCCAGGATCCACTGCTATTCCTGGATTTCAGTGGGTGAAAATTGGGCCCAAAGGTGTTACCCTGGGGCTTTTTTCGTGGGTGGGGGGAGTGTCTCAGCTTTCTTCTGTGCCACTGGTTACTCACTTGTGGCTACCTTCCCTCAGAGGCCCGTCTGTGGCTGACAGGACTTCCCGTGAGCAAGGCAACTGCAGTCAGCTTTAAGTTAGGAAAAACAGTGGCTTGATTGGGATCTGTTGCAAGTTTTCCCGAGATGAACAGATGTCTCACAATTTATTACTTATTAATCAAAAGTCTCTGTATCTTGGAAACCTGGTTGGTGATATTGTGGGATAGGTAAAGTGTGAAAAAGAGAGCCAGTGCCATGTAGTGGTTTGAGCACTGGACTGCAGCCCCTGAGCCCAGGGCTCGATTCCTCTTTGCTCGGCCATGGAAACCCACCGGATGACCTTGGGCACCTCACATGCTCTCAGCCCCAGAAAAACTCCCGATAGGGTCACCTTAAGGTCGCCATAGGTTGAGAACAACTTGAAGGCACACAACAACAAATTGTTAGAAACAACTCCACACTGAGTTCCCTTTCTCAAGCTTGTAGGTTTGAATAAGCCAACAATATTTTATCTGCAGCATCATCTGAAATCCTTTCAGGAACCTGCCAGGAGGCCTCTCTGCCTTGTCACCAAGAAGGAATTTGGAGGGGGAGGGGAGGGGAGGTGGGCTCCAGCCAGACCTCCTCAGAAGGACCTTCAGGAGGGAGGTCTGGAGCAGAGCTGCTCTCAGCAGCTGGGGGGGGGGCACTCAGAGAACAAAGCCTCTGCTTTCCTTGTCTGCCCCCCCCCCCAAACATGCATGCATGCCTGGCACCCTTGCCCTCGGGACAGGCGCCGCCTTCCATTAGAAATCCTTGCAAATTCATGGATGGGTTTTCCTCTGAAGCCTGCAGGAAAGACCAAACACTTCTTCATCCAAAGCCACACACTCCAGGAGGGGTGACTCTAACCTGCTGTGAACTTTGTCAGACTAGCCACACAAGGAGCAAAACACAGCCAACACGGGGCTGCCATTAAAGGGAGAGGGGGGAGTAAGGAAATTGCAGGGGAGGAGAGAGGGGCTGGGGGGGGGCAGAGCTCAGAGCCCTGCATTCTTCAGGAGAAATGTAAATGGGACAATCCTGGGATGGTTGGAGGCCTGGTGCCCCTTCCCTCTCCTTTCCTGCCACAAGAGCGCCCACGTAAAGAACTCCCCAAGGCAATGCTTGGATGGGGGGGCAGCACAGCAAGGAAGCCCTGCAAGCAAAGGGATACCCCCACGGGCCTTCAGCCCCAGGCACTGAGCAAGCCCCACGTTAGCTGCAGCAGGGCGTGGGGTGATGGTGTAGGTGGCTGAAGCCAGATCCTTAAGGAAGTCCCCTCTTTTCCTCCTGGAGAGAAGAGGAGGAGGAGGAGGAGGAGCTTCAAGCCCTGTGGCAGAGGTGGAAGCAGAAGCCCCGAATCACTCCACCCGAGCGTTGGCCATCAAGCCCAACCCCTCTGCTCAGAGCAGAGCCTCCATCTAGGGCATCCTCAGCAGCAGGGGGCCGTCCAGACCTCCAGAGAAGGAGCCCCCCACCTCCCTAGGCTGTTGGTTCCATTGCTGAACAATCAAGACGCCCCTTCTAAAGTTCAGCTGAAATCTCCTCTCCTGTAACTTAAACCCATTAGAGGCAGCAGAGCACACGCTGACACCCTCTTCTCTGCGGCCGCCCTGGAGGGAGCTTTAGAGAGAGGGCGGTCGAGTCACCCCTCGGCCTTCTCTCCGCTGAGCTGAACACGCCCCGTAGCTCCTCCAACCTCTCCTCACGTATCTTGTTCTCCACCCCTCTCGTCATCCTTGCTGCCCTTCTCTGAACCTGCTCCAATCCTGAACCTGTTGTTGTGTGCCTTCAAGTCCTTTCCGACCTACGGTGACCCTAAGGCAACCCTATCAAGGGGGTTTCTGGTGCTGAGAGCGTGTGACATGTCCACGGTCACCCAGTGGGTTTCCGTGGCTGAGCAGGGAATTGAATCTTGGTTTCCAGGTCGTAGTAGTCCAGCACTCCAACCACTAGGTTGCATTTCTCTGTATCCTCCTCAAAATGAAGCACCCCAGAACTGAACACAGGACTCCAGACGAGGCTTGACAAGCTCAGAATATGGTGGGACTGTTACTTCCTCTGATGTGGGAACTTTGCTTCAGTTAATGCAGGCTAAGATAGCATTTGCTGCCTTTGCCACAGCATCACATTGCTGGCTTATGTCCAATTTATAATCAACAACAATCCCAAGGTCCTTTTCACAAGTAGTACTACTGAGCCAAGTATCCCCCATCCTATACTTGTGCATTTGGTTTTTGTGATGTAAATGTAGAATTTTGCATTTGTCTCTCTGAATTTTATTTTCAAATCCTGTCCCCTCTCCCACCGGGTCTTTAGCTGGGGATAGATGCTCCCCTCCTCACCAGGCATCCTGCTCTCTGCCCCACGGCTGGCAAAGAGCAAGAGGGCCCACACCGGCGTCCCCTCCTCTTTCTCTTCTCTGGGCCCCCCTTTTCTCTCTCCCCGGATGTTCTCCCGGTGCCTCCAGCTTCAGATCCCATTGCTGAAGCTGAACTCACCCAGATCCCACCTGGTGCGGGGTGTGGGGAAGTGCCCGATTTGCGCGAGGAAAAATCCCCAAGGAGGGGCTGTGGGGTGTTGATTCCACGAAAGGGGCATGCACAGAGAAATCTGCACGCTCCCTCTCCTTCCTGTGTCAGTGGGGCGAAGCATCCACTCCAGATTTTGAGGGAGACCCGGCAGCAGAGGGGGGGTGGGAAGGGAAGCGCCCCCTCCGCCGGCGCCAGGGATGCCAGCGCCCCTCCGACCAGCGCGAGACTCCGGCCGGCAGCAGCTGGGGAGGGCCCCGGGCGAGCTCCAGAGACCCGCGAGCGGACCCGCCGAGAGGCAACCGCGCGGACCCAGTTCGCCTCCCCGGCGCTCCCGCCCGCCCGCCGGCCCGGCACCACAGGCGAGACGCTTTCCCGCCCGCCCGCCCGCCTCCCTTCCCCCGGGCCGAGGGGGTCTCCCAGCCCCTCGCCTGAACGGTCCCAATCCTCCGAGCTGGCAGTCGAGGGGAAGGAAGCGAAGGGAGGGAGGGAACTTTGGGGGTCGTTCCCCGGACAGTGATTTTGCCCACCGGGTGGAGAGAGGGGCCAAGGTTCGGCACCTCTCCGGAGAGCCCCCTGGCCGCTCCTCCGGGCTCTTCCTCCCGGGAGACGGGACCCCGGCGGGGGAGAAAGGCGCCCCCAGGACTCCCAGAGGCCCGCCGCCGCGCCGCCCGAGGCTGGCTCACCTGTACCACGCGAGGCCCTTCTCGTAGTTGCGGTCGAAGAAGTGGGGCTCGGTGCCGACGGCGCGGACGTCCGGGTGGGCCCGGAGCGCTTCCAGGAGGGCGCGGGTGCCGCCCTTCTTCACGCCCACGATCAGCGCCTGCGGGAGCCGCTTCTCCCCGGGCTCGGCCGGGCTCGGCGTCGCCTCCGAGGCCCACGAAGTGGGGACCGAGGAGGAGGGGGCGGCGGAAGGGGGCCCGGGAGTGTTCTCGCCGCCGCCGCCGCTGGGACTCTCCGCCAGGCGGTCGGGCTCCTCGGCGGGAGCAGCGGCGGCCGAGGGCGAGGCGGAGGCGGCGGAGGCTGGGCTGGCGCTGCCGCTGCTGTTGGCGGCGGCGGCGGCGGCGGCGATTCGCGGCGCGCCGGGAAGGGCCGTGGAAGGGGCTGGCGGCGGCGGCGGCGTCAGGGGCGTCCGGATCCCAGCGGGGCGTGGGGAGGCGGCGGCGGCAGGGTCCCTGGGCAGGGGCGGCGCGGAGGGTCCGGCCTGGGGGGCGAGCGGGGAGCGGCGGGCGGCGCCGGGCGGCCCCCCCATGAGGCTGTAGCACACGTAGGTGAGGCAGAGCGAGAGGCTGCACATGCACAGCAGTTTCCGGCCGCTGCTCCCGGTGCTCCGGGGGCGGCGGGCGGGGAGGCCCCCCTTAGGCGATGCCGCCGCTCCTACCACCGCCGCCGCCGCCGCCGCCGGGGGGGCCATGCCGCCTGCCCGCCGCCTCGCCCAGCCCCGGCCGCATCCTGTCAGCCGCCCGCCTGCCGCCGCCGCCGCCGCCCACGACCCCCGGGCGGCCCCCGCTGCTCCTGCCGCTGCTCCGACTTCGGCTCCGCTGGCTGCTGCGGCTCCCTCCGCATCGGACACCGCCGGCGACCCGCCGCCGCCACCGTCCCCCCGCCGCCGCCGCCGCCGCCGCCGCCGCCCGGGGGGAGCCCCGCATGGCACAGCCGCCCGCCCGCCCGCCCGCCCACCGGCTCCTGCCGCTGCCCCGGAGGCCTCCCTTGGCCAGGCGGCGGGGCCGGGCGACCCGGAGCCGCCGCCGCCGCCCCTGGCCCTGGCTCTGCCGCTGCCGCTGCCGCCGCTCTGGCTGGTCTTCTCCCTTCCCGCGCCTCCGACCGAGCCAGGCAGCGAGGGAGTCCCCAGCTAAACTTTCTGCCGGATGATGCCCAGGCGGCCGCGGGGGCGGCGGCGGCGCAGGCGAGGCGGGGCGGGACGAGGGGCGGAGAAGCCGCGCGGGGCGGGGGGAGGAGGGAGGCACTGCGAGGGGCGCGGGGCGGCGGCGGCGGCGGCGGCGGTGCGCTGACGCCCGGTCAGCCGGCTGGCTCGGGCGGACGGGTGGGCGGGGCAAGGAAGGAGCGCGCTCCCGCGGCAGCCCCGCCTTCTCCAGCCACCGGCGCGGAGGCCCCCTCCCTGCCTCGCTGCTTTCACGCGGGGAGAGCGGGAGGGAGGGTGCCGCGAGAGGGTCCCTGAGCACGTGCCAAGTGCCGTTCAGTCTCTCCTCGCCTTCTCAGGACGGATCGCGGAGACCCGAAAAGCTCAAGCGGAGGGAAGGGGTGGTGGAAGAGGACGCATCCTTCTCTCTGGCGGAGGACAGCGTGGAGGCCTGAGCCGAGACCCCCTCCCCGCGCCTATCTCAGGCCCGCAAACCGAGGCCACCCACCTCGCGAGGAGGACGAAACGCCCTCCTTCCCCCTCCCGGGGCCAGCTTCCCCTCCCCTCTCGGACCACCCTCCCTCCATGCTGCCCCCTGAGGACCCCACAGGCAGAAGCCTCTCGCTCGCTCGCTCCCCGCTTTCCCGGCGGTGCCTGGGGAGGGCGGGCGGGGGGCGGCAGCGGCGAGAGATGCGGCCCAAAGCGCAAAAGTTCCCATAGCGAGCCCCTCCCTGCCTCCCTCCCTGCCTCCGCTTCCCCGTGGCCCAAGGGGTCTCTCTCCGCCTCGTCCCCTCCCGTCGTTTCCCTCCTTTCGGGGGCGGGGCGGAGGACCGGGATCCTTGAGCTCCGCGCTTTGGAGGCGACGGGGGATCTGGGCCGGACGGACTCCGACAGGCCTTGGACTTGGGGGCGCCCACCTGGGGGGGCTGACCCTCCGGGCCCTCTTCGTCACTCCCCGCCTTCCAGGAGGACGCGGCGGCGGCGGCGGCTTGTTCCGCTGCCGGGCGGGAGCGGGGGCGGCTGCCAGTGGAAGCTCGCTGCTGCTCCCAGCTGGACAAGCGGCGCCTCGGCCCGGGAGGGCGCGTTGGGGGGGGGCGCGGAATGAGGGTCTCTCGGGGAGGGGGAGTCCGTGCTGTCACTGGAGGTGGAGGTAGTGGGGGGGGGAATAGCACACCCAGGTGCACCCCGCCGCGCAGCCCTGGCGTGTCGGCTGGTGTCGGGCGGCCGAGAGAACCAGAGCGGGCAGGGCAGCGGGACGGAGGGAGGCGAGGCGAACAGGGCAGCGGTTGTGTGTGAGAGGGAGAGTGCGCGGAAAGGGGCGCTGTGCCCTTAAGGGCCCCCTCCTCTGCCTTCCTTCCGGCGGGTGACGAATCCAGTCTCAGTGGGGTGGTTCCCGCGCGGGCCGCGAACCCGGGGAGCTGTCCGAGGTGCTGCCCTGGACGGCGCGGCTTCAGCACCTTGGAGAGACCCACCTCCCGGCGGACTCCGGCCGGGCCTTTTCCGGTTCCGGCGCGGCCCCGGCCCTAGATGTGGAGAGGCCGCGCTGCTCAGCTTTGGGCAGCGGGGGCTCCCGTGGTGGGGCGGGGACCTTTGGCGGCACTCTTTTGGGGCGGGCAGCGGGGACTGCCTGGGGCTTGGCAGCTGGTTTTTAATCCACCCCTGTTGCTGTGGCTCAGCTCTCGAGTGGCTTTTCCACATCTGGGCTTTCTTGAAACCGCAAAAGAATAAGGGGGCCTCTGGGCATGTGAAGGTTGCCGGGGCGCAAAGGCAGCTGTTGTGTGTGTGTTGCCTCCAGAGGAGGGGCTTTGAGATCCTTAGAGAAGAGGCCCTGCCCTTTTCCTCAACCAAGGACAGTGCGGACAGCCGCGAGAGTCAATCAGGAGCCGAGAGCATTCAGCCCACAGCCAGACACAGACGGGCCTCGATTCGCAGCCGTTTGGGGAGGGCGCCTGTGTCAGCAATCCAAACCAAACTGTTTTGGCTCAGAGCAACTTTCCCCCTCCCACAACCAGGCAGACTGTTCCATCCCACCTGTTTCTCCCCGGCCCTTCGCTCCAGGAACTGCAGCTTTCTTGTTTGGCCCCTTAGTGCCAAAGTGGGAACAAATTTTCTCTCCTTCAGAATAGTATTCAGGGAGAGAAACGTTGGAAAACCTGGAGGAAGGCCACCTTGGCAATGAGGAAAGGAAACAAAGAGCCCAGAGCCGTTTCTTGCAAATGAAAAAGAATTGGGCTGGCCTTGGCTGGTCTCTG
Source organism: Cyclura pinguis (assembly GCA_030412105.1). Lineage (NCBI taxonomy): Eukaryota > Metazoa > Chordata > Lepidosauria > Squamata > Iguanidae > Cyclura > Cyclura pinguis. The sequence goes on along the minus strand of CM059609.1, from coordinate 28,489,854 downwards.
ACATTTATGTGGTTCGCTGATCCGTCACGCAGAGAAGCGGGGCTGAAGGGCCTTTTGCTGGCCCCCTATCTCGCCTGCTTCGGCTGAGCGAGAGGGAGGGTTTGGGCATCCTCCCATGGAAAAGCAGTAAGGTGGGAAGGAGGCAGCAAGGGCACGGCACAGGCCTCTTTCGGCGAGGCAGATCCTAACGGCGGAATAAACCGGGAGAACAGAAGGACCTTCACTCTCCAGTGAAATGTAACTTCTCACCAGCCGCTCGCAGAGATCCTTGAAGCAAAAGTGGGGAAGTGAGAGTGGAGAGGGGGCACCTGCAGGGCGACAGGCAGGGCGCCGCCTGTGGCGAGAGGTGGGCAGGGGTCTGTGGGAAAGGCGTCCCTTTCCTTCCCAAGGGTCTCCCAAGCAGTGTCTCCGAAATCCAGGGACACAAACGCCTCACGCCCCTGACTCAGCACACCTCAGTCTGACTTGGGTCTGACTCTTCACACGTCCCAGGAACTTTCAGTGTCAACAAGCGACTGTGACTTTCTGGCTTCTGGGCCTCAGAACGTTGCAGTTTTGCAAATGCCTCCATCCCTTAGGGTGGGATTACTCCTGACAATTCCATACAAGTAGATGGAGGATTATTGTTACTCTTCTTTTTCTCCTTCTTCCCTTTCTTTTTCTTTTTCTTCTCCTATACACTTTTGAAGTTTGGTGATTCATTTATTTAGTTAATCCTTTATTACCAGTCTTCATAAATTGCTTTTCAGACCACCAGCTCATCTAAAGTAATGCACAGCAAAATTATACACACATACAACTCCCAATTTATTTACTTATCTATTAATTTTCAGGGAAAGTTGTCCCTTCTACGAGGACAAAGACCAACTTCCAGGAGAATACATGCTGGGTGTTTTGTGCAAGACTTGCCTATTTTAGGTTGGAGGTTTCCAAAAGAGGCTGTGCTTTTCACTGTGGCTTCTGAGTGGGCAATTGTTGTGACAATGATGTCAAGAGCAGAGCAGCCTTCCTTAAGAAACAGCAACATTTCCAAGGGAAGGCTGCAGAGTGGCACGTACTGTTCATGTGTGGGGGAACGATTTATTCCTTCTCACCCATCCACCCATGGCTTTGGGGACAATTTGAATGAAAATGGTGTGGGTCATAGAGTTGTGCAGAATTTCCAAAGGATGGGTGCAGGGCTAGGAAGATGCTGCAATTTGGAAACAGTGCAGGATAATTTGTTTTTTTTTAAATCCAGTTGGCAACAAAGCCACAGGACCCAAATGTGCGATGGGAGTGAAGCAAATGGGCAAACAAGGAATCGCACAGCCAACATTTGCCAAGCCAAAGCCACACCCTCTCAGGTCCCACAGACCCCACCAAAGAGCATCAAACTCTGGATCTGCCCCGCAGCGTATTATTTAACAGCCCTCTCCCAGAGCACTGAGACTGATGAGCCCAGATGGAAAAGTTCTTGGTGATTAGAAGCTAGAGCTGTCAGTCATGCAGTAATCCCTCCCACCACTTCCTCACCAGGATCTTTTCCTTAAAGCAGAGGCAAGAACTGGGCAGCCCCCAGATGCTCTTGGACTGCAGCGCCCCAGTCAGCCTGGCCAATGCTGGGAACTGCAGTCCAACTACACCTGAGGGGCTGCATGAGTCCCACCCTTGCCTTAGACTTCCCCCTGAGACATTTCTCTCCACATCTCATATTTTGGAGGCAAAATTTTGGAGACTAAAGGAATTTTTTTTAACCCTTTAAGGTTAATGAATGTTGAACTCAGCAGTTTAACTAATGGTGTGGAGTTTTAAAAAGAGACTTAAAGATCTAAACATTTTTTACTGTTTTTAAAGAGTTTTTCTTTAAGTCCCCTTCAAGAAGCAAAGCAATACACCTCCCTTTTTCCTCACCCAATTTTTCCCCTTAAATGGGGAACTTGATTTTATATTTCACCTTTTGGGGTCACACTGCCTCCAAATCCACTCTGGTAACAAATCCTCAGGAATGCTCAGGTTTGTATCAGGTTTCTTTTGCAGGGGTCTCTCTTTGAACCTTGCTTCATTTTGAGATTCACCCATGTTCATTGAGATTCACCCAGGAACTTTGCTTGTGCGTATAAAATGTCTAGAGACATAGCTAATTCACACAGACGTGCAAACACACATGCACACACACAGTAGGATTTAAAATGCAAATTATATAGCTGAACATTGCATCAGATACAGACACATAATAAAACAAGTTAGAAATAAAGCATTATACTCTAAGACCTAGTGCTTTCTTGGATTTCCGCAAAGACATAAAAATGTTCTTGAATTTTAATATCAATGCATTTCTAATTTCAGTTTTTCAGGCCTTAAGACTTGGTACAGCAGGGAACTACGGAAGAAACATAGAACTGGAGAGTCTGATGGACCTCTAAAGGCCATCTTGTCTAACTCCCTGCAGGGCTGCAGAGATAAAACACATCTTAGAGGTGGCCACCCGGTCTCAGTTAGACCTCCAGTGAAGAAGACTGCCTTGATGAGGACCTGCAATGAAGAGTTTGGGTCCACGGCGTGGCCCAGTCCTTTCCCAGAGATGAGCCATGTCCATACAGCAGACAGAGCAGACCTGGCCATTTGGAGAAAGAGAGAGCCATGTCTGGGGGTGGAGGGACCTTCTGCTGGAGCTGTCCCCAGCCGGCTGTGGAAGGAAGGGGGCTCCACCAGCAAAGATCAGGCAGAAGCCAGCTTTTCCTGTTCGTCCACACAGCCTGCCTGTGGTGAGGGCAGGGGGAGAGGGGAGGTGGGTGGCCTGGTGACTCCCTGGCTCCTCCTTGGCAGGCTAGGACCGCTTCCAGCCCCACTCCCATCCAAGGCCCCCCAACTCAAGGGGAGGGAAGGGGTGGCGGGCAGGGAGACAGACATGCCGAGGGCTGCCAGCTGATTAATTTTTTTTAATGTAGCGGCAGCTGCCTGCTCTTTTTGCCATCGCCATAAATATACCAACGCCTTTTTCCAGCTCGGCAACAGGAGGGAGCCCGGCTGAGTCTTGTTTCTGCCTTTGATTTATGGCACGGCGAGTAATTTAAACATCTCAGGAGGTCTCTGCCTTTTCTGAGTGATGCTGGAGTTTCCGCCTTTGTGGGGAAGGGAAAGGAAGCTACTTTGGCTCTCTAGAAAAGGAAGCGGCTGCCCTGAGCGGCACAGCATCAGCGGGCGGAAAGAGAAAGCCACCAGCTAACCATCATCACACTCAATTAAAAAGAAACTAAACCTAAAAATCATGTTCACCCCAATCTTCATTTTGTTCGGTTTGGAAGAGAAAGGAGCCAGAAGGCTGTGCTCCAGATGAGGAGTTCACGCATGACTGTGGATTGGGGCCCTGGAACTGACTAAGGGCTGCAAGGGTGAAGTCTGCTTGAGGCAAGGTGCCTTTTGGCCCCGAGCAGGAGAGCAGGGAAAGCAGCACATGAGAGACCAAGAAAGCTGGCAGGTGGAAGGAACACACCTGGACCCAGGTGTTGTTGGGGCCCAGGAGGGAAGGCAGAGGAGCAGAGCCGGAGGGGACATTTCACCTTCAGACCCATTTTTAAAAAAGGTACATGATGCATCTCAACGGCGTGCTTGGCTGTCCTCCGGCTTTGGGAGCTTGGCAGATTTGTCCTCTGGCTCTGGGAGTCACAAAAACATTGGCGCAGAAGGCACCGCGAGGGTCGTTGGGCCCACCCCCCTTGGCCACGCAGGGATCCACTGTTAATGTCCCCCAAGCGATGGGCGCTCGGCCTCTGTTTAAAGATCTCCACCTCCTCAGAGGGTGCAAACAAAGGCGCCATCGTCCAAGAGCACCAACTGCCACCTGTTTCAGCAGGGACTGGCCACAAGCGCGGTTCCACAGTTAAAGTGGAGGTATTCTTGTCGTGGTCGTGGTCGTGGTCGTCATCATCATCATCATCATCATCATCATCATCATCATTACCATCATTACAAATTGGGACTATTTAAAAAGAGTACAACTTAAAGCATACAAAAAAGTGAACACTGGAATGAGATTAAATTATTGACAATATTAAAATAATTTCAACTACAATTAAAAAGATAAAACGTCTTTAAAGGAAAAAAAAACAATTAAAACGTCAAAAAATGATACAGCATCTTCATCTCATTCTTTTAATGAGGGGAGATTTTTTTCTGGCCAGGCATGGGGAACCCATGACTTCCGCTGCCCCCTTTTCTGAAAGACCTGTACCCCATGGCTCTGTTGGGGAGCGCTGTGACCCCTCTCCTTGTGCTGTCATTATGCAAGGGCAGCCTGGCCTGCAAAGTACTGTTCTGTTGAACATCTCAGCCATTGCACAACGGCCGTGCTGCTCACTCTGTTTCTGCAGTGGTCCCACCGGTGCAGCTTTGACATTGCTATCTTCCTGGGAATATGACCATTCCAAAGTGCCTCAGTTGCAGACTGCACAACCGTAAGTTGGTTTACAGCCAACGTCTCCTGACGCCTTGCATTTGTACCCTGTTTTTCTCCCGCAGACCTGAAAGCTGCCTAAGTGCTCCCCTTCCCCAGGTGTCTTCTTGCAGCAACCACCCCCGGGGAGGCAGGTGAGGCCGAGAGAAGGTGACTCTCCACAAAGTCGAACAGGGGCCGTAATGGCTGAGTGGGGCTGGGAACCCAGGGGCCCCCTCACCTTGGCTTGATACTCCAGCCCTTGGCCTGCCCGGGCCTGGCTCCTTCCGCTGCCATCTCCTGGCCCTTTTCTCTCCCTGCCTGAACGGGAAGAAGCTGCAGCAAAGAGCTCTTGGGCAGAAAAGCAAGAGCTAAAGGCAGGGCGTCTGCCTGATGCCTCTTGTGCGTGGAAGGAGAAATTGTGCATTCCTGAAGAGCTTCTTGTTTTCTCAAAATGGTTCTATTATTTCAGCAGTGACTGCATGTGACAGCCACAGCAGAAGCTGCTGCTGCTGCTTAATCCTTCCAAATTAGTAGACAACAAGGAGATTCTCTGTCATTCACATATAGACACACACACACACACACACACACACACACACACACACTTATTTCCTAAAAGTGAGCAACACGATACTGTGGGATACTAAGACAGTCAGCTCGAGAGACGCCCCTACCACTGGTGAAGGCCCATTCCATATGGCCTGACATAAAAATTATGTAAATTCATGCAAATATAACATGGTGCCAAGATGTTCCGCTAGAACCAGTGGCACCTTATGGCAGCCGTTTCAGGAATGTTACTTTGCCTTGGCTCATTAAATCGCTCCTTCAGAAGCCGCTCACATCCCTCGGCTCAAGGGCCTTCCTGTCCCTGAGCCAGGCTTTGCTGCCCTTTGGAGCTGCAGCAGAAACCCAGGCCGGCCGGAGCAAAGCCGGATCTGCTCCTGGGGAGCTCCTTCAAGGGGGAGTCGGTGGGTAGGAAGGGAGGGAGAGCTGCTCATTTGCATGCTAATTATTTGCATTACCTGGCAGTGACAAGGGTGGGGCTGAGGAGGGAGGCCTTCCTTTCTCTCCAGTTTCTCACCTCCATGTTTTCTTGCTTCAGGAGGGAGGGAGCGAGAAGATGCCAACCCCCTCCCCATCTCACTGTGGTATCTGAGCCTCTGAGCCAAGCCAGGGAGCCCCCCAGCCCTAATTCTCCTGGGAGGACAATACTGGGAATGCTCTACTTTTGAAGCTTCGTGTAATTTAGCCCACAAAAGCTGCTTCTGTGCAAGTGGGTTGCACACCTTACATTGGGTATTTTTAAGAGAAGCCTTTGTCTGTTTTACTTGGAGCTGCCCAAGGGCAAAATCCATGCCTGCTTTGCCTCTGACATCTGCTGGCTTCTTCCACCCCTTATTTCCTCTAAGAGGGCAGGAAAGAAAGGAATAGATAGCTGTGGCTCTTCAAAACCTCCCGGTGTTTCTGCTTTTCCCTCTGCACTGCTTTGCCCTGATGATTGGGTGCTGCTTGTCCTACAGCTGTTGTGTTGATGCATCCCCTGACCTTTGACTGTCCCTGAATATTCCCACAGTATTCATACGCTCCCCAAGTCACATGCCCATCCGCAAGCAGGACTCTGCAAACCCAGGAATATAATGTGTCATCACTTGTAATTTCTTTTTCTTGCAAAGTGGCGTGGGGGGGGATGAGGACTGTTACACCACTGGGAGGAAATCAACATGGCCTTGATGCCCGGTCCTAGCACCCAGTTCCTTAATTGTGCAAACAGTGGTGGCCGTTGGCTCCCACATCAGTGGGGCAAGGAAGCCATTCCAAGTTGTGGCTGGTGATGAAGGAGCTCTCCACGGTGCTGGAAAAAATTATAAATAGATTTCAGTGCTGTGGAGAACTCCTTTAAAGCCTGTATGAAAACCTGAAATGGATTTGCTGTCCCACTGGCATTGGAGCCTCAGTTGCCACGGGGTGCAAAACTTTGAAACAGAGCTCAGTCACCCCCTCAGATGCACTTATATTCCCCTTCTCCTCCAAACTAAGCTTAGAGATCTGGAGGGTTGTGTGATTTCCCAGCCCTGGTTTAACTTCATTCCAACTGCTGTCTCGGGCAGGGGAAACCCCTCCCGGGGTGGGTGTTGCACCCCGCTCAACAGGAGGCCCAGGGCTCTTTCTCTGGGTGGAGCCAGCAACCAGAACGAGTTCCTGGGGGTAAGAGCCAGCTAGAGTAGACCCACTGAATCAGCTATTGGAGGATGAAGTAGGCAAATCCAACTGACTTTGTGGCTCTGCTGTACGCAGGACCAGCAACGGCATTCAGGCCTTTCTCTGAGCCCCCAGGGATCTGATATCTTTTCTGTGGTGGGTTGTTGTGTTGCTGTCATAGTTGTTTTATCTGCTGCTCTTCTGTTGTTGATGTATCATAGTGTGTTGGGTCATCCCGTATTGTATTGCTGTGTTTTTACGTCACTGTTTGCCCCCCCGCCCCGGTATTTCAATAATGAACAATCCATTTGAATATTTTACATATTTTAAATAAAGAGCAACAAAGCCATGCCTAGGAAAGCAGGGAAGCCACGCAGGAGCCGGGGGGGGGCAGGAGGGGGTGGCTGCCCGCTGTCAGGTGGTCACAGTCGTCAGGAAGGAGCCCGGCTGTCCAAAAGGGCCGGGGCCAGTTACTCCTAGAGGAAGCCTATTCAGGAGAAGGTGCTTCCTCAGAGCAATGGAGCCTGCTCCCTGGGCCCTCCCTGGGCAGGATAGGAGATCTCCCCTTTTGGGTGGTCTCAGAGGAATGTGTCCCGGCCTCTTACAGTCACTGCCCCCGCCCCAATCTCAATTCTTATTTTCGGAATGACTTCCAGTCAGGTGGCTGGTTTTTTCCTTGGTCAGTCAGCCGTCGGCTGGTTTGACTTTTCAAGGTGCTTCCATGGTAGATAAAACATCCCACTTCTGAGAATTGATACCTAGGAAAGTTGATAAGTTTCCTGGCCCTGCTTGATTTATTTCTTCTCTCTTTCCTCAACGTTAATAAAGAGGCCGGATTATTCAGAGATGGAGGGCGAGAGGAAGCAGCCGCCCTGGTGTGGCAGAGATCAATTTCAGTGAGTCAATACAAGATGCTTGCCGGCAAACAGAGGGGCACAAACAAGAGCTTATGAGGATTGTCAGAGCAAAAGGGCTGCGGGGAAGGGGGCATAACAGCCAAATGTGCGCCACAGACACTCCCCTCATGGCACACAGAGGAGCAGTTCTCCAGGTCAAGAGACCCAAAGCAGCAAGGAGGTGTGCAACAGAGTGAGGAAACAAGTCCAGATGAAACACCCCTCGGCTCTGTGTCTCCAGGTTCTTGGCTGAAAGGTCATGTTTGCTCGCTCACTTGCTGGTCGCAAGTATTTTAAAGCCACTTTTTAAGGCTGTGCTCTCACTAGCCAGTGAACAAAAGGAGACGAGAGGCAAGGTGCAATTAAAGGTGATCACATCAGCAATAGCAGCATTTTGCAGGATTGCTTTGCCAATGGAAGTGGTGGCATCGAAGAGAGAAGGGAGCCACAAACCCTCTTCCCAGGTTTATGAATTAGTCTTAACGTAAATTCCCAGGATGGCATAGAGGGAAAAGGTGAAAACAATGAAATAAAATTCAAACGGCTGTCTCTTTAATTGAGAGCTCCTCCGCATCCTTGTGTGCTCTGAACCACACAATGGGATTGCTTTTGTATGCCTTTAGCAAGGGGCACTCGCCCCTCGCCCAGCGGAAGCAGAAGTGAGCCCCCTTTCTTCAGAAAGCCAGTGGGCTCGGCCCTGCTGAAGCATCGCAGCGTCACCAGCAAACAGGCGTCGTGGAGAAGCCGAGGGAAGCAAGAAGTGAAAATCCAACCCAAAGTACCGTTTTCACACCTCCAGAAACTTGTTGCAAGAAAATACACACCTTGAACACTGGCATATTTGCGAGTCTCACAAAACAATGTGCATACTTTAAAATGTGAGCATCCAAACTGCACACAATTGGGGAAAATATACAAATAAACACTCTAGTCAGTGGCAGAAAGTGTCGAAGGGGTTAACTACACAGATAAATGTTCTGAGAAGAGAAAATGTTGTTGTTATTTTTGTTATACAAATTTCTGTGCAGGAAGAACTGGTGAGTCTCAGCTGGATCAGACCATTGAACAGATCATGGAGAGGTGATTCAACACGCAGGAAAATCTCATTTACTCAGTGGGTCTACTATGGTGCGGACTAACAGAATTCAGGCCAAAGTCTCATGACCTGATACGAACAAAAAAACAGGAAGAAACTGTCAATGAGACCGGGAGACTGTGCTCGTGCTTGAAAGGAGCAAGGGATTGGGGCCTGGATCTGTCTGCTGACGCTGAGAAGGGGGTCAAGGAAGGGGAGGAGGCAGGCACGGCCAGCGCCCCACATGCCAGAGCAACCCCCCCCCCGGGGGGGGCATCCATTTTGGGATAGGAGTGGGGGAGGAATAACTATAGGGCATTTGTCAGGCCAAAGGCAGCCCAGCCCCAGCCCCAGCCCCAGCCCCAGGCTGAGCTGAGGGGGGGTACATTTTATGGGACAGGAAAAGAAGGCAGTTCCTCCCCTGGCTGAAGTACCCGACCCTGCTCTGAATTGGGGAAGGGGCCCGTGAGGAAGGGGCAGCACCCCGCCAGGCAGGGAATGGCCCGGCCTCTCCCGATCAGTCACAGGAGGCATAAAATCTTTGCCTGGCACCAAAGGCGGCCGTAGGAGAATCCATTTATCACTCTCCTCCCCGCCCCTCGGCTGGCTGGCCGGCCGTGCTGAAGAGACACTGGGGAGCGGCCACCCCCCGCCGCCACCGCCATCCGCACCTGCCACTGTCGGGCTGAAGGGGGTATGATAGATACCAGGGTAATAATCAATCAATACTTTTGCTTAGGTCCTTGTCTATCAGCCTGGCATTGTGCGGACTAATTAGATGATAAAATGTGATGAATGTGTATTACAGTCAACTTCTCCCTGTTAGCACTCTGGGGACCCCTTTCCTTTTCCCGCTGACCTTTCAGATCTCAGCTTTATTGTACGTGAATGCAATTAAATCCATTTGTCAGATATTTGCATTGCACTGGCTTGTTCAGAATTCAATTAGTCAGTGTCACTTCCCCGTCCTTGGGAGCCTTCCCAACAACAGGAGGAGTGGCTTCTTACCGCCCCCATTCTTTTGGAGGAGCCCCAATGAAAACACACACCACCCCCTGCCTAGACCCACCGGCAGGCCCTCTGAGGGGCAGCCAGGTCTCTGGGTCATCCCGCACCATCCGCCCTTGCCGCGTGAAGAAACAGGGACGACGCTGGAAAGGAGCCAGAGGCCCAATCCTCACTCCAAAGGAAGGCTAGCCCAGAGTCATGATGATGTCTTGCAGCTGTGTAAGCTCTCCCTGCCCATGCAGTTCTACCTTTTTGGCTATCGTGCAATGGATGTATTCATGGGTCCACAAGCAGAGTTCACAGAGTTTCATGGGGGCCTCAGCCCTCTTGTTAGCTCTGACTAAAGCAGAGCCACTGAATCAGTGGGATTTACGTGTGTGGTGACTCACCACTCCATCCTCGGTTTGAGGGGCCATACCATCCGGGCCTAACTCTCCGGATCCCAGCCACACCGTTGCCCATTCTTGGGTGGCCCATAGCCATGCACAAGTGCCTTCAGTGCAACCCTTGATTCGTGGTTTCTTTGCAGAAGCAGCCCCTGTGCATGATTCCTCTTTGCAAACATGTTGGTGGAGATGCGGCCAGCTGAACAGCCTCTGTACCCAGCAGAAGAGGGGGGGTGCGCAGCCAGGGAGAGTGTGCATTTACACTGTGCAAGCAAGAGGCAGGATCTCAGCCGTAAACTATCAGTTCTCTTTGACATAAAAGAGGGGAAACAGAAAGCTCAGGGGGAAGGGGCCTCCTGGAATTGTACGGATGGCACAGAGAGAACCCAGGAGTTGTCCAATTAAATTTACTGGCAGAAGGAGGAAAAGAGAGGAGAAGGGAGTGGCCCTGCTGCCTTCCGACGCCCCACCAAGCTGTGGTTTGTGTTTATATCTGAACCTGTGTTGGTTCACCCTCCAGAGTTTATCAGGGCTGCTGAACCAGAGGATCAAGCAACAGTTTGAGTTGATTTGCAAACCGCAGGTTCATGCTAGCTGTGATTTTCTTCTACATCTGAATTCACAAGCCAGGTTGATGGCTGTTGCTTAGTCTCCAGCAGCTGCTTCACAACAGTTTGCCTGCTCCCCATTTGCAAGCTCCAATCACGGTGCAGATCCCAAACTACAGCTGGCACAAACCAACATTTGCTGTGATGTCCGAACGGAGGCAACGCATGACTGATGTAAGGGAGTATCTTTCTCAGGGCTCAGAATGGCTGCCCAGGATAGGCGGAGTGTGATCCTGGGGCTGCATGTGGCCCCCAAGGCTGCGCCCATGGCCCTTGACTGCTTGCTAGATCTTTCCCCAGATCTCTCTTTTTCTAGGGAAACTTCTCAGAATACCGACTCACAGTTTGGCTAGGTTGCATTCCCCTCTTGCTCTGCTGTCTAATGCAGGCACTGATAGGTAGCTTTGTTCTGCTGCTTTTTTAGCACTCCATGTAACCCCTGGAGGGGCTCCGTGGCGGGAAAAGGGGCCCTGGATCTACCCGTTATCCACTCCTTTATTTCCAAAACATGAGGGGTTCCGGCTTTTGTGGCCCTTCAAAAAGAGAAAGAGTGAGCTGACACGGCCCGGGAGAGTCCGCCCCTGCTCTGGATGGGCAAGAGGGGCTGGCAGCAGCGCCCAGCTTGCAGGCGGATGTCCCTGCCAGACGCCTGTCTCTCTTGCTGGCACTCTCTTGCTGGCTCTCTTGCTGGAAACCCCAAGCAGTGCCATCCAGAAATCCCCCCTTCCTGGGAGGGACGCAGCAGGGCTTGGGACTGGCAGGCCTCCTTCCTTCCCTTGGGGAGAGGGCAGGAGGGCCCCTGGTCCCCTCCCCAAGCCCCCCACCTCAGCCCCTCAATGCTGCTCCTCTGCTGCCACCCCCTCGGCTGTTTCCCCAAGGGGAGAGACACCTCCTCAATTACACAGAACGGAGAGAGCATTCAGAAGCAGCTCTGCAATTATTTCTCCTTCCCGCTGTTATAAAGTGATGGTTCTTTTATCCATATTCTGTCACGCAGGGAGAGACTCAAACGGGCGGGATGAAGGAAGGGGCTTGATTTGCAGCCACAGAAATCTCCATGAAGCAGGGGTGGCAGGGGGTGTGTGAGCATTCTTTCTCCAAGTGGGGACGAAAGGGCAGAGGACCTCTCCCCCCCGTGCCCCCAACCCTGCCAGGCTGCCTCCAAGGCCCTGTTGGCTCTGGATGAGGAAACCCAGCTGGGCCCCATGCAGATGGGGAGGACATGCAACCTCTCCCCACCGCAACCGCAAGGGGGGACGAGATAGCACAGCTCCCCGTAGTGCACTCTCTCTGCTGACGCCCCCCCTCGCCCCGTGTCTGGCCTTTGCCACCACCGCTTGTTGCTGGCAGCAGCAGTAGCTACCATTTGCAAGAGGGGAAGTGGGAGCACAGGGCAGATTTCCTCCCCTTAAAGGTGTGGCATCAGCCTGCATGTGGTGTGGTCACAGCAAATTACAGACACACACACACACACACACACACACACACACACACCAACTTTGAAGGAGCTCTTCAAGTTGCCAGACCTCACCACCAGAAAAGGCTCGGCACCTTGGACATGGCTAATTTGAAGTGCGGGCTAAATCCCAGAGTGGCTTGCCCCAGCTGTCCTCAGAGCCCCCTGCCTCCATAGAGGCTCAGATCCTACGCTGGGGCTTTGGAGCTTTAATCTGCACATGCAGAGTGAGGCAGGGGCTGGGGTACACAACTCCTGTGTTGAACAGCAGCGTTGTGCAACTGAACCAAGGCATCCAAGTGTGCAACCCGATGCACTAGCAAATGCGCGTGTGCCTCTGTACGCAGCCCAGGCACATCCTGTATATGCACACTCACAGCTTGTTGGAAGACACAGCAGGTTCTGTGCTTGTTCTTGCTCCTCTCTTGTCCACCAGGGATGAGGCAGCGGAGACAGAGAGCAAGAGATGAGGGACTTGACCTTTCCTTTTCTTTCTTGCCTGCAGGTGTCCTCCGCCTGTCACCTCCCCCAAGGCATTGCAGGCAGATTACATCCTCTGGGTTGGCCGTGGTTACTCAAAGGGCTGCCCTTCCTTGTAAAAGATGAACCAACTCAGGCTGACACCTTCTCCCCTGCTTTTTCTTTTCCTGGCCTGCCCTGCGCCCTCTCACTCTCTCTTCCTGGAGGAGGACGGCTGGAGCCTCTCTGCCCACTGTCTTTAGTCTAGAATAGTTCAGTGAGGATCAGGCTGTTCTATCTAAATAATGGATTTCTCTAATAAATATTTCTCCTTTTGCGAATCCTATTTTCTTCCTCCATTTGGTCCTTGCAACCTCATCCTCCTAAAGTGGGTGCTTCTGCTGGGGGGCTGGAGAAAGGGCCAGCCTCTCTTTCCCATAAGAATCTCTCTGCATCCAGTCCCTTGGACACAACCTGGAACTGAATGCAGGTGTTGTTACGCACTGGACAAACATGTCCACCTGTTTCTGTAGCAGAACTTACACGCGAGTAACAGGACCCCAGCCAGAAGGACAGAGAAAGACAGGTGCTTCAGTGGCTTCCGCACCGACCAGCCGGAGCCCTCTGAGTGTCAGGTCAAGCGCTGAAGGGGGACGCCTGCGAGGGAGGCTTTGGATATATTCCCATCCCCGACTCCAGTGTGGCCTGGGCACTTTTGGGAGAAACATGAGCATGCCAACTGAGTGTTCGTGCCTCCTCCATCCTCCTCTTTCTCTCTTCTCGTGGGGGATTGCAAGAACCCCATCCCCAGGAAATGCTGCTGTCTGAAGTGGGCCCTTGCTGGGTCTCTGCTGTTCTGATTCCCAGGAAGGGCCTTGGATCAGAAGACTGGATTGGGGTCACATGAGAAGGGCTGTGCATTCTCATCTATGGGGAATGGGAGTCTGAAAACAGCGGCCAACGGGAGTCTTCTTGGGCAGTCCCTGCATCTCTGGCCTGTTCCCCATGGGTACAAAGCTCCCTTCCTCACTCCCAAGAAGGGGACGGAGATTCACACCAGCTACTCTCAGCACTGGTCTGGAGCTTCTCTTGTTGGCAGCGCTGGCTTTCCTCCTCACAGCCGTAAAAGTGGTTGTTCCACGAGGGAGAGACACTCCTGCCCTGGCAAATTAAATGGGCCACGGCTGCCTGGGATTTTTTTCCTCTGCTCCCCCCCCCCCCCCGTTTCTCTGTTTCATGGCTGTCTTGTCTGCTGGGAGCTGCAGAAACAAATTAAAAAGCAGATGAGAAAGACTTCTGAGCCCACAAAAATGTGTGGAACATGAAAAGGGTACTGAGGGTGGAACAGGTGTGGCTCCTACACACACACACACACACACACACACACAGAGAGACACACACAGATCTCCTGTTGATGTGTCTGTGGCTCTTTGCTGGTTCCGCTTGTCAATCCGCATCCAGCTAGAACTGCTCAGAGTTCACCATTTTGGTCAACTGGGCTCCCCAGTCTGCAAACCACTGTCCCGTCTGGAAGGCAGATTGACAGGAACGTTCCTCTTAGACGTGTCTTAAGCTCTGGATTTTCAGGAAGTTTATATTGCAGGGCAGTAACCATACAGCTTTATTTTTATATACATGTGATACACAAACAGCGAGCAACAATTCGCCTGTGTAGCGATTATGCTTTCTTTGCGACGGTTCCTCACTTCACGCAGATGACGCTACCAAACACTACAGTGTATGTAAACACCTGGTGTGCCAAAGCGGAAAAGTGAAATACATGGTTATTTATTTAATTTGTATTCTGCCTTTCTCCTTGTACGAGACCCAAGACAGATACATAAAAGCCCTGACCCCTCCCTCGTTACGTGCCCCGTGCTGAGCGGACGCTCCCTGCCAATGAGCCGCCCCGCCAGACGCTCCGTGTTCCTTATCGGCATGAAGGATGTTCCTTTGAAGAGGCACCGTCTGTAGAGCCAATGTGCCCAGGCTGTGTGATGCCCGTGAATGATGATGTGCCTAGCCTGGAAATGTCTGTGTGATGGGACAAAGACTAAGACAAAACATACAAAAAGAGTATTGTTAAAATGCAATTAAGCCACCGATAGAATTACAACTATTGAAAGGAAATCTATTGGAAAGGCAGAAGATAAAAATCCTTCAAAGAAACGCACCTTCCTGCATCCTGAGTCATCGTTTAGGAGAGGAACTGCGGGAGAGGCAGCTCCTTCCCACCCCAAGATCTTGTCTTCTGTTCACCGCATGGGGTCTGGAAATCTCTACGTTGTCCAGGAAGGCAAAACTCAGGCATGGAGGGGGGGGGGAGATGCAGGACTGGCCACCGCCGCCTCCCCCCCCTCCTCCTCTCCCGCACCTTCCCCCTCCAACAATTCCCCCATCTGTGTTCCAGCACTAAGGACGGCAGCCACGCGAACTTAACATAGCAGTTCGTGAGCAGCCCAGCTCCCGCCCGGGGATGGGCCCTCCGGAGGCGCCTCCGCCTGTCCTCAGTGCAGGGCTTTGGGCCACACAAAAGACACAACCACCCTGTCCCCTGGGCCGGCCCATCTTCTTCCTGCTGTGCCCGGCCTGTGGCGGAGGAGTCACGCCGACCGTCCTGAAGCCTCCAGCAGGTCAGGGCTTTGGACGCTGAAAGCATCGGCACCAGAGGTCCCTGCCGGGAAGTAAACTGGTGCCCAGTTGAGCCGGTGTGGGATGCACGTCACACGATCTGACTGATTCGCTCCTGTCAGATTCCAGCCACTGGGGATGGATGGCTCCATCCGCTGCTGGGGAACAAGGAGGCCTTTTCCTGATCTGGGAAGCAGACTCTTTTGGAGCCCCAAAAATGGAGGAGGACTATGACACTGAGGAGGAAGAGAAGGTGTGGGGGAGGCTCCTTTTGGGGGTGCCAGGTGGCATGGGGGCAGCTGGGAAAGTCCTCGCCGGGGCCAGGATCCTGCTGGCATCACCAGCAGGTGCACATTCCCTTCCATGTGCAGTTGCATGTTTTTGGCTGCTGGGCAGAGGATGTGCTTCTTTTCACGGAAGCGAAAGCGTGACCACATCAGAGGAGCCCCAGCCCTCCAGTGAGACCCGACCGGAGCAGTGCCAGTGAGTCAATGAGATTCACCTGTGTGTCGACTCCCATTTAACAACCGATTGACTTGGTCTACTCTAGCAGGGTCTAATCTACAACTGTGCCTCCTCGGATGGAGCGTAAATATTCTTTAATGCCTTCAACGTGCCACCCGATTCACTACAATTTCAGAAACAGACACCATGCGTGAGTCCCTGTTGCCAAGGGGACAAGGAGCAGCAGCGCAGGGGCAGGAAGGCAACGGGTTGCCCGCTGTCAGTATTTGGGAGACCGGGGGTGTAGCACAACCACTGCACAATTTCATGGGTGCATATTTGAACCTCACAAGCACAGTGTAGGGTCTTGGCCTCCATCTCTCTTGTGGGGAGAGATTTCCCCCACCTCACCCCTCACGAGGACTGGCCAAGGTGGTCTTGGTTTATCTGGTCCCGTTTCTTACGCCTTTGTCTCGTTCTCCTTGCATACGTATCCCCGCTAACAACATTTGGAAGGACCGAGCCCCTCAGCAGGGGCCCTGCCACCATCCCGGCCCCATCCCAGCCGTCTCTTGGCAGCAGTGTGCCACGGAGCCCTTGCAGTCGTGCCATCAGTTCCAGCCGTGCTGTAATAAACAGCTTCCCCCGCCCACCGCCGGCCCAGCCAGGCGCACCTCACTCTTCCCAACAAGTCAATAGGAATCAATCAACGTTTGTGTCCCTTCGATGGCTCTATTAAACCCTCAAGGATAGAGGCTGGGAGCCGGGCTGAGCCACTCTCAGAAGTGAAGGTGGGGGCGCTGCGGAGACGGCGTGGCCGGCCACATTAATACCGTCTCTGACAAAAGCCGCACGTCGGTATCTTGGCGGTTGGTGGCCTTTGCCTCACGCTTCCAAAGAGGCAGAGGATCAGTGTGGGGCAGGGAGGAATCGGGGAGGGCAGAAGCAAGAACAAGGCCCCTCTGGACCCGTTGTGTGAAAAGGTCAGGTGACCCCTCCGGCCGACACCGGCCCTGCCTCCCAGCCGGGTCAAAAGTGCTGGGAAATCTCAGCATCTTCTCTCCGCCACCTCTCTTGCCATTAGAGCAATTGGGGTTTAGGTAGGACAGAACCTCCTGCACGTGAAACCCTTTCGGTCTTTCTCACCTAAAGCATTTCCCTTTGATTGTCCTACCCATTGTAACGCATGTCTGTAAACACCCTTTTTGTATCCAGATAACTAGACCATGTGGCCCAGGAAATTCCTGGGGTGTAAAGACTCCCCCCTTCTCAGCCTCTGTGCTCATCTCCATCCTCACCTTCATCGCCATTCTGCTCTTCTTCCTCTCCTTCAGCCGTGCTTTGCTTCTCCATCAACAAGATGTTGAATTAAGAAGGGAGCTCTACCTTTACCTAACCTTTTCTTTAGCTAGTTAGGATGCAGGCTCTCCAGGCGTATGTGAAGATAAAGCCATTAGTAAACCTTTTCTAAGTCTGTGACTTGAAACTGCCTGCCTTGTTTATCTTTGAGTCAATTTGAGTTCAGGGAAGCAATGCAAGATTGAGGCATGCCTTGTCTGCTACTCTGCTAAAGGAAGGCTGATCCCTAACAGTTTTAGTCTGCATATTTTTCCTCAAAGGGCCAAAACTATGGGAGACTCTAATGCCTGATAAAAACGACTGCCGAGCTGCAGAAGGCATCTCCTCTTGAGTTCAAGTCCCAAAGCCTGGCGCGCCGGAGACCTCTGACCTCTCCCCGGGCACCCTAGAGGGCCAGAGGGCTCTCAGTTGCTCCGCCAGGGAGGGAAGTGCACCCCGCAGGTTCAGAACGGTTCACGGATGAAAGGTTCTCTGCCTGTGCTCCAGCCATGAGAAGAGAAGGGAGGCCCGGCCAGGCTGCAAGGAGCAGCACACACTTTTTGCCCCCAGATGCCCTCCAGCCTGAAAAATACAGCTGGAAGGAGAACAGGGGAAGCAGAGGAGAGCGGAAGTCCGGATCTGAAGGGCTTGGTGCAGCTTCCCCGCTTTTCCCTCTTGTCCCTAACAGATTTCCTCTGGTAACGAAAAAGATGGAAGAAACAGCGGGATGCGCTCAGGACAGGAAGGCTGCAGCCTGAAGACCCTGGCCCCCGCTGGAGAGCCCACGCGTTGCTGCAAAGGAGGCCGGGCGGCCGTGCAGGAGAAGCGCCTCCCGGAAGCAGCCAAAGACCGTAACAGAACCTGGGAGGGACCGTTTGGGAGTGATTCTTGTGGCGCTTCCAATTTATGGTAGTGCTGAGGCAACCCTATCATAGAGTTTTCTTGGCAGTATTTATTCAGAGGGGTTTGCCTTTGCCTTCCTCTGAGGCTGGGAGAGTATGATTTGCCCAGTGTCACCCAGCGGCTCTCCATGGCCAAGTGGGGGGTCAAAGTCCATGCTCAGAACACTACACCAGGCTGCCTCCCTTGGGGGTAATTAATGGCTGCCACAAGTCCAGCAGGGGAGGGGACGCTCCAGTTCATCACTAATAGGCTAACAGTGTTAGATAAGTAACTATTTATTTTCTCATTTCTCAGAAGGAAATAAAACCTTCACTTTAAACACATACATACATACACAAAGACCTCTGAAGGCAACAAGCCACAAGCCTCTGCTACAAAATAAATTCTTCTCCTGCCCACCATGCGGTTTGAACCCAGAAAGAAGCAGCATAAGCCAGCGCTGGCACAGTGTGGCATTCCTCCTCCACCATCCAGTAAGACCATGCACACCCTACAGCTATAAAAGAAATGAAAAAAAAAAAATAATTACCCAGCAAAAAGAATTAAGGCCATTTCTGCGCTAGACTGTTATAGCGCTATTGTTCCACTTTCGACATCCCATGGAATGCTGGGGCTTACAGTTTAGGGAGGAGCCATAGGATGTTAAAAATGGAATAATAGCGCTGTAACAATCTAGTGCAGAAATGGCCAAAGTTGTCTTTCATTAAATTGCAATTGTTGCTTTGCAAAATGCATTTTTGCAGAAAAAGGAATTGTTGGGAATTAAGAGTTTCCCAGGGTGTTCCCTGCTGGGAAATTCTGTGGAAGCTAAAACTGTAAGGATTCAGCCTCCTTTTAGCAGAGTAGCAGAAAAAGCATGTCTAAATTTGTGTATGGCTTTTCTGATCTCAAACTGACTGAAGAAACAAAACAAATGCAGGCAGCTTCAGGTTACAAACTTAGAAAAGTTTACTAATGGCTTCTATATTTACATATGTATTGGGGAGCCTACATCCTAACTAGCTAATGAGTAGTAGTAGCTTTGTTCTTAACTCACCATCGTCTGCTGGAGATGCGAAGCACGGCTGGAGAGGAGGAAGAGGAAGCAAAAAAATGGAGAAGAGAGAGAGCTCAGAAGGGGTCTCATTCTTTTATAAGACTGATGACCCGAGCAACAAACCCAGGTCACACCTGAACACCAAAGGTATTTATGATCATGCAATTAAATGACAGAAAGGCAAATGGTGGAGCTTTGGTGTGCAAAAGAGAAAGGAAGCCCTATGCTAGCCATGCCCACTTGCTCTAAGAACAAGATGCGGGGGAGAGAGAATGCTGGAATTTTTCCAACAGGAATTGGTTGCAAACAGCTAGTTATCTCTAACTAGTTACTTCCCTGTTTTGGATTTTAAAAATGAAATGTTCCAAAGAGGGAAAAACTAGTGCAAAGGTGCACAAGCACATGTGGACACACACACACACACCCCAAAGCCACATGTCCCCCACTCTCTGCAACCCCCTCCTCCCCGGGGGTCTTGACAATGGCCTTCTAGAGACTGAAAAAGAAATAAAGAGAGATCCCATTTATTTTTGCAAATTAAAGATGCTCTTTTTTGATCACCGAGATTCTTATAAAACTGACAGCTAAAAATGAGATACTTAATTAAGAGTGTCGCTGTTCTGCTGACGCAATCCACAAGACTTCAGTCTTGGAATGAAAAGGGAGCGTTCTGCGATAATGTGTTTGGGGAGATGCTTGTCTCCCTCCTACGAGAGCCTTGAAAGGACTCGAAATGTAATTGCATTAAGCTGATCTTGTTTCTCTTATCAGTTGAGCAAACAAGGCGTTCCTCCTGTCCGTTTCGCTCTGCGGTCCTAGATCCATTCCACTCCCCAGAAGGGCAGGTGGCGGCTCAAACGGTATGGAGGCCTTCCCGGCCATGAGACCCCCAAGAGAGACCCTTCTCTCGGTCCTCCCAGGCACCTTCTCGGCGGTTGGCCAAGGCTGTGGAACTCCCTCCCGCACGAGGCTGGGCTGCACCGGTTTTAACCGTGTTGTTCGGAACGACTTTTAAATTGTACGTTTTAGGGTTTTTTTCTCAATATTGTTGATCCTTTGAGTCCATCTTCATGTTGTGGGCGGCGGGGCCGGCCAGGGGGAGACACGGGCGAATTGGGTGACGAGGCAGCGAGGAAGCAGCAGGCCTCCCTTCCCAGTCTGGGCCTCCCTCAGAAACTGGGGACATAATCGTTTTGGAGTGCAGCTCCCAGAATCCCATGGAGCACCTGCAGCTTCAGGGGCGGGCAGGAAAGTGTGGCTCTGGCCCCCCTTTTGCCATCGTGCTTGGTGCCCGCCTGGGGGAGACCTCGGGCGACGGAGTATTGGCCTCACGGGTTTGCCACACGGCCTCCATTCCTGGTGGGCCCGCGCGCACCCCGGACCTTCCCTCCCCGCGCTGCTCGAGAGGGGGCTGGGGGGCGCGGCGCCCCGCCTGCCCAAACAGGAAGACCACCCTCTGTCTGCTCTGAGGAGCTGCAACCTCACGCGGCCACACTTTCCCGCCCCATCGCGTGCCCCCTCTCTGCCTCTTTTTAGGACCCCTGGCAGCAGAAATTGGCAACGGAGCGGCAGTCCATCGCATCGTTGGCCTTCACCCACCCATGCG
Organism: Cyclura pinguis; assembly: GCA_030412105.1. Taxonomy (NCBI): domain Eukaryota; kingdom Metazoa; phylum Chordata; class Lepidosauria; order Squamata; family Iguanidae; genus Cyclura; species Cyclura pinguis. Next base: position 28,469,389 of record CM059609.1, on the reverse strand, counting down.
GCGGCGTGGCACAGGCCTGCGCCCTGGCCGATGGCGTTTCCCGGCGCAAAGGAGACGGGCAACGGGAACGCAGCTTCCAAGGGGGGGGAGGGGGGAGGAGGCGGCAACGAACAGAGCCCCCTCCCCTGATGCGCCCTTCTCAACCTCCCGTCCCACACGGGTATAACGGGAATAGAAACGCACCCACATTTTAATCCACCCCCGCCCCAGCTGAGGGCCGTCGCGGGCGGGGTCTGCTCCCAGAGCCCCCCACCGGGGAGCACCGACTGTGGGTTTCCTCCGCCAGCTTCCCATCTGCACCAGGAAGGGGGCGTGCGCGTGCCTGCGGGCCCCCCAGCCTCCCTTGCCTTTGGCCCTGCCTTTGGCCCGGCCCTGCCTCGCTTGCCTACCGCTGCCGTGCCGTTGCTGCCTCGGCAATTAATGCTGAAGCGTTTGCTTGCCTGCCTTGCCTTGGAAGTCCCAGCTGTCTCCTCTGAAGCCTTTCATTAGCAAGCGAACCCTAATCAGAACAAAAACTAATTGCAGATTTGTAGGGAGAAAAGTAGGGGCTTGATGAAGCAAACGTCTAAAGGGATCTGGGTTCCATTCACGTTGTTCTGCGTTGTGCTGCGATGTGGGATGCCGGGGGGGGGGCGGTGAGGAGACGGCAGAAGAGAGCAGGAGAAGCCACGGAGGAGACGGGGGCGGGAGACAGAGGAGGAGGAGGAGGAGAACTGCAAGGGCTTCTCTTTCCCGCGGCCCAGCCCACGCTTCCGTGAAGGCTTGCTGGCAAACTCCCTCTCCCCGTGTACGCATGTTGTGACTGCCTCTTTGCATGGAGGGGGAAGCGGGAAGGAGGCGGGGGGGCCCCGTGCAGCCCTCCCCCTGGACGGCAGAGCCCGGGGCTCCAGCCCCGTGGGGCCCTTTGGGGGCGGGTGGGGCACGGGACGGATCCGGGCGGCACCTCCCGAAGCCTCGATGAGGGCACGAACGAGCACAGCCCCCAGCAGCCTGGGAAGCTCCTCTTGCGTCAACTCTTTTCATTTCTGTTTTCGTAAATGCAACCTGCCTGTTCCCACAACCCACAACACTTATTACGGGGACCCAAATGTTTTCCACAATCTCTCTCTCGCGCACACACACCGAGCTCTGACCAGCAGGCCTTGCGCGGGCCGGGCCGCGTGTCTGCCTTGCCCCAGGTGAACCCTGATCCTTAGGTCCAGTCGGTGCCGCGGACGGTCGCTGCATCCGCAAAGGGAGACGGTCTGGATCTCTTCCCTTTACGTATTTACGTTAATTCAACCGGGGAATCCCCCGTACCGCCCCCTCTTTCTCCCCTTCTCATTCTCTCTCTCTTTGGCAAACCAAAATGCAGCAGGGTCGATGATGCATCTGTGCACACGGACCTGAAACCTGCCTCCAAATTGAGACAGGGAAGGCCAGGGCAGGATACAGGGGCTGATGCAGTGAGTGGTTTGCCCCTTTTCTGAGAAAGGACAAAGGCCGACCCCCCCACCCCCATTCCCTCCCTGCCCCCTTAGACCTCCTTCCTCTGTTCTCCCCGCTCCTCAGCTCAGGAGCCCCCAGCCATCTTTGAACTGAACTGCCTCACAACTGACAGATAACATGGGAATAAGATTCCGTATCAGGGCGTAATAAGGAAGAGCGCTCATTCCCCTCTTTTCCAAACCCTGGGGCCCTTCTGCCCAGAGCGTCCCTGGGAGGGGGAGGGGGTGAGGGAGGGGGGAAGGAGAGCTCATCTTGCCACACACACACACACACACACACACCCCTCACTGCCAGTCAGGACCAAACTGCCCCCCCCCCCGTCTCCTTCCGGCTGGCCTCCACCGCACAGAGGCAGGCGTTCCGCTGGGTGGGCTATCCTGACACCTGAAGATCCGTTTTCAATTGCCTCTTTAAATTGCAGCTTTTTATTGGAGTGGGAGCTGGGAGGGCATTGCAGCTCTCAGGCAGGAAGGATGGATAAATTGCACGGGAGCCCGCCGGCACGGCGCGGCACGTACAAGGGAATTGCGGGGCCACTCGCAGGCCCCCACCCCATGCCTGCCTGCTGCCTTGCCGCTCCCTGCCCAATTTTGGCAGTGGCAGTGCTGGGGGGCAGGGGTTGCCAGCAGGGAGAGCCAGGGAAGTCCGGTGAGGGAAAGAGGGGAGCCCCTCGGCTGGGCTCAAGACCCCAGGTTGATTTAGCCCGTGTGCGGCGGTTATTGGAGATGAAAGAGGGGGACAGTGAGATGCCACCCTCTTCTTGCAGGGATCTCACAAAGAGGAGAGGGCTCCTGGCTCACTCCCGTCCAAGGACCAGCCAACAAGGCCAGATTGCGGGAGGGATCCGGTCTTGGCCGCAGGGCCCCGGGGCGCAGAAAGAGGCAGGCAGGGAGGGAGTGGTGCCTTCCATTCTGCCCAGCCTCCTTTTTCCAGCAGCCGCCCATAAACTCCCTCCCAGTGGAAGCTCATTCCCACAAACCAGGAGGCAGCCAGTAGAGGTCTAATGACCGGGGCCTGTCAGGTTGTCTAGTGCGGGTTAGTGCTGCCCAAGATTTAGAGGGGGAGCACGTGCAAAGGAGCTCGGCTGAACCCGCTGAGGGACCTTGGGCAAGTCACACTCTCTCGTCCCCGAGGACAGCAAGGAACCCTCTCCCCTCATGCGTCCACAGGGTGAGCATCCTGTGGGCCTCCAGATGCTGCTGGACCACAAGCTGCAGAAGCCAAAGGCAGCATCGTCGTGTTGAGGGATGCTGGGAGCTGTGGTCCGGAAAGATCTGGAGGGACGCCGGGTTCAATCCCTGCTATATAGCTATGAAATACGTTATCTTCTGATTCAGAACAGAGTATGGCTGGGGGGGGGCACAAGTGGGAAGGAACGGTGTCTTTGGTCTCCCCCCGCCATCCGGGGCCTGAATCCCCCCCTCTCCCTCCGAAACGGCCCAAACGGCCCTGCAAGGCCTCCCCACTGTGGATGGAGGGGCCCTGTCTGGGGCATCCCCTGCACCACGGTGCATCTTCTCCCCAGCAGTTTCCCCAATTTACCTTTCCACAAAGTGACAAACTTGGGTGATGATAATTAAGCAAGTGTCTGAAAGAAAACCATTAATTTCCCAAGACTTTTGTGTTTGGCAACTGGCTATAAATAGGAGTGCCCACCCTGAGTGGCAATTAAAGGCATGTCCTCCTTTCAGTTCTGGCTCTTTCCTTCTCACACACGGGGGGCTGGGGGGCACAGTCTGTTGGCAGCAGGATTAGCTTGATGCCTGAGACAGATTTTTTACAAGTCGGGTAATTAAATCCTCGGGATTGTCAAATCATTGAAAATGAAATAAAAAGCTCTAGAAAATGAGTGGAAAAGGCAATACCCCAAAGCGTCTTGGCCTCCCTTTTCAGAGCCAGGGTGGAGGGGAGACAGGGCGCCCCTCCACCCAACAGCCGGTGCCGCTGAGGGCAATCGATGGGTTTATTTTTAATTTATGTTGTACTTTTTCCCCCGGTGTGGGACCCAAGGCAGTTCACAGCACAGAGTAAAACAAAGTACTGCTAAAACCCCCTCATAATAATAACTATGTTAAAAACCAGCATGGCCTGAGGCAGGATGAAATCCTGATTTATGTGGAACCTAAAGCCATAGATCCCATCTGATCTTGGAAGCGGAGCAGGGTAAGTCTGGGTAGCAAATGGAAGGGAGACGGCCAGGGAAGGCCAGGGCTAACCGTAGGCTAACTGTTCAGGGGAAGGGAATGGCAGCCCCCCACGCAAATTCCCTACCTAAGAGAACCTGTGAAGTTCCTGGGATGCCCCCAGGCCAACAGGGAATGTGAAGGCACATTAAAGACACACGTACAAACCTAAGGAGGGAGGGAGGGATCTGCTTAGCTGACCCGGGTTCAAGTGCTTGTCCGATTTTCCCAGGGAGACAGATTCATTAACGTAATCGGGCTCATCTGGCCCACGGAATTGGATTTCTGCACTTTGGGGATAAGGATTGTATTAAGCTGATAAGAGAAGCCATGGATACAATGAGATGCTGATTTATGGCAAAGGAAGGAGCGTTTGGGCTCGGCAACGGGGAAGGGTGGGGGAGCATCTGGCCGGGTCCCCCGGAGCCCACCAAGCCAAGCTGTTACTGAGTGAATCAAAGCATGTGCGTGCGCGTGCATGCACAGAGAGAATGAGGGAGGGAGGGAGGGAGGGAGGGAACCAGTTCTCTTTGGAGATGGAGAAGGAGAGGGGGCAAGAGAGAGAGAGAGAGAGAGAGCAAGAACTGTTGGGGAGAGCGGGACGCATGTCAGGCTACGGCTGCCAGAAGGTGGCAGAGAGTTTGTGGGTCTCCTGCCGGCTGCAGCAGCTGCTTGTTCTCTCAAGCACAAAAAGAGATGTTGGCTGCTGGGGGCAGCCCCGGCCGCCATGGGCACCCACCACCACTCCTGCTACAGCTGCAGCTCCTCCCAAACCTCCCAAGGGAGAGAACGGGTTTCCTGAAGGGACACCAGCCGGAAACCCCCGTCCAGGGGCCCACCTAAGGAGGGGCAGCGGCTGTGCTACGCCAGCGTCTGTCCAAGGGAGGGCCTGGCGTCGTTTCCGCACCGCTGGGCCCTCATCTCTGGGCAGGAGAGGGCTGCCAGCTCTCAGGATGCATTATTCCTCTCCCCTGGGGCAGAGCCCCAAGCAGGCCTGGCAGGGAGATTCACGGTGCGGCCACGCAGCCTGTGGCAAAAACTAGCCTTGGGTGGGTGTGCTTGCTGTTGGCCCTCCACATTTTGGGTTTAACTTTTGAGGAGGTTATTATTTGTGAGTTTCCCCACCCCTGCCTCCCCCCACTCCAAGCGCTTCTTTCCCGGGGGAACCTTCCCTCTCGGCAGGTCCGATCGGGCCTCACAGCCCTTTAAGAACCCACCCCGGTCCTCCTCCTTCTCCACCACCACCAGCTGCTGCCAAGGACAGCTCACTGCCTGATTTCTCAGCACCACAAGCCTCTCCCAATGCTCCCCCAAAACACATCCAAGGAAGGAGGTGGGCAGGAGAGAGGAAGTAGGGACACCGTGCCCCCCCCATTCCCCTCTCCTTTCCCTGACCTGGTTTGGACCTCAGGTGCCCACTCTCCCCACCATGCCTCGGACCCCTTCCCGCAGATGCACGTACACACATATTTTGATATTTGCAATTTTCCCACTTTTGCAGGGATCCTGTACCCCTGACTATTGCAAGTACAGAGGCCCAACTGTAATAATAAATGAGGATGGAAAAACAGGAGCTCCGGCCTTTGCGTTCTGGGCAGCTGCTTGGAAAGCCCTCCCATGGCAAACACACCCCAAACACGCTTCTCTCCCCCAACACCTGCCAGCTGGCTGGCGAACCTGAGGCAAGAGCAGCAATCCTCCCATTCGTCTCAAAATTTCTGTCTCATATTTGGCAGCTGATGCTGCAATCCTGGCAGGGCCCCCAGGCCAGGGAAGTTAATGCCAGTGGTCCCCGCCCTGGCTGCTGCAGCAGCTACTGTTTATTTAGACCCACTGAGGCATGGAGGAAACTCACCCGCGGACCAGCGCTTGGCCGCCGGCTGGCACACCTGCTGCGGCTCCTGCACCTTCTGAGCATGGTGGGGTCTTGCGTCCCTCTCCTCCCACCCCTTCCCTTGGCATGTTTGCTAAGGAACAGGACAGAAGGAGTTGCACTGGCATTTTTCTAGCCAACTTCATCCCTGAAGTGCAAGGCCAGTGATTCCACTGAATGCAACAAGGCCAGCACTTGTGTTGTCACTGCTGTTTGCCATAAAGTCAGCTTTACCTACGACACCCCTCTGAATGCGAGACCCCCAGGAGAACAGGACGGCCCTGCTTGGACCTGGCAGATTCAGGGCAGGAGCCGTGCCTTCCGGGATGGCGTTTGCCCGCCTGCAGCTCTTCTCCCTCTTTGCCTGCTGTCTTCCCATTTAGCAAGCATCGTCATCGTTTCCAAAGAGCCACATCATCTCACAACGTGTCCAAAGTACAACGGCCTCCCTTTGGTCTTTTTGGCATCTAGGAAGTGTTCGCACCTGATATCTTCTGGGACCCCTTCGTTTGCCTTTTTAGCAGTCCACAGTATCTACAAGAACTCTCCTCCAGCCTCACGTTTCATAGGAGTCGATTCTCTTCCTGTCCACCTCACCGTCTAAGTTTGACAGCCATACAAAGAAAGTGGAAACAATATGGCACGGGTGGTTCTGACTTTTCTATTTAATGGCATACCTTTGCACTCGCAGAGCTTGTCTAGTACTTCATGGCTGCCTTTCCAAGTCTCAGTTGTTGTTCTTTGCCTTCAAGTCAACTCCAGCTTGTGGCAACCTAAGATTTTCTTGACTAGCCTTGATCAAAGGAAGTTTGCCAGGGCGTTCCATTGGAATGTAGCCACTTATAACACCCATTCTTCCTTGGCAGTGTCCCTTCCAAGTATTAACCAGGCCCCAACCTGCTTAGCTTCTGAGATCAGAACGGGTCTGGTGCCTTCATTTAGGCTGGCTCTGTAATCCTAAGTGTCTGTCCTACTCATGCTCATTATTCAGGTGTGTGGTCCCAAATGTTTCCTTCTAGCACTCTCTTCTCTCACACTTACACTGCTGAAATGATATTGCAGGCTCCATGGGGCCAGGACTCTCTCTCAGCTGCTCTCACTCCCTTCCGGGTCCGCTTGCTTGAGGTGCTCTGCAGAGTGCCACAGCCATGCAAAGCAAGAACGCCACCCCCTTCTAGAGAAAATTCTGGCATGGTATTTGGCGAAGCTCTGTGGGCATAGGGCTTTGTCTCTGCCTCTCCCATGCAGATGTGACTGGAAGGTGGACGGTCAAGGGACAAGGCTGCAGCAGGCAGTAAATGAGGAGACAGACGCAGGCACCATGATCTCATGTCTGTGTGCAGCCACAAAAGCAACAAGTCTCCGGGTGCAAGACAGCCAGAATCATCCCCACCTCTCTCTCTCTCTCTCTCTCTCTCTCTCCAGCCAGCCCAGGAGATGGCGTGTGTGTTGTGTGTGTGTGGAATAAATCACATTCAGGCGAAGGAGGGAAGATGGGGACAGGTATCCTGGGCGGGCACACTGAAATTCCTGTCAGCACTTCAAGCATCTTCCTTCTCAGGGCTAGACGAGGAGCCGGCTGCCTCACCGGCAGTGAGATCGGTGCCTCCCCGTCCCCTTTTCAAACTGCTGGAGGGACCGTGGAAGACTTTGCTTGCTTGGTGCTCCCAGATGGAGGGGATTTTCCAAGGGCAGAGGAGGGGAGACAGAGAGGATCCAAAGCATGAAGAAGAACTTGGAGAAAGACCAAGAAGCTGGCCCAGATCTCAGGCAAAATCAGAGGGCCGCAGAGTTCTAGCCCATTAATTGGGCAGCTGGGGAGCTGAGAGAGAGAGAAAGAGAGAGACAGATTGAGAGAGAGAGAGAGTTCCCCAGCCTTGAAGTCTGCGCGGCTCAGGTCTAAGGCGTGGGAGCCGCGAAGCTCTTCGGAAATGAAAAGGCTGCAGAGAAAAAGGGGGCAGCAAGGCTGCCTTTCCCACAGGTAATGAGATTTCTCCGGCTGGGATTTTAAAAGAAGATTCCTTCTGCTTTGTGACCCTCCCCTCCCTTGCCCACCCGCCCTGCTCTGGAGTTCGGGAATGGTCTCCTGCAGTTGAGGATGCCGGAGCATTTTGAGGTGGCCCAGCCAGGGATGGCACCGAGGTTGTGGCCGTTTGGGTCACTCTGTGTCTGTGGCAGAGGAGGGGGCACCAGAGGGACCCACAACTGGGCAGACCTTCCTCTGGGGGGTGCTGGGAGCACTCCACCTCATGTGTTTCCAGCTCTCATGATCTTGGAACTTTTGCATCTGTTCATTTCCACAGTACACTCTTATAGCGCGATTATTCCACTTTCAACATCCTATGGAATCCTGCCAGCTGGCCAACCCCTCCCTAAACTGCAAACCCCAGGATTCCGTAGGATGTTGAAAGTGGAATAATTGCGCTATGAGAGTGTACTGTGGAAATGGCTTGGAAGTGGCTCACAATAAAAACATGTAAGATCAAAACAGTGTTAAACTGAAGTGATATGATAAAAATTTAAAACGTACAATTAAAAAAATGATTAAAAGCAGGTTTAAAACAATGCAATCAATACAAAAGTGCCCTCTCTTAAAAGTTCATCCTTTAAAAGCTCTTCATTCTAAAAGCCATTTGCAATAAAGAAGTCTTTGACTGCTGACAGAGGGACAGCAAGGAAGGGGCTGTTTGGGCCTCCTTGGGAAAGGCATTCTAGATCCCAGGGCAGCCGCCAAGAAGGCCTTGTTTGCGTCCCCACAGCCTCCCCGTGTGGATCTCAGCCCCCATCAGGCCCATACAGGGAGAGGCAGCCGGTCAGATGAGCGACCTCCTGCTCCCCGGTCGTTGAAAGGGCACACTGCTTCTTCCTGCATGCTCTGGGCCATTGGCATCGCAGCTCCCAGGGTCTCCTTCTCAGTTGCAGCCCATTTGGAAAGGCTGATCCCACAGGGACTGGGCTGTTTGTAGGGTCCATAAGCCAAAATTACACAAGCGTAAGTATCTAGTTTACAACAGCAGCTGTTAGCAATTCCCATGTCAGTGTGAGTGTGTGTTGAAGGGTCGAATCTGCTCTGGATTTTAGTCAGAATTTTAAAGGAGGGTGAATATGCTGATTAACATATTGCCCAAATAGGCTCAGTGCCTTGGGTGGCTCCATTGAAGTTCAGACTAGAACCCAGAATGTATTGACTGTCCCAATGACATGGGAGCTAGCCACACCCCCATCCACTTTCATCCTGTACTCCTTGTGTCTTTGTAAAAGGAGGGAGGGGTTCATAATTTTGCAATTTATGAAAGCTCTAAAAATGACACTTCAAAGTGAATTTAAAGTGCATTTGGTCATTACTTGACTTGGTCTTTAATTAATTTGGGTTTCCCTTTTTAGACTATTCCCCCCCTTTTCCGCAACACGATTTCTGCACAATTAAAAAACAATGGGGAAAAAGGGAATTGGTCTGTTTGCACAATGTTTGCCGCCACATTTGACCAACAGATTTTCCCCCTGGACTGGATAATGCTTTTATTAAGACTCAGCAAAAGGTCAGCAGGTTTGCAGGATTCTTCTGCTTCAGGCTGGATGTTAGGTTAGAACAAAAAGTTAAAATGTGGTGCGAGGGAGGTGTAAGTAATCAGAAAGGAAGGAAAACCACAGTGTGTTTGTTCCGTGGCGCAATTTCCGAAAAGTAGCAAAAATACCGACCTTGCAGCATCTTGTAGGCAGGCAGCGCCCCCTGCTGTGGGAAGCCGGCAACTGCCAGCCTCCCTTCTGGGCTCTTTGGAACAAGCCGAGGAAGAAGAGGAAGAGGAAGGGGAAGGGAGGGGGTCTCTGGAAGCAAAGCAGACCTTTACTGTCTGACTTGGGTTGGAATGAATGGAAGCAAAAGCTCTCCTTCTTGGGACCGCTGATTACCCGGATGCTTTCAGGCACCATTCAGAGCCAGACATGGCTGAGGTCCAGGATGTCTGAAGGACTGTGTCTTCCCATCCCGGCCCTGGTGCAGCCGAGAGGCGGAAGCTGCTGTTGCCCTCCTGGGCATCCAGCCTGAGTCCCCCGGCTGTCCTCTATGCAGCCTCCAAGGGATCGTGGCGAGACCTTTGGCCCTGCAGTGGCTCACCCTGGCCGTTGCTGGTCCTTTCTTTCAAAAAGTCTGTTCTCCCACCCCGTCTGGAATATCACTGGCTGTTCTTCCCATCCCTTACGCTTCACGGGGAGTTGCAGGCCTTGTCATCACTGAGCAAGCGGGATCCCTGAGAATCTGTTTTTCCCAGCAGATTTCTTCTTCCTGGGGCAGATTAGGTGAAAAAAAATCTTTCCCATCCACCCATCTACCCCATCCTGCACTCAAGGCTCCTCCTGTCCATTGCATTGCTGAGCAGAACCACTGTGGCTTTGGAGGCCACGAACCTGGTGACCTACCTTCTCCTGCATGGATCTGCCCATTGATGGGAATAACCATTGGCAGAACCCCCCAAACCCATCTTTGTTGCCTTTGCTTTCTTCATTCTTGAACATTTCTGTGCTGCTTCTCATGCCACAGATTCCCATATGAGAGCACCAGAACATAAGGCAACCATCCCAGAAAGTCAGGTTGATACAACAATATTAGAAAGAGCTCCACACAGCTCATGACTTCAGGAAAGCCAAAGTGAGAAGGTACAGGTCTGATAAATGCCCGAAACACACCTGTGGGGCAGCCTGACATCCTGTGGAGGAGAGGCCTTGAGGGTGTTCTTTGTAGTGTCCTCGGTGCCCACAGGAATCAGGAGAAAGGGGGCTGCTCTGGGTTCTGAGCTTCCAGTTGAGATGAGCCCACCAGAGCGCCCGTGGGTCTGGGGACTTCAGGGGCCCTGCACTTGGGCAGGTTCTGAACAGGCTCAGTGGTCTTTCCGGTCCGGCCCTTTTCCCCCCAGGGGTTAGCAAGGAGCCCAGAGCAGAAGCAGGGAAGTTCTGGGTGCTCAGGTCCAATCTTTGGAGGATGGTGAGAGCCAGCATGTTGTAGTGGTTTGAGCACTGGACTACAACCCTGGAGACCAGGGTCCGATTCCCCACTCAGCTGTGGAAAACCACTGGGTGACCTTGGGTACACACTCTCAGCCGCGATAACTTCATGATAGAATCACCATAAGTTGGAAACGAATTGAAAGCACACAGCAGCAAGAAAACACTAGGTGGTGCTGCTTTGCCACAAACCTGCCTGGCTGACCCTGCACACTGGCTGGCTGTGGTGGAGTGGCTCACTCACCCTCTGTCCATCCCACACAGCAAGGGAGGGCTGGGCATTTGGAGCATTGTACTCCGCGCTGGCTCACGGCATCTGGATTTGGGCCCCGTGCAGCTGCATTTGGGTGGGTGAGACAGATACCATCAAGGAGGTCTTTCTAACATTTAGGTGAAACCATTGTTCCAACAGGCTTGCTCCATCCCCTCAAATGTTTACACATAGCTGTCATGTCGCCTCTTAACCTTCTCTTGTCCCGGCTCACCATTCCCAGCTCCCTAAGCTGCTCCTCATAGTTTCCTTTAAGGCCCTGCAATGGATGGTCACAGCTGGCCACGTGTGTGCTGGTGAATGAGTCCTCAGGTGCCACCCTGGCATCAGGCCCCGGAAGGACGGCAGATTTCAATGCCACCTTCACTGTCAGGAGTGCCAGCCAGTCACAAGGAAGGTGAATGGGCACATGATGATCACTGTCATTTGCATCCCAGTGGCAGCTGGAAACAGCCTGGCTGAGCCCACCTGTCACCACTGGTGCCTCCAGGGCTGACATGCCAGAGGCACGTGCCCGGGCCAGGAAAGCATGTGCCATGAGGACAGCTTGGGACGTTGCCCGTTAAAGCTGGTTTGTTCCCACTATCCACAATAGTGCTTGGGAAAATAATTAATTGTTATTAGTCAAAGCAACAGCCACCTAAATACCCTAAAGGCACCAGATCCCATTTGATCTTGGGAGCTAAGCAGGGTCAGCCCTGGTTAGTATTTGGATGGGAGACTGCCAACAAAGACCAGGTGCTGGAGGCTCTATTTCAGAGGAAGGAACTGTCAAAACCACCTCTGAAGATTCCTTCTCTTTAAAAATCCCCGCCATCAGTCAAGAGGCAAGCATAAACACAGTCGCTGCCGTGTTTTGCAAGCAGCTCATTGCTGTCCTGTTGTAATCCATTACTGTTTTAAAAACCCAAAGTCATCTTTGGTCTGATAAGATATTCCTGCTGGAAGGCCTCTAAAATCCCTTAAAGTGCCCTGGAAAAATAATTTTAAATGGCACTAGAAAGTGCTGCTCACTGAACTGCTCCCCCTCCCTGCTGTGCTGCTCTTGGAATACGGCCACAATTAGGTCCTCATTCAGAAAACAAAAAGTAACTTCCTCTAGGTAAGAGCCTTACCTGTAACTTCTTACTTCCAGGCTCTGGTGGTGAAGTGACTCCAAACTCTGGATGGATTTTCTGCCTGGTGGGAAAAATTTCTCCTTTAACTTCCAGCTGAACTGTAGAGGCGCTCTGCCGAAGGTGTTATGAGCCCAATTCCTCGAGATTCTGCCAGGAATGAGGCACCTTCCTACGGGCCCCTGCTTCTTTGGCTACCCCGTAGTCTCAGCCTCAGGAATTTTTCAGCCTTGGCCACCACAGGGGACAGGAAGCTCCCCCAGGATACTCGGCTCCTCTCTCCTCCTTCACAACAGCAGCCTGATTAGGAGCAGAGGGGCCTCTTCCCGTCAGCAGAGAGCCTGGAACCAGCCTTCATTTCCCTCGCTGCGTGATTGCCACTGATTGCAGTTGTCTGCAGTTGTTTTTTGTGCTGCTGCTGCTGCTGCTGCTGCTGCTGCTGCTGCAGTGGAAAATGGCCCTGGGTCTCACCTGAGCCCCCCTGCTGAGCCCAGAGGCTGACCTCCTTCTAGCAACCAGCGACCCGGGCACTCCAAGGAGTCAGAAGCAGAAAAACAGCCCACGTGTGAGCCTTGGCCAGCGGGAAAACAGTTTGGGGAGGAAGGCTTGCCAGTCGGCCTCTGCAGAGAACTGCTTGCCTGGAACCCCGGAGGAGGAAGAGAAGAAGAAAAGGGTGAGACTTCCGTGGCGTCAGGACTGGGACTAGCAAGGCTCAGAGGAATCTCTTTATTCTTCATCCATTTTTTCCATTGCTCAACTGAGACCTGAGCAATTCAAAACTGAAACATTTGGGGCTATAATTGTGTTAGACTAATAAACCTTTTAGGGCCAGCGTGATGTAGTGGTTTGAGCACAGGATTATGACTGGAGACCAGGATTCGAATCCCCTCTCAGCCATAGAAGGTAACCTTGGGCAAATCACACACTCTCAGCCTCAGAGGAGGAGGGCATGGGCAAGCCCCTTCTGAACAAACTTTGCCAAGAAAATCCTGTGATAGGTTCACTTTAGAGTTGCCATCAGTTCAAAATTATTTGAAGGCACAGAACAACAAAGTAAACCTTTCTTTAAAAAGTGATTAATGCTGTGGCTTGAATCTCTGGTTTCCCACCCACTGCCTCCTGCCTCTATACCAAAAAAAGGGGTTTCCTTGGTGGAGTAGAAAGACTGAAGCCTGGCTTGGTGGAAACGACCTAACATACATAATAAAAACATCCACCTGGTGGCAGCAGAGGAGCAATGACATAATGGCAAAGGAAGGCCGGCCCCAAATTTGGCCATTTCCTCTCACAAGAGAGAGCGAGGCCATCCTGTGACACCCACATCCACCCATTTGCACTGGAAGTCCCACGGCCCCAGGGAAAATGTGACTTAGTAGAGCAAAGAACAGCTCTGCCCCCCCCGAGCTATCCAAGACACTGGAGACGGTTCAGCACCTCGGAGAGTGTTCGGTGCCCTACTGCCACGGAAGCCGCCAGTCCCCACTTCCCCGGGGCTGTCACCCTCTTTGCCTGTCCCCACGCACGCTCTTCCACTGTCCCCACAAGGGCAGCTGGTGCCGAGCCGGGCATCCCTTGCACAGCCCCACCCTGCCTCCTGCCCAGAGCCAACCCACAGAGCTTTGGTTCCGTGAGCAGCCGTGGGGAGGCCAAGGCCGCACGCAGCTGGCACGGATGGCTGCGCCTGGTGACGTCCCCGCCTGGGGAGGGAGGGACTCCGCGTGCTCCTCGCACGCTCCTCGCCTGCCCTGTGGCAGCACTTGACAGGCAGAGGCTGAGCTGGCTTTGTGAGAATATTTTGCAGGGACGTGTAATTGAAATTCTCTCCCCAGTGCCTGGCGAGGATGACTCATGCCTCACTGTTATTTGTCTGTATAATACATAAGACTAAAATCCAAGGCTGCAGGAGCAAGGCCTGGTGGAAGAGGCCAAGCTTTTGCACCCAGGGATGCCACGCCGTGTGAGATCCCCACCCCCAGATGAGGCGAGGGGCTTGGCACAGCCCAGCCCCCCCAAGTGGGCCCCTGGGAACATGGCGGGGAGATGCAACTGGCATCGGGTCTGTTCTGGACACCCCAGACCGCTTGGGCTTGAAGATGGGGCGGGCAGGTGGGAGAGGGGTTGGGGGGCAAGGCAGAAAAGAAAGGGCTGCTGAAACATGGGTGGAATGAATGTGCATTTTCCTCCAAGATAGGGGACTTCCTCCTGAGAAAGTCCTGTGAGAACAACAGAGTCATGGCAACCATGTTTTGTGCTTTGTTCACACAACTTGCTGGGGTAAAATTCTTCCCACAAATACAGGTGGCGTTTATGCTCAAAAATGGGTTTTCCGGGGGGGGGGGGAGTTCTTTGTGTGTGGCACAGTGGCCAAGAGCCTTGATCACTTCAGCCTATTGTAAATATCCCCCATCAGAGTTATGCTGTGCAACCTTTCTGCTGAATGTAAATGCAGGACGATGTATGTGGATCCGCGGTCAACGTGCATGCGCAGCTGCAGAGCACAATTTGCAAAGGCAGTGTCTGGAGGCAAGGAACGTTCACATGATGCGCTGTGTATTTTAACGTACATGAGACAGGAGTGGGCTTCTCAGGGTGGTTGGCGGGGAGGTTCAGCTGCCAATTCGGTGCTGAGTGCCCCCTCCTGGTGCCTTCCTTCCCCCACCTGTCCTGTGCCTCCGCCGAACGTCTTCTTGTCCCTGCAGGCCGGCGTTGGCCCCTCCTTCGCCCCCTGGCCTGTTGCTGGTTTCCTGTTCTGGGAGCGTTTACTTCAGGTTACTTGGTGTGTAGGATGCAGGGACAGGGAGGTGGTCCTTGGGCTGGATCAGACCCTGGGGGGTGGGGGTGGGGTCCATCCAGCCCAGTTCTGCCCACTCTGGCTGGCAGCTGCCCTGGTTCTCCACAGTTTCAGGCAGGATCCCCCTCTCAGCCCTGCTCGGAGTCTCCCTGGCCCGCGTCTCCCACCCAGGGACTCGCTCATCCTGGTCCAGCTCAGCTTCCAAACCGGAAGAGACCAGGCACGTCTTCTCCAGGGTGCCTGGGGGCTCTTGGTACCTCGCCAGCAGATGCTTTAGCAGCGACGTGCTCCCGACACTCCGTGGCCTCGTAGTCCCAGAAGAAGCCCAGAGAGGGAGAGGCCCTTTCCTTCTGTTGCCTCGGTGTGTGTAGGATGCAGCCATGAGCCTGTGATGAAGAGCCACAGAGTCACAGGGGAACTGCATCCATTATGGGCTCAGCAGGAAGGAGGCACTTTGTCAGGCGTCCCTCTGTGACTCTGGCTCTAAAAAGCAACCTCCTTGACTCTTGCTATAACTCTTGGCATGTTGAGTCACTCCAGAGCCACCAGGGCAGGAAGACGAGAATTTGGCTTCTGGCTGAACAGTGTTTCGCAGCCAGTGCCGAGGCCTCAGGGCAGGTGCAAGGTGGCAAGGTGGCCACTGGACTTTGCAGGTCACTTGTCTTTCAGTCCCTGCCCTCACTCCACTTCCACAATAAGGTGGGTTGCTTATCTGGGCTCCCCCACCCTCTTCCAGTCCTTCTCACTTCTGTGGGATCTTCTTCAAGGAGTAAATGGCTTGGGAGACGTTCCCATCTCAGGCTCTCTCTTCCACCCCTGAGCCAGGGCTCTGCAGGTCATCAGGGTTTGCTTAGGGACACCACAGTTTCTGTTTTCCCCAAAATAAATGCCCATCATTCTCACCTTATTTGTTATCTACTTAGCCAAATAAATTTGTACCTTGCCCTCTACCTAAGAGTCTCAGGGAGGCATACCACAAAGTCAACTCCAACAGCTTGACACAGGTCAAAACAGCAGCTTGGCTCCCATGGGTGTGTCCCAGTTAGAGGGGGCCATTGAATCATTTGCAGAATGGCAAGGCCATCCCATAGATAAACCCCACATAGCCCGGGCGTCCACTCTGGTTGGAGCCACCCATGGGACTCAGGCCAAAAAAGATAACTGGGAGAGAGGGAAAGTTATGAAGACATTGGGGCAGGTTGTTTTACAAACAAACAAACAAACAAACAAACAAACAAACAAACAAACAAACAGGCCATTTCAAAGCTGGCGGAAGAACCGAGGACGATTTAGAAGCAGGGATGGGTGCAGAGAGCACTGAGCTCCAAGGGGCTTTAGTAAAGAGCCTTCCAAAAAAGGGGGCCCCGCATTATCTCTGCCAGACCCCCAGATCTCCAGAGCTCCTCTTTCTCTTCACCACACCAGGCCCTGGGGTACTTGCTCTTCCTCATGCATGCCCCCCATCCCAAATGTTATCTTGGCTGCCACACTCCTGGGAAATGTCTCTGCTCTGCCCTCGTTTCTCTTTCTTGGTGGGTTCCTATTCTAGGGGTTATTCACCTGTTACAGGAGTCTCACAGGCTTCCGAGGCACCTGGGGACAATTTAACTAATGCCCCCCTACCTGTTAGGGCAACCCTCTGTCACCGGTTAATAAAGGCAAGGGAGTAGGGAGGGAAAGAGGGAGGGCCTTCCCTCCTTAAGGGCCCCTCCACGTTGACTTGTGGAGGAAAGACCTATTAATCTCAGACCTTGCCCCTTCCCTCTCCAACCCTCCTCCAAAGTCCACCCTCTTAATGTGCATTGCGTTGTTTAGCCAATTACTAATTTACTAGGAATTAACTTTAATGCATTAATAAATGTTGCCATTTTCCTGACAAATGGCCGTAATAATGCATTTTAATGGGGCCGCAGTGGTCAGGGATAAATATCTTTTGCATATTTCTTATTCAGTACATCTGTAGCTAATTACATTTGCTGAATAATTACATCGCAGCTCCCTCCACGGACACACTTCTTGCCTGTGTCAGCAGCCCACCCATGATAAATCCCACCACTGCCATCATCCCCCCGCCCAAACGGCAGCCCCCAGCACCACGGTGATTATGGAATTTAATCATCCTCCGCAGGGCGGGGAGCCAGGGAAAGCCTTTTGGCGAAACTGACCGGCCGGCCGGCCAGCAGGGCACCCTGCCAGCCACCACCGTTGCCTTTGCAGCTGTGATTTAGTTACCTCTTTGCAGAAGAAACTCGTTCCAGAGACGAATGGCAGCGACGGGCAGAGCTCCGCGTGCAGCGTGAATAATTCTTTAATCACGGCGGAGGCAGAGCAAACGGTCCCACTCCAACCTGGCACGGGAGCAAAGCCAGTGGGCGGTGGGGGCTGGAAAGAGAAAGACTGAAAGAGACCGAGAGAGGAAGGGGCAAAGGGGCGCGTGGGCCACCATCACGAGCAGCCCAGTGGCCACCTTGGGCCCAACTCTTTCACTGGGCCCAACGCAAGTGAAATGACTCTGGGAGACCCAGAAGGCGTTTGCGTACTGAGGCCCGTCGCTGGGTTTCCCCAAAAACGCAAGCGAGGAGGTGGGGTGGGGCCTCTCTGAGGCGAGGTCTGAGACCCGCAGGTGGAGCAAACCGAGCGGGCGGGTGAGCCTACGGAGTCCAGGAGAAGACAGGCAGCTGATGCAGAGAATCCCCAGCGACAAGGAAGGAGACTCTGGCCGCCCTGAGAAAAACCTTCCTGAGGCGGAGGCCGGTGGACAGAAGAGGATTCTCTTCCCAAAGCGGATGGACGGCCTCTCTCTCATGGGAGGCTTTTAAACAGAGGCCGGATGGCCACCTTTCAGGGATGCCCGAGCTACGCTGGCAGTTGGCCGGAGGAGACGAGCACGGAGTGCCTTCCTCCAGCTCTCTTGCCGTCTCGTGATTAGAGCTCCCTCTCTTCCTGGCTTCCTGGCTGCAGTGGGGGGGGGGGGAGGCGTCTGTCTCGTTCTCTGCTCATGAGTCCCCCCCCCCATAGATACTTGCTTCTGTGTAGATCCAGGGCGGAGGGTCCTTCTGGATGCCAGGTGGGCTCTGGAGAGTGAGTGAGTTGCCCAGAGAGTCCCTGGACAAGGAAGAGGGGCCAGAGGTCGAAGGTCGGGGCCGAAGGGGTTCTCTGGGGCTGCGGGCAAAGCTCCCCTGCTGACAAGAGCCCCCCCCCCAGGCTGCCCACCTGTCCTATGAACAAAAATGTGTTGCTTGTGAGGTGGCCTTCCGCTGCTGAGGTGGCCACCCAGACCCCTTCCCCAGCTCTCAACAAAGGCCATTTCTGCACTAGACTGTTACACGCTATTATTTCACTTTCAACGTCATATGGAATCCTGGGGTTTGCACTTTAGGGAGGGGCCTTGAAAGTGGAATAATAGCTCTATAACAGTCCAGTGTGGAAATGGCCAAAATCCCTGTTGGACATATTTGTCCAGGGCACACTTTCACGCTTGTTTCACGTGGGCTGGTTGCTCCTGCCGTGCCAGGTAGGAAATAGAAAAGGTCTTTAGAGAGTATCTTTTGCAACAGGAACAAGTAAGTGAACAGCCAGAGGAGGTTGATTGATATATATATTTTCTCGTTCTTGGGTGAAACCAGCCTTCTGACGATTAAGTCAGAACAGCCTCTACGTCTGTGGCCACAGAATGACCCGGGAGGACTCAGAAGATGTCATTCACAATCGCTCACAGACCGCAAGTGCATCGGAAAGGCCAAAGGGCCTGAAAGACAGTTGTCTGTTCCTGCCAGCCTGGGAGATTGCATCAGCTCCTGTACAGGCAATCCAAAAGTTCAGCCACTGGGGCAAAGGGACATGGTACCGTACTGCATTTTGTTCAAGGAGTGGGAGCTGTTGCAAAGACAAAAATACGCCTGCCTGCCTTTTTCAATGAAAAGGACTGAGGCAGCTGTAAGAGATGCAGAAGGGGGCATAACTCCCCCCAAACACACACACGGCAGCGGCGGGGGGTCCCTATTCCAGGAACTCCTGCAAGGCTGCTCCTTCTGGTTTAGACTTTAGACAAGGAACAGCAAATGTGTCTGGCTGGAACAGAGAGTCCGGGGCCCCAGTCAAAGGCACAGCTGAGTGGGCGACGTGGTGGAAGTCTGCCAGGCTCCTTGGCACTGAAGATACCTGAGAGAAACAAACCCACTGCTGCGTCTGGAAGAACAGCTAAGTGTCTCCACTGGCGCGGGGGAGAGCCAGCAGAAGAACAGAAGACAGGAGGCATACCCCGGAGTCAGGGGAGCGTGGGTTCAAGATCACCAGGACGCCCAGGAGACTTGGGGGAAACGGAGCACGATTAGAATGGGTTCCATTTTTGTGCTGATGAAGGGATGAAGCGACTCGGCCTCGGGGGCTCCGAGGTCCCAGCCAGGACTTTGGGAAGCACGGCCTCAACCTGGGTGGGGAAAACAGTGGGACCAGGCTCGAGCACAGGCAGGGAGGGGTGTGGTTTCAACCCATTAAGGGGGAGGAATGTTCTCTGGAGGAACGCAGTGGGCTGCCTCTCAAGCAGATCTGTGGCATCCAGCATCCAGAGAGGGTGGAGCTGCTCCAGCACTCGCTTTCGTCTTCTCTCACCACCTCCGTTTTCCTTTTGCATCCCATCTTTTCAACTGGGAGCCGACAAGCAGGAATTCCTTCCTCTTTTAATATCAGCACAGCACTGAGAAGGCCTTGAGTGTGCTAAAAGGGATTTTCAGTTTAAAAAACCAGCAGAAGATAAAGAAAGAGCATTGGAAGGAGGTTCCATTAGCCAAAGTTAAGTACCAGGGTGATTCAGAAATAGGTGTGGGGCCCTGTGGGAGCAGGTATGTGCCTGGGATCTTGTCCTTCTTCCTCCTTGTCTTTTGAGCCTCTTGCCTGGAGGCGGCACCCCACCTTGAGCTCCCTGGAAAATCCAGGAAACATTGAGTTCTGGGGAGAAGGAAAGAGTCCCACAGAGAAAGGCGGAATCAGGGGTCGGGGCAGGGATGATTTCACAAGGCTGAGTGGAAGGAGGCAGAAGTCTGATGGAGTGCCCATGTGATGCAGCATCCCTTAATTTATTACATAATAAATAAGTACATCTTCCAGTCTTCTTTTTTTAAAAAAAAAAAAGTCCAAAAGTCCATTCCAAAGTGGAGGAATGGCCAAAGTGGACATGTGACCATCACCTTGCTGATGCACATCCATGTGCAATGCACAGCAATCCCACTTGTGCGATGGACAATGGCACCACAGCGACAAGTCACTCTCCTCAACTTTGAACCAAGTGCAGCCATTCCACGTCGGTCCAAAATGCCGAACTGCTTCCTTGGGGGAGCTTACACTCATATGACACCAAAAGACCTCCAACCAAATTTCCCCATTACAGGAATCCTTTTTAGATCAAGGCCGTCCCCTCCCTAAACCGCAAACCCCAGGATTCCATAGGATGTTGAAAGTAGAATAATTGCACTATTAGAGTGTAGTGCAGAAATGGCCCAAGTCTGGGGATCACAGACACAGTAAGTCAGACACAGCAAAGGGCTTTTTGGAGATGGGAAGCAAGCACAACAAAAATAAAGCAAGATTAGAGCACCCCAAAGATGGAGCAGTGTGTGTGTGTGTGTGGGGGGTCCAGGTCTGCCTTCCCTTCCCTGGAGCTGCTCTCCACCCTTGGCTTGAAGGGGAGGTGCTGCCACTGCCTGAATCAGGAATCCCAGGGTCTCTCGGCTGGTCCCCTGCCAGCTGGCATGCTGCCCATCTCCACTGTGTGCAAATCAAGCCTGAACTGCAATCAAGAGCCTCCAAGGCCGTGGGGGTGTCTCCTCCACTTTCTGTAAATGACTCCCACAGCCCAGATTAAATTTGCTCAGCCCATTTGCGCAGGAAACCCAAAGATTTTCTCTCCAGGTACACAGAGGGCTGGGTGGCCAGAAGGGCGGGTGGGCAGCACCAGCGAGGTTTCCCACCCCCGGGAATGTAGAATGAGAAAACTCCTGAAGGCAGACAAGGGGATGCCCAGAAGCAAGGAGGTCCTGGGCCAGCAGGCAGAGACTTTGCCCACCAGGGACTGGCCGGGGTGGACAAGGTGGTGGGGGGGGGCAGTCTCCTGGCTGACCCTGAGCCCTTGTGCACCTGGGATTGGGTTGCCTCCTTCCTCCTGAGTGGGAAATTCTGGGGCTTGCAGGCCCCCCGACTGTCTTTCCAAGCTTTGCCTGCTCCTCCCTGAAAGTGGGGGAGGCGTACCCCTCTTCTGCTCCTTTGGTGCCTCCATCCCTTGAGCAGCTTGCAGGGGCAGATCCTGTAGCAAGACGCACAGCTGTGCAGTCGGGGGGAAGAGCGGATTTCCTATCGGCTGGGACCCACAAAAGTTGCTGAGGTACCACTGCTTTGATGTTGGGGGTCCAAATACGCGGCGTGCTGACCCACAGAAGCTAGAGACACCGTGATGGGGTGGCGGCAAGGCGGCAGCGGCGGCAGCAACAACCATGAGATTGTCCAAAGGGAAAGGGAGCTCTTGGCTCTCTTGACATTCTTGCCCTCCAGAAAGAAGCCAAAGGGGCAGAAAGCGTAGCCTGAAATGTGGTTAAAAACAAGAGGGCTGTGTTGGCCTTTGAGGAGCGAAAGGAACCCTCTGTGTCTTCTCATCTGAATAAGAAGCAGGAGAGGGGGGGAGACAAAAACCAGGCAGAAGAAGCCACAGAAAGTGGGCGGAGAGAGGGAACAGCTGGGAGAGAGACTTCCAGCCACCTTCAAAAACAGCTGGTGTGCTTCTGAGGGGGCCCCACTTTCTTCATAGGTTGAAATGTTTTTTAAAAAACGCGACCCTCAAACATCCAACAGGCTCATTGTGAAGACACTGCGGTGTGGTTTGAGAGACCTCTGGGAAGTCACGGGGCACTTGGGGTGTTCTGACGGGGTCCTCCCCCCCACCCCAATTAACAAGGTCACAGGGGCCTCTCTGGAGGGACCAGCAGCCTCACTGCTGGCCTGCTCCTCTCTCGCCTTGGCTGCCAGACGAGCCGTGGCCTCCTCTGAGGAGGGGCAGCCCCAGCTCTCCACTTGCTCAGCACGCGCATTCGGGCAAGCTGCGTGGATTGGGCCCAGCTTTGCTGCGGCGCCACCCGCTGACTTGGGCCAGATCCGCCATCTTCCTGCCATTGACCTGAGATGGCGAGGCTGCCTCCAGCTGGTAAAGGGACGCCAGCCTCCTCTCCCCGCCCAGGGGCAGCGTGCCACCCTTCCTGGGCCCACGGCCTTGGCCCCGATGGGGTCAGGCGCTGCTTCTGGTGTTTGGGGCTCAGCCTTGGGACGTCATTCTTCCTGGATCGTCTCTGGAAAGCCACTCTGCCCATCTCTCTATGGAAAGGCTGAATTACATTTTACCAGGGTATTGAAGAAGATCTCAATTAGATTTAATCTGAAACTTGCCCAAGTTCCAGAAACTCAATTAGGAGTAATTAACACCTGTCTCCGTGTGATGGATCCATCATTTCCTCCTCTGTTTAAAAGACAAAGACAGACAGGATGTCGACGGAGTCTGACCAAAGATGCCCAGGGTGCCATCAATATCTCCACCTCCCAGAGTGAGGAGGAGCGCCAAAGTGTGCGCTTTTGGCGCTGTGGGTGGTCTTGTGGTTCAGGAAGCAGGGAGCGTGGCCACAGCGCCAGTTTTCTCCATTGCCACAAGACACACTCCTGCCAGAACTCCAGGCCGTACTTTGTGGCTGGAATCCCCACAGAAAGACCCCTCCCAGGAGGGTCAATGGAGGCCCAGAGCAGTGGGGGGATCTTTCCTTCCCAGTCTCCCTTAGTTCCCGACTTTCTTGTTATGGACCTTGATCTTTTTTTCTGCTTCCTTGACCACAAAAATTGCCTCATCCACTCCTGGAGGAGGAACGATGATTTTTCAATTGTCATTACTGAGGGCTCCAATATCATTTTCATGGTTCTGGGCCTTGCCTTGTTTGCATTTTGGTCATGTGCCACGTGCACCCCTCAGCCTGCTCCTGAGCAAAGGGGGGCATTGGGGGCCGGTGGAGACCCTGATGGTGGGGGAGCAGATCCAGAGCTTAATCCGACCTTTCAAGGATCTCCCTGAAGGCCTGAACTTTATTCCTAAGTAGGTCCAGCACTCTGGAGGGCACTGTGAAAGGTCGGCCGGCTCTGGCACGGATTCACTGCCCTCCCCCGGCACTGAAGCCAGTGGCCACCACTGAAAGTGGCTAATAATAAATAACAAAGGACGGATCCTGATGATCCATTATTGCAGCAGGATTCCTTCTTCTCTCTCAGCTTCCATTTTTGCTGAGGCTGGGGGAGAGGAGGTGCAATTTTCTCTCTAGCTCTGAATTGTAACACAAAGTATTTCAGCATTTCTAAGTGGATGGGTAATTAAGACCTCAAAAAGGCTCTCTAAGCGCACGGGGTGTGTGACACAATCACTGCAGCAGCTCCCACTAAGCAGTGTGTGTGTGTGTGTGTGTGTGTGTGTGTGTGTGTGTGTGTTGGGGGGGTGCTTTTGTATTCTGGGTTGGCCACAGGTTGCAAATGGATCAGAGGGCCAGGCAGCCTCATCTGGAAAGGCTTTTTGCAGGGGGAACAGAGGCTGGTGCCAGTTTTGTCCTCACGCTCTGAGTTCCCACGAAGCCCCAGCCCGACTCGGAGCAAGGAGCAGCTCCCCTGTTTCTCTGCAGACTGCGCTCCTCCCCGAAGTGGTCCCCTGATTGCTTTCTAAAAACTGCACATGGATGGGGGGGGGGGGGCAGAGGCAGGATCAGTGCCGTCATCTCCTGATAAGGTATCAGGTGACAGAGGGATCGGTGCCCACCTCATAAATCTGCAACTAATCCTTTGCAATCAATATTTTTCATTAAAGGCCTGCTCAAGTCAGGCCATTATAGCAGGAGGAAAATCTGTTTAGGTTGACACCTTGATGAAGTTATTTGGTATGTGCGGGGAGGGGGTGCAATGGGGGGCTTAAGTCATTGAAAGGTAATAAAGAGCCAAGAGCAAGCAGAGCCGCACCAGGGGGCCAGGAGGGGTCTGCTTATGAGCGCAGCTCTGGGCCTGGGGAGGTTGATTGGTTTCCTTGGGTGGGGGGCAGAAATGTCCTTCTGATTTCTACTCCTCCCACCATTGGACGCTTGTACTACTTGGTCAATATCATTTGGGCCTTTTCCCCCTGCACTCGCCGTGAGGGAGGTGCCGTGGTCGCCTGTAGCACTTGTGGGATGTTCCTTTTCTTGCCACGAGATGTTGCCGGGTACACCTGCACCACGTGCAAGCTGGTGACCTTCTTGGAGGAGAAGGTTTGCCAGCTGGAGGCACGAGTTTCTAATCTTTGTCTTATTAGGGAAGGTGAGGAATTTTTGGATAGGGCAGAGAAGACCTTCCTGAAGACCGAATGCGCGGGGGAGCTGCCAGATCAGGAAGTCAGCACACTGGGCCAAGAAACGGATGCTTGGAGGAATGTCACACAGAGGAGTAGGAGGACCAGGAAGGAAACAGAGACTCTCAACCTACACAATCGCTTCAAAGTTCTTGGCCTTATGAACGATGAGGAGCACCAGGAGGAGGGAACAGAATGTCAACAAGAAGGAATCCAACTTCGGCAACAGGAACTAGATCAACAGTCCCAGCCTCAACAGAGTGCCCAGGCAGTCCTAGAAGAACCCGCTCATAGAGGAGCCCCGGACAAGCCTCAGAGGAGGTGAGTTCTGGTTGTTGGGGACTCCTTGCTCAGAGGAACCAAACCAGCAATTTGCAAACCCGACAAGTTCAGTCGAGAAGTCTGCTGTCTTCCTGGGGCCAAGATCAACCACATAACGGAGAGGCTAACCAGGCTGGTCAAGCCCACTGACCATAAGCCCCTCATTGTGGTTCATGTCGGAACCAATGACACTGCGAGGCGCAGCTTTTACCACATCGCAAAGGACTACGAGCTTATGGGGACAAAGCTTAAGGACCTTGGTGCGCAGGTGGTCATTTCGTCTCTCCTCCCTGTTCAAGGATATGGCGCACGAAGGGAAAGGGCAATAGCAGAGGGCAACAGCTGGCTCCGCACATGGTGCCGCCGGCAACGGTTTGGGTTTTTGGAACATGGCCTGAATTTCCATGAACGTGGGCTTCTGGCAAGGGATGGCCTGCACCTCATGAAACTTGGCAGGCATGTTTTTGCAAACAGTCTCGCAAGGAGGATTAAGAGGTCTTTAAACTAAGTTCCTCTGGGGAGGGAGACTATATTATTCAGGGCAAAGACTCGGCGAGTGCAGGGGGAAAAGGCCCAAATGATATTGACCAAGTAGTACAAGTGTCCAATGGTGGGAGGAGTAGAAACTATAGTACAGGACTTGCAGAAAGGGCCCAGGGATTTAAGTGTCTCTACACTAACATGCAGAGTATGGGAAACAAGCAAGATGAACTTGAACTCCTAGTACAACAAAATAAATACGATTTGATAGGCATCACTGAGACCTGGTGGGATGAGTCTCAGGATTGGAATGTAGGAATAGAGGGGTATAGCCTATTTTGTAGAAATAGACCAAACAAGAAAGGAGGAGGAGTAGCCTTGTATGTCAAGGATGTTTTCACCTGTGAAGAGATCCATGACTTAAACCCAGAAAGCCAGGTCGAGAGCATCTGGGCAAGAATTAAGGGAGCGAGAAACAATAGGGATATTCTGGTGGGGGTTTACTACAGACCTCCAGCCCAGACTGAGGACCTTGATGACGCCTTCCTCAACCAAATGACCACGCATTCAAAAAGGAGAGATACAGTAATAATAGGAGATTTCAATTACCCAGATATATGTTGGCAGTCAAACTCTGCCAAGACAGCAAGGTCCAGCAAGTTTCTTGCTTGCCTTGCAGACAATGTCATGGTCCAGAAGGTGGAAGAGGCCACAAGGGGATCAAATATTCTAGATCTGATCCTGACCAATAGGGATGACCGTGTTAATGAGGTAGAAGTGGTTGGATCTTTAGGGGGGAGTGACCATGCCCTATTGGAATTTGACATTCAGTGGGAAGGCGAAGATAAGTGTAGCCAGACACTCCTCTTAGATTTTAAAAAAGCAGACTTCTGTAAACTTAGGGAGCTGCTGGCTGGAATTCCGTGGTCAAGAACAGTGAAAGAGAAAGGAGTTCAGGAGGCATGGGAGTTCCTTAAAAGGGAGATACTGGAGGCACAGTCTAAAACTGTGCCAATAAGGAGGAAAAATGGAAGGCATCTGAAGAAACCAGAATGGTGGACTAAAGAACTCTCAGCTGAGCTAAGCGTTAAGAGAAACATGTACAGGAAATGGAAGAGGGGGGAAACCACCAAAGAAGAATTTAAGCAAGTAGCCAGGAGATGTAGGGAGAAGGTCAGAAAGGCTAAAGCACAGAACGAACTTAGGCTGGCCAGAGACATTAAAAACAATAAAAAGGGCTTTTTTAAATGTGTCCGTAGCAAAAGGAAAAAGAAGGAGGCGATAGGGTCGCTGCGCAGAGAAGATGGCGAATTACTAACAGGGGGAAGAGAAAAGGCAGAACTACTTAACACCTTCTTTGCCTCAGTTTTTTCCCAGAAGGATAGAAGCACTCAACCTGGCGGTTGGGGAGCAGGTGAGGAAGCAGGGGAAATGAGGCACATAATAGGTAGAGAGGTGGTACAGGAATACCTGGCCACACTGGATGAATTCAGGTCTCCAGGGCCAGATGAATTGCAGCCTAGGATATTAAAAGAACTGGTAGAGGTCATTTCGGAACCGCTTGCTATAATCTTTGAGAAATCTTGGAGGACAGGAGAAGTTCCAGCAGACTGGAAGAGGGCAAATGTTGTCCCCATCTTCAAGAAGGGGAAAAAAGAGGACCCAAATAATTATCGCCCAGTCAGCCTGACGTCAGTACCCGGAAAGATCCTGGAGCAGATCATTAAGCAGTCAGTTTCTAATCACTTAGAAAGCAATGCGGTAATCAGGAGAAGTCAATATGGATTTCTCAAAAATAAGTCATGCCAGACTAATCTTATCTCTTTTTATGATAGAGTTACTAGCTTGATAGATGAAGGGAATGCTGTGGATGTAGCATTTCTCGATTTCAGTAAGGCCTTTGACAAAGTTCCCCATGACGTTCTTGCAAAGAAGCTAGTAAAATGCGGGCTGGACAGGGCTACTGTTAGTTGGATTTGTAATTGGTTGACCAACCGAACCCAAAGGGTGCTCACCAATGGCTGCTTTTCATCCTGGAGAGAAGTGACTAGTGGGGTGCCACAGGGTTCTGTCCTGGGCCCAGTGCTGTTCAATATCTTCATCAATGACTTGGATGAAGGAATAGAGGGCATGCTCATCAAATTTGCAGATGACACCAAATTGGGAGGGGTTGCTAATACGCCAGAGGACAGGATCAAAATTCAAAATGACCTGGTCAGATTGGAGAGCTGGGCCAAAGCTAACAAAATGAAATTCAACAGAGAGAAGTGTAAGGTCCTACGCTTAGGTAGAAAAAATGGAATGCAGAAATATAGGATGGGGGACACGTGGCTGGATAGCAGTACGTGTGAAAGGGATCTAGGAGTTTTAATAGACCACAAGCTGAACATGAGTCAGCAGTGTGATGCGGCAGCCAAGAAAGCCAACGCAATTCTCGGCTGCATCAATAGGAGTATGGTGTCTAGATCGAGGGAGGTACTGGTACCACTCTCCTCTGCTTTGGTTAGACCTCATCTTGAATCCTGTGTCCAGTTCTGGGCACCCCAATTCAAGAAGGACATGGTCAGGCTGGAGCAGGTCCAGAGGAGGGCGACCAAAATGGTGAGGGGCCTGGAAGCCAAGCCCTATGAGGATAGACTTAGAGAGCTGGGTATGTTCAGTCTGCAGAAGAGAAGGTTAAGAGGGGACATGATAGCTATGTTTAAATATTTGAAGGGATGCCATGTAGAGGAGGGAGAGGGCTTGTTTTCTGCCACTCCAGAGACCAGAACAAGGAGCAATGGATTCAAGCTGCAGGAAAGGAGATTCCGCCTGAACCTCAGGAAGAACTTCCTGACGGTCAGGGCTGTCCGGCAGTGGAATCTGCTGCCTCGGAGTGTGGTGGAGTCTCCTTCTTTGGAGGTTTTTAAGCAGAGGCTGGATGGCCATCTGTCGGGAGTGCTTTGAGGGTATTCCTGCATGGTAGGGGGTTGGACTGGATGGCCCGTGTGGTCTCTTCCAACTCTACATTTCTATGATTCTATGATTCTATGATTTCTCCAGGAATTATGAGGAGCTGCTGGCAGCAGGGTCTCCAAGACAGAGAGAGCTGGGAGAATCCATCAGAGGATGCCAAATGGGCCCCTGGTGCCCTCTTGGAAACAGCTCTGTGAGTGTCTTGTAATCTCTCCCCCCACCTTAAAGCACACCCAGTGGCTGGAGCTGTGTTGATGAGTCCCAGTTAGAGTACACACTTGAGTAAAGTGCTGAGCAGTGAGTAAACACATCAGTAAATCCAGTTGATCCAATGGGTCTGTTCTTGTCAGGACTAACACTAGGATTAGCTTCATCTTTGCCCACATATCTGCAAACAGCAGATGGGGAGCTAGTCTGGCCAGCCTTCTCGGACTGACTGTGGCTGTGCAGGACCTCAGACCAGAAGATCTGAGGTAGGATCTCTCCCTGGGACACGTTTTTTCAGAAAGATTGCCAGAACTGAACTAAATGTAGATCTTCTTCCTGAGACAGCATGTCCCTGGAGAGAGGCCCTATCTCTGACCATTCAGCCAATGAAGCTGCATTGGTCATTAAACCCAAGGGAGAAAGAAGCTGGTCAAAGCAAAACTTGAGACCTCTCAGGGAGGCAATTTGCTAAGGATCACAGTGAGTCCTCTAAGGGCAAAGGCACTTCCAACAACCTCTGACCAGAGGTTCTGGGATATCATATTTCAGCTGAGGGGGCTGAAATTGATCCTTTGATGCTCTGAGACATACTGGGATAGGAAATCCTCAAAACAAGGAGACAACTCCAGCGTTCCTGGGATTTGCCAGTTTCTATAGACGATTTATCCCCAACTTCACCCAAATAGCTCAGCCACTCACTGACTTGCTAAACATGAAGGGAAAAGGGGGTAACTCTGGTCTGAAAAAGCCCAGCTCCTGAATCAAGTGGAACTTGGACTGTTGGGTGGCATTTGGGCACCAGAAGCAGTTGTTCACCTCTGAGCCTACTTTGAAGCACCCAGAACCTTCGTGGTCCAGGCAGACGCATCAGATGTGGCCACAGGGGCCCGCTTACTGCAGAAGGATGGGCCTGTCTCGATTGCCACAGCATGACAGTCGGCGTAAGGGGATGCCGGACGCTGTGTTTCTTCCCAGCAGTCGGAATTAGCTCTGATGAGGCACAGCCAGCCCAGGCGTCGGGCCTCGCAAACTCTGCAGGAATGATTCACAGCACGGCATGAAGGAGCCGCTGGAGGAGACACCTGGCTGAAAGATCAGGAGGACGAGACGAGGGATGATGCTGGGCATTCACCCTCCTCCTCCTCACTCTTCCTTCTGGAAGGACCCAACGGTAGGAATTACCACAGAAGTCCTGGTGCAACCAGCACCTCATCGGACTTTTGGAGCCCCTGATTCCATTCACATCTGATGGATGATTTCTCATATCAGGAGTTGTTTCTCCCATTGATTTGCACATAGGTGCATTGTAATATGTGCACTTGTACTTCAGCAAAATGAAAATAAATACACGCCCTCACAATTAGAGAGTATGAACGCGTGTATCTGAGCTATTCTCTCACGGCGAAGGGCACTGAAGAAAAGATCAAAGGGGTGAGCAGGAGTTCCAAACGTACAGTGGGATCGTGGGTGGCATGATCCGTTGGAGGTGGGCAGACCACTAGTGGCATGAGGTCTGCTGGAACAATGAAATCAAGTGTGTCTGTGTCTGTGCTGTGTGTTTGGTGCGTGGTGCGGTTCCCCGCTTAAAAGAGACAGAGCTGTGGTGTGAAAGCCAGGCTTCTGCAGAATTGACTGGCCAAGGCTGCTCCGTGCAGGAGGAGGTTCCTTTGAAGCCCAGCTCTTGTTCTGGTTCTGTGCCATTGTCGGGTCAGCTTCAACTTAGGGCCACCTTCTGAATGAGGGATCCCCGAGAGCCCCTCTCCCCAGTCCTCGCCTCCCCTGTGTGTGGAGGAAGGCAGCTACAACAAGCACCGCCTCTTCATCCGATGGAGACCCCCAAAGTCAGCCTCTGGAGCCCAGGGGCAGCACCTTGGGAAGTGCGGAGAGCTGCTCCTTCTCCGAGCCAGACCCCCAGCATTGCCAGCACGGACTGGCAGCAGCAGACAGGGTTCTCCAGGGTGGGAGCAAGCAGGCATTTTTCTGAAACGTGGAGTGCAATCTGGGTGTCTCTGTGCAGTACAAGCCCCCAGAACTGTGAGGATATAGGGAAAGATTGTGGTGCAGGAATATTTATTTTCTCATAGAGCAGAGGGAAAGAACTACAGAAATTGGTCCTCTCTGCCTGCGAGGATGAACATGGAAAGGTTTGCATCTCTCAGAGGAACAAAAACAGCCTGCTCCCTGGACTCATCTTGCTGACTCTTTGCTGAGCTCCACATCTGTTCCTTCTGTTCCATTTTTTCCAAAAAAGACCCTGAAGAGTGCCTCTCCCCCTCCCCAAATCCTGACGGCCTTGTAATTGGAAGCGGATGAATAAAGATGCCGGAGCGGCTGCCTGTCTGCCATCCTCCGCAGACCCCAAATTGCCTGGCCCAGCCAATGGCTGCCGCCGCAGGGTGTCACTGAATGGGCCCATCAATAATAGATGCTGGCAAAGCTCAGAGAGGGCTAAAA